>OX419761.1:22955981-23171629 GCA_948567375.1 Lunularia cruciata | reverse complement strand
CTCAAATTAGAATTTGATTTTTCTTCATCAAATTATAATTGGATTACTTTCATGAAGCAGAAAATTAGATTTATCTCCCCACCAATAGTCCTTTAATGGAAGTTGCTCCTTTGCTTGACCAACATAATAATATTGCTTGGCTTCAAAATATGCTCCAAAGCCACATATAGACTTTTTTATACCATCTCATGGGTTAAAGGAGATTTTTTGATGCCATTTTTGTCATTGTTCTTAGTACTTGATTGCATTTCACTTACTAGAATAACCCATGATCTCTAGAAATCCAATGCTATTGCACTTCACTCAATAGAAAAATTGTAGTGTATTATTTCCTCCCTTGAATTGTTGTACATATTACTTTAACACTCATAGAATTGTGAATGGCCTTTCTTTCTCTTGCTTGTTTGAAAGTTGTTTGGAAATTTTTTGGTGCCCTGATCTCTTGTGAGTTTCCACTATCTACATAGTGCTTACTCAAACCCCAAAAATCAAAATTTCTTTTCCATGAACTTGCTTACGTTGTTGTGAATATAATCATCCACCCACTTCAAGGTAGAAAGCAAGACAAAATCATGTGATTGAGGATCTAGTTTACTCATGGGATTGATATGCATTCACTAATGTACCCTCTATGAATTAATGCTCCCCTTCTAAGTTATTTTAGTCTTTAACTTCCTCTTTGGACTCTTCCCACAGGTTGCTTTTATTTATCAAGAAGTTGTGCAAAATAATACATATGCTAATCCATTGCTAAAGATATTTATTCCTCCTTTTGTGATTCAATTGGACTCTGATCTCATGCAAAGAATGCCACCTAGCCTGAAGAATACCAATACAACGGTTATTAAAAATTGTGGTTTTTGCTACATAAAAATTTAAATCTTGTTTGTCTTGAGTTGGAGCTTGCTTGAAAGAAAGAACAAGGTGGCTTATTGGAACGTATCCAAAATCCCCCAATTAAAATTGATGGAGCTCAAACAAACTGCAAGGCTCTTTTTGTTTTAATCTGACCAAAGGGGAGACATTTTTTAGTATGTCATATCATGACATGATTCAAGCATCCTTGCAAAACAAAGACACAAGAACATTCTAATGAGGAAAATCAAAAAGTGCAAATTTTATTTGCAAAAGGAAACAAGGTGCCATCAACTAATCCTCCACCTACTGGAAACCTTTCTCAACAAAGATTGAGTAAATCCTAGCACTCTCTTCCATCTCAAGCCATTGCACTTTCTTCCCCAAAATTGATAAAATGAATTGATCATCTTGTTAATAAATAATGTCATTGCAGTTGCCATAGTACTACATAGATTTAGTCATTTGGCTACACAAGCACCATTTTCATTATGGCCAAATCTATCTAATGTGTACATAATTTGTAGCCAATTAGATGTCTGGTCTTCTCCATCCTTCTTGCAAAAAACCTCATGGTCTAAACGGAGATCCACCATAGTAGAGAACAAAGCATAATCATTCCTTTTCAATTGTTTGAATTCAACTAGGTTGAGAGCATGGAAAATTTTATATGCAAATTCTTTAGAATGTGCTATGTTTTTTTCCTCTATCAAATAAAATTTAGTGTATATAAGCTCTCACCATCTACTAAGTGTATATAAACTACACCATCTATTAAGTCTGTCCATATCATCCTTGTCTTCTAGGTTGGAATCCTCAAAATCCCAATCACACAAGAAAAAAGGATAAACTCATCTATATATTTTCAATGCCCCTTCAAGCACTACGTTGAGTGTAATATTATAAGCTAGACATATTATCTAAAGGTGAAATTTGGCTTGGTAATATCTAAAAGGATGTTATACATAATGAACTAAGTAGATCAGATAGAGGTGTCACCAAAAGAGTACTTCCACTAATAGGGTAGGAGTTGAAAACACCTTAAAAACTTGAGAGCCAATTTTGGAAGGCCTCAAAAGGAATTAGACATCAAAAACATAAACATATCCCATCCCTTTTGGAGACAAGGCTTGCCTTCTCTCCCCACTATTTGTCTCATTGGGAGCTTTCCAATGGTACCTATCTATATGATTTTGAGCTTCTTATAAGAAGATTCATTGATGATTCCCTCCAATCAAACTTGTTTGGCCAACCAAATAGGACCAAAACCAACATATCACCCATATATGCAACTAATCTAAGGGTAAAGCTTGCTAACATATCAACAATCCATGTATCTGATCCAAGGGTGAAGCTTCCTTTGAGTAAATCCTCTTTGCTATATAATGAAGACAAGGTGCTCCTTTGGGTGCATTGGAGTATTGAGTGTGAAGCTTTGTGTTTCTTCCTATATTTCTCTTGAGGGTTCTCCTATCCTAGCAATAGTAAAATGGTATCAAAGGTTGGGTTTCAATCCAAGAGAGTGGATCACCCATCTTAGAGGAACATGTGCTATTGAGATTAAGTAATTTTGAGGGAAGAAATCATAGTACAATCAATATATTATGAGCATTTTAGAAAGAGTATGTGATGGAGGCACCTAAAGGACAATTTGCTACACTCATCTTCCTATTCTTAAATCCGTTCCATATCAAGGTTATGTACATACAACATGAGCAAGTGAGAGTATATCTTATTTTCCATTTTGAAGCAAAGTTCATGAATATAGTGATGAATTCACCAAACCTAGTGGTTCTATTTGTGGTGATATACAATGGAGAGTGGGATTTGACAATCTATATTCTATTATTATGCAATTGATCTGAATATACCCAATCCTCTCCCTTTCAATACTCAGGTAGAAATCCATTATGTAGTGGACCAAAAGTGATGTTTAGGGATTTTGTAGTCCACAATTTTGGTGATGAATATTATAAAAAAGTAATAGCCTTTGAAGTTGCAATGGTAGTCCTAATAGTCTGTGCTCCCTCTTGAGTGATCATATTAAATCTCTTTTGAAGTAGGAAGTAACAATGAGCATTTGTTGTGTGTAAGTATCATGGATCTATAATTGTATGATCTAATGCAAGGAATGCAAGGAATGCAAGGGATGTTGAATGAGTTTTGGGAGATCAAGATGACCATGTAGGCAGTTGTTGTGCGTATATACATCACTACACAACATACATCGCTGTCAACATCATACACTATAGAAGCACAACTCACACATAAGTCATACATAGACTCTAAAGTGCCACAATAATCAGATTGTTTACCACTCTCAACTCAACTCAACTCAGATCAGTACTTGATCTATCACTCTATAAACGGCCAAAAATTGGGCACTGATTATAGTCAATCCACACCCACTCTAGCTAAGAGAATCCAGGTGACACTCACCGGCCTCAGTCCACCATAGCAGAAACTCGAAGGCTCAACATCAGAGAAGTGAGCTCTCTGGAGCTGCACTTTGAAAGTATACCCCTAGACTTGAGCTAGGTCTGAAACCCTAACGGTCCCGCTGATGGCACACTCAATGGTGAAAGTGGTGCAAAGTGACGGTGTGCCCCACCGTGAAGTCAGTACCCCAAACATGAAATCTGACCGTTGGAAAGTAGTCTCTGAGAAATTGTTGAAATAATTCTAACTACTATAATTGGAACTCCAGTGTCCAAGCAATCTAGATGTGACACTACAAATGGCGTGACACAATGCAAAGTCAAGTATGTGCCTTAAGGAATTATTAAGCAATGCAAGAAGGAGAATTGTCCCAAAACCCAATACCAATGGCCAAAGTACTTGGAGAGTCACTCATGCCAATGACACCGATCCCGGTCAACAATGAAACCACATTGTTACTATGGATCAAGAAGAAATGCAACATCGAGCCTTAGAAAAGACAATATTCTTATTTCAAGAATGAATTGATGCTTTCAATTATTCATAACTGAGATCACCAATCATTCTGTAAGCATGTTTGCATGTGGGCACTTGACCAATAAAGCACTCACATGGTACAACACTTACAAATGATCAATGTTGGCAAAAAGAAGAGAGGTAAGTTGGATGACAATGTATGAAGTGTTGTTAAAGAATTTTCAATCCATGGATTCGATGTAGAAGGCCCAAATCCAACTATGAGGGAATAGTACACAAGAGTGCATGGAGGCATTTCTTGATCTACAAGTCGTAATAACCAATATAGTTCTAATAGAATCTTAAGACAATTTCAAATGAGGATTAAAAGAGCAAATTTGCCAAGAAGTGATGGTATTGTTTTTGAAGCTATTGCTTGTACTTGGAGAATAGAAAGGGTGCTTGGAGTAGGTAATGAGGTAGTCCCAACTCAACATTATTAGGTTGAAACACCACACTTTGGTGGACCAATTCTTATGAAATTGTGTGACATTTGGTTCCAAGATTGAGGAGCATGACCGCTCCAAGGAGATCAAGGATGGATCAAAGAAAGGAGAAATGGAGTCCTACAAGGAGAAGGGACTCAAGTAGAACAACATTGTTGCTACAATTGCACTCAAGTTGAGAAAATAGCCATCAACCGTTGTGCTTGTCTTCCTAAAGGCAATCACCCTCCAAATAGGTAATCTTTGAATAACATGGAGAGAAAAAATTAAGAGGAGGATGCAAAATCACATTGGAAAATGAAGATTGCCAATAAATGTACTTCATGGCCTTATTGGCTCAATGGAGAAGAGAAAAAGTGGAGGGTGGAAGAGGACAAGTGCACAAAAGTTGAGGAAGACAAAATCACAATTGATTGTTGTGAATGGAATCTTAAAAGACAATCAAGTAAGAATATTCATAGACCTTGGAGCAATAGAGAATTTCTTGTCTTGCTTTGTTGCAATAAGGTTAGAAATGGATCTTGAGAAGGATGAGAATGAAAAAGTAGAGTTATCTAATGGTCAAATAGAGAGGATTGAATCGTTACCTAGAAAGGTTATACTCTTTATAAGAGAGTATCATGAAAATATTGAGTGGCAAGTGATATAATTAGCGTGTTATGATGCAATCTTAAGCATATCATAGATGGAGCACAACAAGCACATGATTGATTGGAGAAAGAAAATAGTGAGAACTTGGCAATGGAACCTCATTGGAGTTAAAGAAAGATCACACAAGCTACAATTGCCTCTTTATGTTATAGGAAAAATAGCTACTTGTAAGACAGATAGATCTTTCATGGGCCTAATAAGAGAGTTTTAGAGTGAAAAACTCAATGGAAAAATTCTTGAGGAATTGAAAGATGTGGTCAATGAGTTTGAAGATGTCTTCCCAAATTACCTATCCTCAAGATTACCACAAAAAAGGAGAGTAGATCATAAAATCAAGATATTTCCTAAGAAGACACCTACTTGTAAGGCCTCATATTAACTATCATCTCATGAGTTGGTAGAGTGTAAGCCTCAAATCAAGGATATGCTGCAAAAAGGGTTTATCCAACCCAGCATGTCACCATATGGTACTCCATGTGAAAAGGAAGGATGGTACAATACACATGTGCATGGACTATCAGGGCCTAAATCAACAAATGATGAATAACAAATATTCCTTACCTCACATGGATGACTTGTTTGATCAACTCAAAACGTCACCAAACTTGATTTGTAGAGCGGTTACATCCAAATCAAGATTATGGAGGAAGATGTATACAAAATAGCCTTTTGAATAAGGTATGGTCACTTTGAGTACATGGTGATGCCATTTGGCTTCACCAATGCACCATCCACTTTCATGAGTTTGATGAATGATATATTTTGTCCATACATGGATAAATCTATTATCATTTTCCTAAATGATATCTTAGTCTATAGTAAGACAATGATGGAGTACAAGTAACATCTATGGGAAGTCCACCAAATTCTACTACAAAATAAATTGTATGCCAAAATCTCAAAGTGTAAGTTTGGCAAGCCTAAAGTAGACTACTTAGGGCATAGAGTAAGTGCAAAAGATATAGAAGTGTTAATATATAATAAAGGGCATTCAACAATGGGATTCTCTAGAAGATCAGACTCAGCTCAAGAGTTTCTTGGGGTTGATAAGGTTCTATCATTGATTTGTCAAGGACTTCTCCAAGGTTGTATAATGTCTAACAACACTACTTGGCAAGGAGAAGAAGTGGATGTGGAGAACATCACAAGAATTGGCCTTTCAAGAATTCTTGAAAGGCCAATAGAAAGATGCATTACTACATGAACCAATCTTGAAATGGTATGACCCAAATGTCCAATCAAGTTGGCTATAGATGCATAAGGTGTAGCAATAAGAGCAATCCTACAACAAGAGTAGCATGACAGATGGCACTCACTTGCACATTTCTCTCAAAAGCTATTCTTGGCAAAATGCAACTATCACACCACCAAACAAGAAGAGTTGGCCATTATTCTTGCAACCAAGTACAAGAAGCATTATCTTGGCAAGAAGGTGTTTATTGTGGAGATAGATCACAAACTCTTAATCTACCTCAAGATATAAAAAGATATATCTCGTCAAAAAATCTGGTAGGCAGAGTAGAGACAATAGTTCAACATAACAATCACATATATGGAAGGTAAGAAGCAACTTGCAGATGCATTCAATCAAATGTGTATGGAAAACAATTTGGTAGTAGAGGTCAAGATGAACCCAAATTATGGCCAAGGACTCTTGTTGCTACAAAATTGACCCATACATTGAAGGAGCTCATTCATCCAAAGGGCTCACCAATACCTAAGGACTCATCTTTTGTGATGGTAAGTTATGGATCTTAGATGCTACAGATATAAGAGCCACCATCCTAGCAAAATGTCATGATTGTACCATTATAGGTCACGTTGGAGTGGACAAGACCTTAGATGCATTCAAACTCCATTACTATTGGCCCAAGGTGAGCAAAAATATGATGGAATACATACAAACATACCTTCTCAATCAACAAAATAAAGCTTCTAGTCAAGCTTTCAGAAGACTCCTTCAACTCCTCCCTATTCATACACAACATTGGAAATAAGTAAACATGTATTTGCTTTGTGAATTACCCAAGACCACCTTAGGGTTTGACACTATTGTAGTCTTTGTTGACCAACTTAGCAAAATGATGCATATGCATCCTACCACCAAGGATATGAGTGCTCCATAATTAGCTCAATTGTACTTAGATGAAGTCTTTTCTCACCATGGCTTGTCTCAAGTGCCTATCATCAATAGAGGCACTCAATTCATTAGTTTGTTTTGGAGAACACTCTTTGATATCTTCAAAACCAAATTGGCAATATTTACAGCTTACCATCTATAGATCAATGGAAAAACAGAGTGGGCTAACCAAACTATTGAGGACGTGCTTCAAGGCTTCATCTTAGATGAGTAAGAGAGGTAAGACACCTTACTTCTATTAGTGGAATTTTCCTACAATAATTCAATGAATGCATCCATTCAAGTCACACCATTCTTCCTCATGTGTAAGGAGTATCCTTTCACACCTTTGAGCTTGATGAAGATCTGCCTAGTGGCTACCAAGGTTGATGTTGTTAACACTTTTGTTTATAGAATCCAACAAGGGATGGAGAATGCCAAGCATTGGTTAGAAATTTCCCAAAATTGACAAAAATAATATGTAGATGCACATAATTGGCACATGGAGTTCAATGTTGGAGATCAATTCTGGTTGTCTAAACCAGGCTCACATAAGTTGACACTTGTAAGCTCAAACCTCATTTTATTGGGCCTTTTCCTATCCTTAGGAGAATCAACACAATGGCCTATCACCTTGAGCTACCCCCACACATGAACATCCATCTTTTATTCCATGTTTCATTATTATGTAGATATGCATCCCAACCACCCACTTTCCTTTTATACAAGAAATTTGACCTTGTCCAACACTCATTGATGACACGGAGGAATATGAAGTCAAATGGATTCTCCAAAAATCCATTCATAGTACCCACCATCCTCTTGAGGAATATCATATACATTGGAAAAGGTATCCACTTTATGAGGCAACATGGGAGCAAACAACCAACTTGATCCATGCACTAGTGTTAGTGCAATATTTTGAGCAATAGCTTCATAATGAGAAGGTTACATGTTACGTCTTAAAAGGGAGAGGTGTGTAATATCATTAGCTAAACATATTATCTAGAGGTGAAATTTGGCTTAGTAATATCTAAAAGAATGTTATACATAATGGAATAAATAGATTAGATAGAGGTGTCACCAAAATAGTACTTCCACTAATAGGGCAAGAGTTGAAAATATCCTAAAAACTTTAGTGCCAATTTAGAGACCTAAACAAAGGAATTAGGCCTAAAATATAAATAGATTTATCCCCTCTTAGTAACAAGGCCTTCCTTCTCTCTCCACTATGTCTCATCAAGAGCTTTCTAGTGGTACCTCATCCATACAATTTTGAGCTTCCTTTAGGAAGATTCTCTAAAGATTCCTTCTAGTCAAATTTGTTTGACCAAACAAATAGGACAAGAATTGACGTCTCCCATCCATGCAACTAATCTAAGGTTGGATCTTGCTGACATGTCACCAATCAATGTGTCTAATGCAAGGGTGGAGCGTCCATTGAAGAAATTCTCTTTGGTATATAATGAAGACAAAGTGCTCTGTTGGGGGCAATGGAGCATTGAGTGTGAAGCTTTGTGTTTCTTTTCCTATGTTTCTCTTGAGGGTTCTCCTATCCTTGGAATATTACATTGGCATCTTATTTTCACTTTCCACTCCTCCCTAAAAATCCAAGACACAAAAGAATCTCTTTTCTCCTTGGTTTGAAATCTCAAGTTTAGTACTTTTCTCAATACACATTTTGAATTAAACCAAAACTTGCATGCTCTACCTTTGATGCCTATTGATAAATGCTGACCAGATATTCTAGGTTTGTGAAGGAACACATGTCATAGATATCAAATTCAATCCCACATTCATACCATTACAATTTACAAATGCTAAGTAAGAATTATGGAATTACAGAATTATAAGGGTTTAGGGTTTAATCTCCCATAAGAATTCTATAAAAGACCAAGACCAAGGAGAGAAATAGGAGAATGGAAGGTCCCATCCGGACACTTGGGTGTGGAAAACTCTAAATGCTTAGCATGAGCTTCAACTTTGGTATTTATAGGGAACAAACAATGTAACAATATGGAGTTTGGCAACGAAGTTAGTCGGGCTTACGAAGTAGCACATAAGACAAAGTAGCCTAGAATATTCCAAAAGTATCTAGGAAGCTTTTGGGGAAGCTTCCCGGTTAACTTAGCTTGCACCTTAAGTAAGTAGCTTCTAGAAGGAAGCTTCTAGAAGCTTCCAACTAGCTTAGCTTGCACGCCAAGTAGGCGGCTTCTAGAAGGAAGCTTCTTGAGAAGTTTCCTAGTTAACTTGGCTTGCACTCTAAGAAAACGGCTTGAGGAAGCTTCTTGAGAAGCTTCTCAAGGGCCTTGTATGCTACCTATAAATACCAAAGCCAAAGCTCATGCTAGGCATTTGGACTTTTCCCTCATTCAAGTGTCCCAATGTGAGTTTCCATTCTCCTATTTCTCTCCTCGGATTTGGTCTTTTACATTGGTATCAGAGCAGGAATGGGATGGATGGAATTTATGGACCACCAAATCCACTTCCACCAAACTATTGGGATTTTTGCATCCAAATACTACCCAAGCATCATTTCATATAGTTCATCACCTCGCACTTTGGACAAGATTTTCTACATATGATCACCATGTCTGAGGAACCCTTGATACTTCCGATTGTCACTTATGGAGAAAGGTGGACGTGCTGTTTCTATGTGTTAGTAAATTAGATAGATTGAGAGTGGTGTGATAGAGGAGCAACCATGGCGGCAATACTTGATGTTATCCTTATGGTGCAACAACAAATCGAGCACCTTACTCGATTGTTGGATGAACGAGATCTTCAACGACAAGAGTAGGTGGAGAGAGTACCAATTTGAGAAGGAGAAGATCAGATCAGATTCCCTAAACCCAAGGTATTTGAAGGCAAGAATCTCTTGGGTGCAGTGGAGAATTTTGTGTTTGATTGTGAACGTTATTTTGAAACTACCAATCTACAAGATGAGCAAAAATAGATTCTCTTGGCTTCTAGCCAATTGGATGGAGTAGCAAAGCTATGGTAGAGATTTTGAGGGGAGCAAGCCAAATGACAAATGGTTGCACCAATCTTGACATGGGCAGAATTCAAGAGCGCAATAATCAGTTGGTTTCAAGCTATAAATGCCACACAAGCTGCACGGGATAAGTTGGCAGAGTTGAAACAGATTGGCTCTGTAAGAAGTTACATCACGCAGTTCCAAAACACCATCATGCAAATTCTAGATATTTTGGAAGGTGAAGCTTTGGATCGATTTGTGAGAGGTTTGAAGGCAAGAACCAAATTAGAGGTAACCATGCGAGAGCCACAACACTTGGAGGAAGCCATGCGGTTGGCCAAACATTTTGATTCCTTGGTGGCAACAACTTGGTCTCGACCTCGACCTCCACAAAGCCTACCAATACACTACACACAAGTGGAGGAGCCAACACCAATGGAGATTGATGCAATTCAACAAAGACCACTGGGCATGGCAGACAGAGAGAAACTACGACAAAATGGTGGTTGTTTTTATTGTCGCCAGTTGGGGCATCGCATTGCTGAATGTCCACTTAAGAATGGATGACCTCGACAAGTTGCCCAAGTGGAGGTTGTGGAGCGGAATGATCAAGGAAACAAGGAATCCTTGTAGGAGATTTTGAGCCGCCTATTGGGAGCTTGATTAGTTCCAATGGGATTGAAGGCTTGACCTATGCAAGTCTGCTTCACTTGCAAGGTATGATATCTAATAGGGGTTGTAGGATTTTGGTTGATTGTGGAAGTTCAGAGAATTGTATGTCTATGCAAGTAGCAAAAGAATTGGGTATTCCTATCAAGCCAGTGATTGGAAGTAGTTTGATGATGGCGGATGGTAGAAAGGGTTCTGCATTCCGCACCTTGCATCCTGTTACCTTCAAGATTGGGAAGGAGTATTTGGAGTGTATGAGGTTTGTAGTGGCACCTCTACACTATGATATCATTCTGGGTCTACCTTGGCTTGAATGTCATAAGGTTCAATTTGATTGGACCCGACGCCAAATTCAAGTACAACACCAAGGTAGGAATTTCCGATTAGGTTGTCTGGCACCTCTGAGTAAGACACCTAAGAATAGTCAGTCCCAAGATGGGAAGTTTGTCGAGAAGGTAGCCATAGAGCAAATTTGGAAGAGAGATGTGTCCCAAGATGGGAAGTTTGCCAAGAAGGCAACCATAGAGCAAGCTCGGAAGAGAGATGAGTCCCTAGAAGGGAAGTTTGTTAAGGAAGCAGCCATAGAGCAAGCTTTGGAGGAAGATAAGTCTGTATTCGCGGTGTGGATCAAGCCGATTGCACAAGAACAATCTGAGAGGGCCAAGTGCTAGATCAAGCAATGGTTGATCGCATAGTTCAGGAGTTTGCAAATATGTTTCCGGATGATCTGCCAAAGGGATTACACTCCGATCGAGGTATGCCCTTCAAGATTGAGTTATTGCCAGGGAGTACTCCAGTGAGTAGACCAATCTATCGGCTCTCACCAAAGGAGTTGGAGGAGTTGTGAATAACACTTACAGAGTTGTTGGAGAAGGAGTTCATATAACATAGTACCTCTCCTTGGGGAGCACCGATACTATTTGTTCCAAAGAAGGATGGAGGACTTTGTTTCTGTATTGATTACTATGGGCAGAATAAGCAAACCGTGAAGAATGCATATCCCTTGCCTCGGATCGATGACTTACTTGATCAACTAAGTGGAGCACGTTACTTTTCCAAGTTGGATCTTCATAGCGGCTATTGGCAAATTCCGATTGATAGAGAGGATGTGCAAAAGACTGCCTTTCGCACAAGGCATGGACATTTTGAGTGGAGAGTTCTACCTTTTGGACTCACTAATGCTCCAGCAGTCTTCATGGATCAGATGCATTGGGTGTTGGATGGACTATTGGATTGGTCAGTGGTGGTGTTCTTGGATGATATCTTAATCTATAGCAAGATAGAGACAGAACACGTGAATCATGTGCGAGAAGTCCTAAGATGACTACCACAATGGAAATTTTACAACAAGAAGTCAAAGTGTGCTTTTTGGCAGAAGGAGGTTACCTTCTTGGGTCATAAGATCTCATCAGAGGGGATCAAGATGGAGGAAGAGAAGATCAAGGCCATTACTAATTGGCCTACCCCAAAGGATGCTATAAAAGTACGGGCATTCAATGGATTGGCCAGTTTTTACTGGCGGTTCATCCACTATTCTGCTCATGTGGCTGCACCATTGACTGACCTCTTGGGAAAGAACTTGAGCTTCCAGTGGAACACCAAACATGAAGAAGCATTCCAGAAGTTGAAACATATGGTGTCTTCAAGACCCATTCTTCAACCATATGATCCTCAACTACCTTGTGTGGTTGATTTTGATGCTTCTAACTTTGCAATTGGAGCTATGTTGCAACAAGAATTTCCAGATGGACTACATCCCATTGCCTTTGTGTCTCGCCAACTAAATACAGCTGAAAGAAATTACTCTGCTCAAGATTGGGAACAACTTGCAATGGTATATGCCACCAAGGTATGGAGGCATTATCTCTTGGGGAAACAAGTGATCATGCAAACTGATCACAAGCCATTGGTGCAGACCTTACACCTGGAGCACATGAAGAGTCGACATCATTGATGGGAAGAGCAACTCCAATTATTTGACATCAAACTTGAGAACAAACCAGGTTGGTTCCATGTCATCCCTGATGCTCTATCACGACAACCTGATTTGAAGTCCCTTCCTCTCATCACGGCAGCAATTACGACGGTGTCAATTGACCCCAAGATCCATAACGAGTTTTGGTTAGCTCTACAACAAGATCCCTTCTTCCAAATGGTACATGGTTGTCTAACAACAGGTGACAAGGAGTACAACACCTTCTCCTCAAGGAAGGCCTTCTATTCCATGCGGACCAGATCTATGTTCCAGCCAAAGGTGATCTTCGACTTGTGCCTCTTCAAGAAGCCCATGATTTACCCATCGCTGGTCACATGAGTGTGGACAAGACCTTGGGTACCCTCCAACGTCAACGGTGGTGGCCCAACATGACACAAGATGTTTGAGAATTTGTTAGATTGTGTGAGAGCTACCAACGTAACAAGGCCAGTAACCAAAAGCCGAGTGGACTCCTTCAACCACTTGCCATTCCATCCACTCACTGGGAGCATGTGAGCTTGGATCTCATCACATCCTTGCCAAAGACAAAACAAGGACACACTGCAATCGTGGTGTTTGTGGATAAGCTTAGTAAGCAAATCCACTTGGCACCAACCTATGATACCGTGGATGCCCAACCTTAGCGCAAATCTACTTCGATAATGTCTTCAAGCATCATGGGATGCCACATGTACTCATCTCTGACCGTGATCCTTGATTTATTGGGAAGTTTTGGCAAGCACTCTTCTAGATACTCGGCACCAAGCTTGCTTTGTTCACGGCCTATCATCCTCAAACTGATGGACAAACCAAACATGCAAATCATACATTGGAGGATATGTTGTGGGCCTTTGTCAATGTCCACCATACCAATTGGGATGAATGTCTTGCAGTTGCAGAATTTGCCTACAACAATTCCAAACAGGCAAGCATCGGATTTTCTCCCTTCTTTCTCAATTTTGGCCAAGATCCGCTTGTTCCATATTCTCTTCTTGCTCTCCTTCCATCTCAGGTTCCTCATACTTCCACATTCTTGACCACTATATCCCAATCACTCCAACAAGCCAAGTCTCACCTCCTTGTTGCTCAGAATCGCCAAAAACAATATGCGGACCACCATCGTCATGATCTCACCTTTGAAGTTGGTGATAAAGTCATGCTATCCTCTAGTAACCTCCCTCTCCCACTTGATACCCAAGTTTGTAAGCTTGCCCCTAATTGGATAGGACCCTTTGATATCACCTAAATTGTCTCTCCTGTTGCTTATCGACTTGCCTTACCTTGTCACATGCGTATCCATCCTATCTTTCATGTTTCCAAGTTGAAACCCTTTGTTCCTAACCCCTCTTCCTTTTCCTCTTGAGTCCAACCTCCCCCTCTTCCTGTCCCTATCAATGATCATGAGGAGTACGAAGTTGATTGTATCATTGCGCGTCACCATATCCAACGAGGCCATCGCCAACATACGGAGTACAAGGTCCTTTGGAAAGGGTATCCCCTTCATGATGCCACCTGGGAGCCTCCTTCTCACCTCTAGAATGCACAGACGGCCATCTTGGAATTTGAAGCTTCACTGGCGACAAGGACGGCACCAACTAGCGGCGGAGGAATATGTAACAATATGGAGTTTAGCGACAAAGTTAGTCGGGCTTACGAAATAGCACATAAGACAAAGTAGCCTAGAATATTTCAAAAGTATCTAGGAAGCTTCTTGGTTAACTTAGCTTGCACCTTAAGTAAGTAGCTTCTAGAAGGAAGCTTCTAGAAGCTTCCAACTAGCTTAGCTGCTTAGCTTGCACACCAAGTAGGCGGCTTCTAGAAGGAAGCTTCTTGAGAAGTTTCCTAGTTAACTTGGCTTGCACTCTAAGAAAATGGCTTGAGGAAGCTTCTTGAGAAGCTTCTCAAGGGCCTTGTATGCTACCTATAAATACTTAAGCCAAAGCTCATGCTAAGCATTTGGAGTTTTCCCTCATTCAAGTGTCCCAATGTGAGTTTCCATTCTCCTATTTCTCTTCTCGGATTTGGTCTTTTACATACAAGGCTCTTGAGAAGCTTCTCAAGAAGCTTCCTTAAGCCGTTGTCTTAGAGTGCAAGCCAAGTTAACCATGAATTTTCTCAAGAAGTTTCTTTCTAGAAGCCATCTACTTTGTGTGCAAGCTTAGCTAGTTGGAAGCTTCTAGAAGCTACCTACTTGGAGTGCAAACTAACCTAGTTGAGAAGCTTCCCAAGAAGTTTTTCCTAGAAGTCACCACTTGGCATGCACATTACCTAATACTTGGAAGGTACCAAGTAGAATCCCAGATAATTCTAGAATATTCAAGGCCAATTTTGCTTATTTTCTACTTTGTTAGCTTTGACTAACTTGTTGGTAAACTCTATATTATTATCTCCATCACTAGTTGGTGATTTCCTTGTCACCTTTGAAGCTTCAGTTTCTTGGATGGCAAATTTTTGCATTCACCAAATGAGAAAGAGGCTCCCAAGTGGCATCATGAAGAGGATACTCTTTCCAGAGAACCTTTTACTTTGTATGTTGTCAACAGCCTTGTTGAATGTGGTGACATGCAAGGATAAAATCAACTTTATACTCCTCATGATGATTGATAGGGACGAGAGTGAGAGGAGGTTGAACACAAGAAGAAAAAGAAGATGGATAAGGAACAAAGAGTTTCAACTTGGTAACATGAAAGATAGGATGGATATGTATATGACAAGGCAAGGCAAGTTAATAAGCAATATGAGAAATGATTTGGGTGATATCAAAAGGTCTTATCCAATTAAGAGTAAGTTTTTGGACTTGGGTTTTGGAGGTGTAGGAAAGTAGATGAAAGCATGACTTTATCTTTGATTTGGCAGGTGAGATCACAATGATGGTGATGTGCATAATTTTTTGACAATTTTGAGCAACAAGGAGATGAGATTTGGCTTGTTGGAGGGATTAGAATATGGTGGTCAAGAAGCTGGAAGTACGAGGAACACGAGATGAAGGAGGAGTAAGAAGGGAATCTAGAACAAGTGGATCTTGGCCAAAATTAAGGCAAAAATGAGTCAATCCAATGCTTGCTTATTTGGAATTATTGTATGCAAAGTCATCAACTACAAGATATTCATCTCAATTGGTATGGTGAACATTGACAAAGGCACAAAGTAAATCCTCTAAGGTATGATTTTCATGTGCATTTTCTCCATCAATTTGAGGATAATAGGCCGTGGACAAAGCAAGCTTGGTTTTGAGTATCTAGAAGAGTGCTAGCCAAAACTTTCCAATGAATCAAGGATCATAGTTGGAGATAAGATGAATCAAGGATGATGCTTGAAGACATTAGCAAAGTAGATCTACGCCAATGTTGGAGCTATGAGCTAGTCGGTCTCTCACTCAAGATGAACTTCTTATGGCCATTATGGTAGCGCACCATGGACTAAGAAGACAAGTAACACCAACTCCATCATACTCCTCCAAGACTCAATCCTATGCTCACTAGAGAAATCAGTAAGAGAAATAGTTGCAAATGAAAAGATGATGAGTGCCTCCTCACCCTTAGTTTATATATTTGTAAAATAGTTATGCACCAAAGTTACTAATTACTAGCATAATGTATGTTATTAGACTAAAAGTCAAATAAAGTCAAAAAGCTAAAGGAATATTTATAATATTGGGAATTTTCTCTTGAGCATGTGGTTTTATCTTGACCTAACCACTAAGTCAAGGATTCCTTCACACAAGCTATCCTTGGACTATAGAAGAATCCAAAAAAAAAAGGCTTGTGGGCCCAAGAGTTCTCAACTCTTTCCTCAAAGCCAAACCCCTAGGAATAACATCAAGTCAACACACTAGAATCCAAAATAGTTGGTGCTTATCTTTTCTACTTCCTCTAAAGTAAGGTCCCTTCTTTCTTAACTATTACTATCTTTAGCTAATCATGATTAATGTAAAATCATGCTTTATCTCTATATAAATAATATGTCTCAAATATTGCCAACCTTTCTCTCTCCATGAGAGAGTGGTTCTTTTCTGCTAAAAATATCTGCCTACTAACATAAGCTATTGGATGATCATACCATCATGGTTTAATTGATTAAGAGTACATCCTAAAGCTAAATTGGAAGCAGCATTGTAGAGGATGAAAGGATTTCTCAAATCATGCTTAGCAAGAATTGGAGCTACAATAAGGAATTGCTTGAGCTCCTCAAAAGCTTTGAGAGCCTCATTGTCTTCCAAAATCACCATGTATTTTACACCCTTCTCCATGTATATGGTCAATGCATAAGCCGTGGTAGAAAATGAGAAGATGAACCTCCTACAATACCCAACCATCCCCAAGAATTGGCATATATTTATCAATCTTGAAGGGAATGGAAGGTTTGAGATTTTCCTCACCTTCTAAGGATCAACTACTATTCCATCCTTGGAGATGATGAGCCCTATAAGTAGATCTTTTTCATAACCAAAAATGCACTTCTTTGGGTTGAGTGATGTATTTGCTTCATCCAAGCATTGCAAGACCTTCGTCATGTGCTTAAAGTGCTCTTCTTTGCGTCCATAGACACAAAAGTCATCAATGAAGTCTCTCATAAATTTCCCTATGAAAGATCTCCTCATCCTTAGTTTATATACTTGAAAAATGGTTACACACCAAAGTTATTAAGTATTGGAATAACTCAAGTTACTAGGCTAAAAGTTAAATAAAGTCAAGAAACTAAAGGAATATCCATACTCATGGGAATATCTTCCTAAGTATATGGTCTTATCTTGACATAATCACTTAGTCAAGGATTCCTTCACATGGGTTATCCTTGGACTATAGAAGAATCCAAAACAAAAAGGTTTGTGGGTCCAAAGAATTCTCAACTCTTTCCTCAAAACCAAACACCTAGAAATAATATCAAGTCAACACATTAGAATCCAAAATAGTGGTGCTCAGCTTTTCCACTTCCTCTTAAGTAAGGTCCACTCTATATTAGCTATGAATATCTTAGATAATAATTACTAATGTAGAACTATCTTTTTTCTATATATAAATAAAATCTTTCAAATACTTATAATACCAAACTAAATATCACAATAGTACATACATGCATAAATGGGTGTTATAGAGCATCCACGGTATCAAAGGTTGGTGCCAAATGGATTTGCTTACTAAGCTTATTGATAAACACCACAATTGCTATCTGACCTTGTTTTGTTTTGGGCAAGGATGTGATGAGATCTAAGCTCATGTGTTCCCAACAAGCAGATGGAATGGGCAGTGCTTAAAGGAGTCTACTTGGTTTCTGGTTGTTGACCTTGTTGCATTGGCAGTTCTCACAAGATCAAAGAAAACTCTCAAACATCTCATGCCTTGTTGGGCCACCACTATTGGTGTTGGAGGGTACCCAAGGTCTTGTCCATACCCATAGATCTGGTTCTTACAAAAAAGAAGGCCTTCCTTGAAGGAGAAGATGTTGTACTCCTTGTCGCATGTTCCAAGATGACCTTGTACCATCTGAAAGAAATGATCTTGTTGTAAAGTTTTCCTAAACTTGATTTGGACTTTGGAGTTGACTGATGCCATTGTTAGTGTCGTTATGATGAGAGGAAGAGACTTCAAATCAGGTTGTCGTGATAGGGCATTGGGAATGACATACAACCAAATGGGTTTGTACTCAAGTTTGATATCAAAAAATTGTAGTTGTTCCTCCCATCAATGATGTCAACTCTTCATGTGTTCCAAATGTAATGTTTGCAACAAGGACTTGTGATAAGTTCTCATGATCACTTGTTTCTCCAAGAGATAATGCCTCCTTACCTTAGTGGCATATAGCATTATGAATTCTTTTGGATCTCAAGTAGAGTAGTTCCTTTATGTTGTATTTAATTGATGAGACACTAAGGCAATGGAATGTAACCTATCTAAGAATTCTTGCTACAACACAACTCCAATCACAAAGTTAAAAGCATCAAAATCAACCACACAAGGTAGTTGAGGATCATATGGGTTGAAGAATGGGTCTTGAGGACACCATATGTTTTAGCTTTTGGAATGCTTCTTTGTGCTTGGTGGTCCATTGAAAGCTCAAGTTCTTCCCCAAGAGGTCAGTCATGGTGTGGCCCCATGAGCATGATAGTGGATGAATCATAGGTAAAAAATTGCCAATTTATTTAATGCTCATATGTCTATAGCATCCTTTGTAGTAGGCCAATTAGTAATGGCCTTGATTTTCTCCTCTTCCATCTTGATCCCCTTTGATGAGATCTTGTGACCCAAGAAGGTAACTTCCTTCTTCCAAAAGGCACACTTTGACTTCTTGTAGTAAAACTTCCACAAATATAGTTTTAGGATTTCTTGCACATGATTTGCATGTTCTACCTTTGTCTTGATATAGATTAAAATATCATCCAAGAACACCACCATGTACCAATCTATTTGCCTGGTGAGACATGTTTGGCTAGACTTCTATCCATTTCCAATCTTTTTGTTGCTTGGCCTAGGGATCAAGAGTCACCAACATATATTGTCATGATGATATATAGTGAGTGTGCAAAGCATACTTATTGTCCATGTTGGGTAGATCAATAACTAATTTAGTGGTGGGTGATTCATATGAACCACCTGAGCAAATACCTAAAAGACACCGGCCAAAAGCATTAGATATTAATTGTCTCACATCATGATCAGATCCTATTTCAACCTAAGAGCAACAATTTAAAAGGTGGAACCAATGGAGATGCAACCATAAAGATGGTTTCCTAAATCTTCTACCAAAACATCTAACCAATATAACAACACAAACTTGTAGGCTATTACTACTTTAATCCACTCATTGATGACACCATCATAAGGCTTTAATACATCTATATTTCTAATAATAATCAAAGGTATCTTGAAATTCACTACCATAACATCATGACATCTTAAAGATGTCCACAACAACATACAAAACTAGAATAAGAACAATATTAAGCATGACTTAGTAACAATTCCCAAAGAACCATCCACTCAAGACCCAGAGCTCAATTTTTAATATTAAAAACCAATCTTGGGGTATTTTCATACACATCGTGTCATTTCCATAGCAAGAAAATCTTAGGCCAATCCAAGAGTAGAAGTGTTTATAATCAACTTGGTTGTTGTGCTATGAGCATGCTTATCTCTCATTCAAGATGAACCTCTAATGGCTATTATGGTAGCGCACCATGGACTAAGAAGTCAAGGAACCCCAACTCCATCATACTCTTCCAAGCTAAGACTCCAAGACTAAAACCATTGCTCACTAGAGAAATCAATGAGAGAGATAGTTGTAAATGAAAGGATGATGAGTACCTCTTCACCCTTAGTTTATGTACTTGTGCAATAATTATGCACCAGAATTACTTATTACTAGAGTAACTCAAGTTACTATGCTGAAAGTCAAATAAAGTCAAAAAGTATAAAGGAATATCTATACTCATGAGAATATTCTCCTAAGCATATGGTTTTATCTTAACCCAACCACTAAGTCAAGGATTCCTTCACATGGGCTATCTTTGGATTATAGAAGAAACCAAGCAAAAAGGCTTGTGTATCCAAGGTTTCAACTCTTTCCTCAAAGTGAAACATCTAAGAATAATACCAAGTCAAAACACTAAGATCCAAAATAGTGGTGCTCATATATTTCAGTTCCTCTAAAGTAAGGTCTCCTCTATCTTAGCTATGACTAACTTTAGCTAATCCTGATTAATGTAGAACCATCCTTTATCTCTATATAAATAATATCTCTCAAGTACTTATAATACCAAACAAAATATCACAATACCACACATGTGCAAAAATGGGTGTTAATAATTACCTTTGGACTAAAATTTCACTTTGTCCTTGGAGTGAAGGTCTCTCTACCTTCTATGATATATCTTCAAGTTATCATGGTTAATTCTATGAAAGTATCTTCCTCCTAACTCCTTGATATCATAGGTATAATTGCCCCCCACCTTCTCCACTATGAAAGGTCCAAGTACTTAGGCAAGAACTTATTTTGCACTCTCATGAATTGAATGGAATCAAACAACATTACCCAATCCCCTTCTTTGAAGAGCTCTACCTTCTTCTTGCCTTGCCTCCTGTCATAGTTCTCCTTTTTTTCCCTTTAGGCTTGCTTCACTTGAACCACAGCAATTGCTCTTACCTCCTCCAATTCCATGAGTTGATTCTTCCTTGACTTCTTTGCATCACCTCATTTTGCTTTCTTCAATCTCTTTTGAATGACTTGGAAGGAAGGAAGATCAAAGTGAATAGGTATGTAGACTCAATACCATATACTAAATGAATTGGAGAATATCTAGTGGAAGTCTTCATGCTTGTCCTATACTCCCACAGATTTGCATGAATCGTCTTGTCCCAATGATGTTTAGCTCTCTCTATCTTTGCATCTTTGGCCAACACCATGCACAAGGTCTGATTGGTTATCTCTGTCAAGCCATTGGAGTTTGACTTATAAGATGTAGTTACTCTTTGTGTGATAGAGAAATGTCATAGCATGGGTATAGTGATGCTTCTTGTAAACTCTCCTCCTCTATCTGAAATCAAGTCCAAAGGGTACCCAAAACCAAATGATAATGTGTTCATAAAATTTTTTACCAACTTCATCTTCATTCTTATCTCTCAATGGTCTAGCCTCAATCCTCTTGGTACGGTAATCAATGATTACCACCTTGAGGTTCTATTGAAAGTGTAAAAGACCAAGACCAAGGAGAGAAATAAGAGAATGGAAACTCACATTGGGACACTTGAATGTGGGAAAACTCCGAGTGCCTAGCATGAGCTTTGGCTTTGATATTTATAGGTAGCATACAAGGACCTTGGGAAGCTTCTCAACAAGCTTCCTCAAGCCGCTTTCTTAGAGTGCAAGCCAAGTTAACTAGGAAGCTTCTCAAGAAGCTTCCTTCTAGAAGCCGTCTACTTCACGTGCAAGCTAAGCTAGTTGGAAGCTTGTAGAAGTTTCCTTCTTGAAGCTACTTACTTGAGGTGCAAGCTAAGCTAGTGTGGTACCCACAAATTTTTTTTTGGTTGGTTTGTTAGCATTTAAAGCAGAAGTAGATGGTTAGAACCTAAAGGGGGCTAACTTGGGAAGAAATAAGAAGAAGCGGGCGGGTGAAGTAAAACCCGAAGTGGACCTCGAGTCAAGACATGAAGTAAGAACTTGAAGACACAAAGACAAAGAAGAAGATGGAGAGACTTTGTATTGGGCGGCGTGAGCAGATCCAAAGAACCTATAACAAATGTCTTCAGAGTTGGCACAATCAAGAAAGTATGTGGGAGAAAGTAATGACCTCGGGATCAAGAACTTCTTGATAGTGATAGGCAACAACTTCACCAAATCGGAAATTTGAGAGGAGAAGCAACTGAAGAGTGACTGATTAGCGCAGGGCTATAAAATACAAGTTGTGCAAGGAGGAAGAGCAATGTTTAGTTGCTACCCGGTGCCTATTTAGAGTCGACTCGAAGTAATGCAAATTGCAAATCCGTAGGAAGAGGAGTGGGTTAGGATTTTGGGGACGATCTTCCACAAGAGGAAAGTGAGGAAGCACATGATGACTCCAAAAGTGAGTAAGCAGAGTGCGGTGAGAGGGCTTGCAATTTGTAGATGAGAAGTAATAGCGCGGATCAAAGTCTTGATGAGACTTTGTATCATGTTCCTAGCCTGGAACTAAAACTTCAGTTTTCTAGGTTTCATGGTAGAAATTCCGGCAAGCAATTGTAAAGATGGCCCAAAATATGAGAGAAGAGAGGGAATCCCGCTCAATGGACGGAGGTGGATTGGAGAGTAGTGTTGGGAAGAGAAGCAAGAGAGGTAGGACGTACCACCTTCTATCGGAAGCGTGACGCTTCAGAAGAGATTGCCAAAGTAAGGAAGTTGTTCAATTGACCCCGCACTAAGAATGGGTATAAGGTGGACAGTTATAGAGACCCTGAGCAGAGAGGAATAGTAAGCACAATGATGGTCATGTTCAAACCAGAGTGAACCACCTATGTTACTATGCAATAGGCGGTGTTTTTTCACCAAATGTTTGCGGGAGAGGCAATAGATTGGGCAAAATGTCTACATCAAAGAGTGGGGCAGATGATTTCAGTATGGAGAATGGATATGCCACCACATTACTTTGTGCCATTCGTAGCACACTTTTATTTTGGGTTGAACTTGCTGACTTTGGAAGAACAAAGTCAAATGCATTCGCACTTTCATCCAGATTTATGCAAGGAGGCCAATGAAGATGAGCGATATAATATGGAGAGAGTCCAAGAAGGAGATGCATACTACAAGGAGAGTGGGAAGGAGAAGATCATAGCAATTGACCTTCCAAGGGCACAAAAGAGAGCCAAGCTTGAGAGTCGTGTTGCGACAGTACAACCTTAGAAAGTTCCAAAGCTTAACCCAATGGCGGTGGTAGTGAAGATGAAGCAAGCCATGTAGGCGGAAGAAGAAGAAGAATCAGAAGGAGAAACCGGATCAAAGGAAGGAATGTTGGGAGAAGAAGAGGAGTTCATGCTACGAAGTGAAGAATCAAGCAGCGACAACAAAGGCAAAGTAGAGGTTTAGCAAATGTGACAGCCGATGAAGGAGGCCGGAAAGCCGAGTCCCAAAGTTTCCATGCTGGAACAAGGCAATGAGAAGAAGAAGGGAGAGGAAGTCGTGGCACAACCCCAAATTGCCAAGGGTAAGAATGCTTTGAATGTATCTGCAGTTGGGGCCAGTAAAGTTACTCAGGAAGAGGGAGAAAGTTCTGAAGAAGAAACTTTGAAGGTGCAAAGATCTCAGCTTTGGAGCAAGGTACAAGACGTAGAGGGGTCGGAACCTGGAGTCCGAGCCAATGACGCAAGGTGCAAAGGAGTGGACTATTTGTCCAGAGTCATGTGTCCGCTATTGACAATATTGCAAAAGAAGAAGATGGAGATGATAAGTGCCAAAATTGAGGCACCAGATGAATTGGCAGTAGTAAAGACCTGGAGTGCCGAAACCTTGTTGCTACAAAGTAAGTTGACGAGGGTGGAGATGGAAGTCAAAGAACTTTGGGTTGAGGAGGTTCTTTGGAGTAAGCACTTTGAGGTGACAAGGGAAGAATTAGTAAAGAGTCGTGAGGAAGCAAAGGAGATGAGCATGATGGCTGTAGGGTTGAAAGGAGAACTTGCAGATGTGCAAGTAGACCTGATACACTCCAAAGCAATTGCTACGGTGATGGAGCAAGAGTTGGAGAGCCTCAAGAAGAGGGCAGCGAAGAAAGATCAGGCCTGGCAACGAGAGTAAATGGAGCATAGTAGAGAAGAAGATCGGTTGCGAGGGTTGATGCAAGTAGCAGAGGAGCAACTCTCAGTGAATTGGAGGGAGAAGGAGGCATTAAAGGTGAATTTGAAGATGAGCTCCAGATGTATCGCAGTGAATAGGAAGAAGAGAAGAAGAAGGAGAAGCTTACGATTGTGGAAGAAACTAATGAGGTAGAAGGCATTGTCAATGAAATCAAGGCCATGCTGAGTACGGAAGTTGAATGTAAACTCGAAGAGGTGAGGTTGCATGAGCTGAAGTTACTAGTGCAAGAGACGCGCAAAAGGAAGGCGAAGGATACGGAGTTGAATAATCTCTTAATTTGTCTACAAGATCATGTAGATAGGAAGATGTTAGAGGTGGAAGACAATGTGTGTCTTAGACTAGATTTTATTAGGACGGAGTTAGCTAAACTTTGTAGCGAGGTAGAAGAAGTACAAAGACCCAAAGTTGTAGAAGTAGGAGTGCAAGTGTCTTCGGAGTCGTACTCTGAAACTTTAGAGGAGAGTGGGTTGGGAGATAAGGGAGTAGATGGATTACCCATGACTTCAATTGTAGATTCTAGTGAAGAAATTGTAAAAATAGAAGAGTTAGGAGTAAAATTAGATAGACCCAAGGATGGGGAAATTATAGAGATTATCAAGTTTGAAAGCTAATGACAAGGTTGACATCAGATCGGATTAGTAACAATTTTGAGATTTGAAGAGGCAGATATGAAGGCATTGTCATTTTGGATCTGTAGGCTAGGAAATGGTATAATTGTTAGATTTGTTGTTTGCCTCACTATTTCAAGGTGGCATTCACAGTCTTATGTTGTTCGTTGCTCATTATTTCTGAGAATAAATAAAGCAAAGTGATGTGAAGGAGTGCTCATTGCTTGAGCTTGATTCCGAGTATCAACATTGTGCTTGTGTTTGTGAGTGTGTAGAGAAATTCAAAGTGCAAGTCAGTGTGCTTGTTGGTCGTTGGATCCCATAGCCTTGATCTTCATTTTGTGTGTTTGATCCTGAGTGAAGTGCAATCAAAGCAATGCCTTGACAGATCTAAGAGGAATTGTAGTGTTGGTAGTATTCTACATTTGTGAGTGTAGCGTGAAGTTGATGTGAAACAATTTCGATCAAGGAAGTTGTGCCTTCAATGGGAGGGGTGGAGCACAATTCTGAGGGGAAGTCATTTTGCAGTGAAGTGCCATTTTTGGGAGAGCCTAAATCATCACAATCAAGATTGTTTGGAAAGATTTGATGGAGTTGTGATTAGGGAGTGTTAATTCGTGACAAGACTAAGAATAGTGCTTGTTACTCTCTTTAGGGTGTGGTTTCTACCTAAGAGATTAAAGATGCAACCAAGAAGAACTAGAATTGTTACTTTGCTTTGTATTTGACCAATTTTGACTCGTATCTCTGTTGGAACAAACTTTACTTACCTGATTACCGCAAAAGTGATATTTGCCGAGTTGTCACAACTAGCCAAGAAGCTTCTTAGATACTTCTAGAATATTTTAGGCTAATTTTTCTTATGTGCTACTTTGTAATCCCAACTAACTTTGTCGCTAAACTCCATATTGTTACATATTCCCTTGCCGCTAGTTGATGACGTCCTCGTCGCTAGTGCAGCTTCGAATTCCTGGATGGCCATCTGTGCATTTTGGAGAAAGAGGTTCCCATGTGGCATCATGAAGGGGATACTCTTTCCAAAGGACCTTGTACTCCGTATATTGGTGATGGCCTCGTTGAATATAGCAACGTGCAAGGATACGATTATCTTTGTACTCCTCATGATCATTGATAGTGACAGGAAGATGGGGAGGTTGGACTCGAGAGGAAAAGGAAGAGGGGTTAGGAACAAAGGGTTTCAACTTGGAAATATGAAAGACATGATGGATACGCATGTGACAAGGCAAGGCAAGTTGATAAGCAACAAGAGAGACAATTTGGGTGATATCAAAGGGTCCTATCTAATTAGGTGCAAGTTTACGAACTTGGGTATCAAGTGGGAGAGGGAGGTTACTAGAGGATAGCATGACTTTATCATTGACTTCAAAGGTGAGATCATGATGATGGTTGTCCGCATATTGTTTTTGGCAATTTTGAGCAACAAGGAGGTGAGACTTGGCTTGTTGGAGAGATTGGGATATAGTGGTCAAGAATGTGGAAGTATGAGGAAACTAAGATGGAGGGGAAGCAAGAAGAGAATCAAGAACAAGCGGATCTTGGCCAAAATTGAGAAAGAAAAGAAGAAATCCGATGCTTGCCTATTTGGAATTGTTGTAGGCAAATTTTGCAACTGCAAGACATTCATTCCAATTGGTATGGTGGACATTGACAAATGTACACAACATATCCTCCAATGTATGATTTGCACGTTTGGTTTGTCCATCAGTTAAGTTTGAGGATGATAGGCCATGGACAAAGCAAGCTTAGTGCTTGCCAAAACTTTGTGTGAGTATCTAGAAGAGTGCTTGCCAAAACTTTGCGGTAAATCAAGGATCACGGTCAAAGATGAGTACACATGGTATCCCATGATGCTTGAAGACATTGTCAAAGTAGATTTGCACTAAGGTTAGAGCATCCACGGTATCACAGGTTGGTGCAAAGTGGATTTGCTTACTAAGCTTATCCACAAACACCACAATTGCAGTGTGTCCGTGTTTTGTCTTTGGCAAGGATGTGATGAGATCCAAGCTCACATGCTCCTAGCGAGCAGATGGAACTGCAAGTGGTTGAAGGAGTCCACTCAGCTTTTGGTTGCTGGCCTTGTTACATTGGCAACTCTCACACGATCGGACAAATTCTTGAACATTTCATGTCATGTTGGGCCACCACCATTGATGTTGGAGGGTACCTAGGGTCTTATATACACCCATGTGACCAGAGATGGGTAAATCATGGGCTTTTTGAAAGCACACAAGTCGAACATCACCTTTACTAGGAACATAGATCCGGTCCTCATGGAATAAAAGGCTCTCCTTGATGGAGAAGGTGTTGTATTCCTTATCGCATGCCATAAGGCGACCATGTACCATTTGGAAGAATGGATCTTGGTGTAGAGCTTGTTTTGGACCTTGGAGTCAATTAACACTGTTGAAATTGCCACTGTATTGAGAGGAAGAGACTTCAAATCAGGTCATCGTGATAAAGCATTAGGGATGACATGGAACCAACTTGGTCTGTACTCAAGTTTGAGGTCATATAGTTGGATTTGTTCCTCCCATTGATGATGTCGACTCTTCATGTGTTCCAAGTGTAAGGTCTGCAACAATGGTTTGTGATCAATTCGCATGATCACTTGTTTTCCCAAGAGGTAATGCCTCCATACCTTGGTGGCGTATACCATTGCAAGTAGTTCTTGATCTTGAGTAGAGTAGTTTTGTTCAGCCATATTGAGTCGGCAAGACAAAGAAAATGGGATGGAATCCATCTAGGAATTCTTGTTGTAGCACGGCTCCAATTGCAAAGTTAGAAGCATCAAAATCAACCACACAGGGTAGTTGAGGATCATATGGTTGAAGAATGGGTCTTGAAGACACCATATGCTTTAACTTCTGGAATGCTTCTTCATGCTTGGAGGTCCACTAGAAGCTCAAGTTCTTTCCCAAGAGGTCAGTTAATGGTGTAACTACATGAGCATAATAATGGATGAACCACCGGTAAAAATTGGCCAATCCATTGAATGCTCATACTTCTATAGCATCCTTCGGGGTAGGCCAATCAGTAATGGCCTTGATTTTCTCTTCTTCCATCTTGATCCCCTCTGATGAGATCTTATGACCCAAGAAGGTAACCTCCTTCTGCCAAAAGGCACACTTCAACTTCTTGCAATAAAATTTCCATTGTCCTAGGCATCTTAGGACTTCTTGCACATGATTCATATGTTCTACCTCTATCTTACTATAAATTAAGATATCATCCAAGAATACCACCATGGACCGATCCAATAGTCCATCCAACACCCAATGCATCTGATCCATGAAGACTGTTGGAGCATTAGTGAGTCCAAAAGGTAGAACTCTCCACTCAAAATGCCCATACCTTGTACAAAAGGCAGTCTTTTGCACATCTTCTCTATCAATAGAAATTTGCCAATAGCCGCTGCAAAGATCTAACTTGGAAAAGTAGCATGCTCCACTTAGTTGATCAAGCAAGTCATCAATCCGAGGCAAGGGATATGCATTCTTCATGGTTTGCTTATTGAGCCCACGGTAATCAATACAAAAATGAAGTTCTACATCTTTCTTTAGAACAAATAGTACCGGTGCTCCCCAAGGAGAGGTACTATGTTGAATGAAGGCCTTCTCCACCAACTCTGTAAGTGTTGTTTGCAACTCCTCCAACTCCTTTAGTGAGAGCCGGTAGATTGGTCTACTCATTGGAGTACTCCTTGGCAACAACTTGATCTTGAAGTGCATACCTCGATCGGAGGGTAATCCCTTTGGCAGATCATCCAGAAATACGTCTGCAAACTCCTAAACTATTCGATCAACCATTGCTTGATGAGGCTCTTGGCCCTCCTCCAATTGTTCTTGTGCAATCGGCTTGATCCACACCGCAAATACAAACTTATCTTCCTCCAAAACTTGCTTCATGGTTGCTTTACTAACCAACTTCCCTTCTAGGGACTCATCTCTCTTCCAAGCTTGCCCCCTGGTTGCCTTCTTGGCAAACTTCCCATCTTGGGACTCCACTCCTTTCAAGATTTGCTCTATGGCTACCTTTCTTGACAAACTTCCCATCTTGGGACTGACTATTCTTAGGTGTCTTACTCAGAGGTCCCAGACAACCTAATTAGAAATTCCTACCTTGGTGTTGTACTTGTATTTGGCGTTAGGTCCAATCAAATTGAACCTTATGATGTTCAAGCCAAGGTAGACCCAGAATGATATCATAGTGAAGAGGTGCCACTACAAACCTCATGCACTCCAAATACTCCTTCCCAATCTTGAAGGTAACAGGATGCGAGGTGCGGAATGTAGAACCCTTTCTACCATCCACCATGATCAAATTATTTCCAATCATTGGCTTGATCGGAATACCCACTTCCTTTGCTACTTGCATATACATGAAATTCTTTGAACTTCCAAAGTCAACCAAAATCCTACAACCTCAATCAGATATGGTACCTTGCAAGTGAAGCAAACTTGCATAGGTCAAGCCTTCAATCCCATTGGAACTAATCAAGCTCCTAGTAGGCGGCATGAAATCTCCTACTCGGATTCTTTGTTTCCTTGATCATTTGGTTCCACAAACTCTATCTGGGCAACTTGTCAAGGCCACCCATTCCTAAGTGGACATTGAGCAATGCAATGTCCAACTTGGCAACAATAAAAACAACCTCCTTTGTTGCAATCTTTCTCTATCTACTACACCAAGTGGCCTCCATTGGATAGCATCAATCTCCATTGCGTATGTTACTGGTAAGTTTGGTGTAAGTCAAAGTTGAGACCAAGTTGTCGCAACCAAGGAATCAAAGCGCTCAACCAATTACATGGCTTCTTCTACATTTTGTGGTTCTTGCATAGTCACCTCCTTTTTGGTTTGTGACTTCAATCCCTGCACAAATCCAAAACTTCTCATTCTTGTATATCTGGAATTTGCATGATGATGTTCTAAAATTGTATGATGTAGCCTCTTACAGAGCTAATCTGCTTCAACTCTGCCAATTTATCTCGTGCGGCTTGGGTGGCATTTATAATTTGAAATTGACCAAGTATTGCATCCTTGAATTTTGTCCATGTCAAGATTGGTGCAACAAGCTTTTGTTTAGCTTGCTCCACTTTGAATTGCCACCAAAGTTTTGCCACACCATCCAATTGGCTAAAAGCCAAGAGAATCTATTTCCGTTTATCTTGAAGATTGGTGGCTTCGAAGTAACATTCGCAATCAAACAAAAAATTCTCCACTGATTCTTGCCTTCAAACACCTTGGGTTTTGGAAATCAAATACGATCTTCTCCATCTCAGACTAGCACTCTCTCTATATGTTCTTGTTGTTGTTGGTCTCGTTCATCCAACAATCGAGTAAGGTGCTCAATTTGTTATTGCATCGCAAGGATAACATCCAGTATTGCCGCCATAGCTACTACTCTATCCTACTATTCCCAATTTATCTAATTGATTAACACATAGAGACATCATGTTCACCTTTCTCCATAAGTGACAACCAAAAGTATGAAGGGTTCCTCACACACAATGATCATATGTAGAAAATCCTGCCCAAAGTGTGAAGTGATGAATTGTGTGAAGCGGTACTTGGGTAATATCTGGACATGAAAATCCCAATCATTTGGCGGAAGTGGATTTGGTGGTCCATAATTTCCATCCATCCCATTCCTACTTTGATACCAATGTAAAAGACCAAGACCGAGGAGAGAAATAAGAGAATGGAAACTCACATTGGGACACTTGAATGTGGGAAAAATCTGTATGCCTAGCATGATCTTTGGCTATGGTAGTTATAGGTAGCATACAAGGCCCTTGGGAAGCTTCTCAAGAAGCTTCCTCAAGCCGCTTTCTTAGAGTGCAAGCCAAGTTAACTAGGAAGCTTCTCAAGAAGCTTCCTTCTAGAAGCCACCTACTTGGCGTGCAAGTTAAGCTAGTTGGAAGCTTCTAGAACCTACTTACTTGAGGTACAAGCTAAGCTAGCCGGGAAGCTTCCTAAGAAGCTTCCTAGATACTTCCGGAATATTCTAGGCTAATTTGTCTTATGTGCTACTTCGTAAGCCCAACTAACTTCATCGCTAAACTCCACATTATTACAAAAAGGACCTACAAAGTCAATTCCCTACTTCTCAAAAGGTCTTAGGAATGAAAGTAATTTAAAAAGGAAAGTGAAAGTACACTTTCTAACAAAAGCTTGACAAAGTTTGGCAGTAATCAAGAAATCCCTAAAATTCTCCCTCCAATGGTAACCTGCACCTAGAATCTTGAAAGTAATCATCTTTCATGCAAAATGTCCTCCACACATTAAAATTTCATGAAACTCTTTTATGAATAGGATAGATTCCTCCTTATCTATTGCTCTTTGAGGTAGACTATCTGCTCCTTGGTGAAAAATAATATCCTCCATCATTGTGTAAGGTTTAGATTTTGCTGCAAGGGTCATCCTCCCCAGCATGCATCCCTTTTGGATTGTTACCTTTTGTAACAAAGTTCACAACCTCCTTTTACTCAATTGGAATCTCTTGAGTGTCATGAGCTCCTCATCAAAGAAGGAATCATCCACTAATTCAACTCCACCATAATCATAGACCTTAGATAAAAAATTAGCATTTTCATGTTTCTTTCATGGCCTATCCTCAATGGTGTAGTCATACTCAGACAAGAGCATCATCCACCTTGCTAGCCTCCCTTCTACATTAGGCTTGTTGAAGATTTACTTCAAAGCCTTGTGATCCATGACAATGGTGGCTTTTACTCCAATCAAGTAGTGTCTAAACTTCTCAAGACCAAAGATCATTGTAATCCTTTTCTCTCTCCATGATTGAGTTATTATTTTCTATTGAAATCATTTGTCTACTATCATAAGCTATTGGATGATCATGCTCATCTTGGTCTAATTGACTAAGAATGCATATAATATCCTCCATCATTGTGTAAGTGTTGTGAAGCAGTGCTCGTCGCTTGAGCTTAATTCCGAGTATCAATTTTGTGTTTGTGTTTGGGAGTGTTGGGAGAATTTTGAAGTGCAAATCAGTGTGCTTGTTGGATGTTGGATTCCACGGCCTTGATCTTCATTTTGTGTGTTTGATCTTGAGTGAAGTGCAATCAGAGTGATGCCTTGATAGATTTGAGAGGAATTGTAGTGTTGTTAGTATTCTGCATTTGTGAGTGCAGCATAGAGATGATGTGAAGCAATTTTGATCAAGGAAGTTGTGCCTTTAGTAGAGGAGTGGAACACAATTTTGAGGCAAAGTCGTTTTGGAGTGAAGTGCCATTTTCAAGAGAGATTGAATCATCACAATCAAGATTGTTTGGAAATATTTGATGGAGTTGTCATAAGGTGTGACAAATTGTTGTGATGAGGCTACGAGTCAGTGCTTGTTACTCTCTTTTGGGTGTAGTTTCTACATGAGAGATTAAAGAACCCAAAAAGAACTGAAGTTGTTACTTTGCTTTGTATTTGACCAATTCTGAATTGTATCTCTATGGGAACAAACTTTACTTACTTGATTACTACAAAAGTGATATTTTTTGGGTTGTCAGAAGGATATCATCATTTGCCGATTAGGGAGGAGTATAAGTCCAAGATAGCATTCTAGGCTATTGATATTCATAGAAAGGATGTGTTATATCAGTGGAGGTTCTTACCATTTGGATTCAAGAACGCTCTTGCTGAGTTCCATAGGGTCATGGATAGGATCCTAGCTAGATTGGATTTTGATCAGTGCTATATTGATGATATTTTGGTCTATAGCACTACTATGGAGGAACATGAGAGACAATTGTTGGAGGTGTTTTAGAGGTTGAGATCTCATGGACTCAAATTACATCTTGGGAAGTGTAGGTTCTTCTATGAGCAAGTTGAGTATTTGGGTCACACTATCTATCCCGGAGGACTTGGTGTTCAGTAGACCAATGTGGAGGTTATTGCATGTCTTCCTTGACCTACGAATGTGAGCAAGGTGTGAGCATTCCTTTGGTTGGTGAACTTCTATTGCCCCTAAGTTAGAGGATTTAGTGCCATTGCCAAGGCCTTGACAAAGCTGACCGAGCTTATGCAGGAGTGGTGTTGGGAAGATGAGCAAGAGAGAGCTTTTGTAGAGCTCAAGGAGAGGTTGACATCTGCTCCTATTTTGAGGAGACCAATCAAAAGATTACCATTTTAGGTTCATACTGATTGGAGTATGTTGGAGCTTGGAGTAGTGCTTATCCAACACGATGATGAGGGGAAGGTGTTTGTGGTGGCTTATGCTAGTTGTTCTAACAATTCAACAAAGGCAAAGTATAGTTCATGTGAGGGAGAGTGCTTGTAGCAATTTGGGCGGTAACACATTTCCAATGTTACCTATTTGGTAACCTCTTTGCTCTCATCATTGATCATCAGCCGCTAAAGTGGTTGATGGAATCCAACAAGCTTTTAGGGAAGCTTGCACAATGGGCTCTCATTTTACAAGAGTATGATTTCACTGTTGTTCATAGACTTGGAGTGGTGAACCATGATGCAGATGAGTTGACTAGAAACCCATGCCCTAGCCAAGAAGATCAAACCAAAGCACATTGGCATGGTGAGATAGATGAGGGCATGGTGCCAAGTTGGCATGCATCGGCCTTTTTGTGTATATTTTTTGAGGCTTTGGTGATATCTCTCTTAGCACATACAGGAGGAGTTATGGAGGTCACAGATCCAGAGAGTGAAGATATTAGTACAATTTAGTGAGACATTCAAGGTGACATCTAAGTGATGGACTATCTTTGCACTGGTGTAATGGGTGGCACAGTTGGGGCTAAGGAGCAAGATTGTGTCCTTCAGCGAGCCAGAAAATTCAGATTGGAGTGCAAACATCTTTTGTGTGTATGGGAGGATGGTAGAGTGAGAGTAGTACCACTTCCATCTCAAAGACTACAGTTGATCCATCATGCTCATGAGGAGCTAGGACATTTTGGAGTAAAGCATACATATAGCTTACTCCAAAGTCATTATTGGTAGCACTGTATGCAACCCAAGGTACAATAGTTTTTTGCCAGATGTGTGGCTTGTGACCAAGTTAGAGCATCATTCAATGCTCTGCTGTCATAGTTACACCCATTACCTATCATGGGATTGGGTTACTATTGGAGTTTGGACTTTGCTAGATCTTTATCGTTGAATGTGAGACATCATCGGTATGTTTTGGTGATCATGGAGCACTTCTCCAAGTGGATTGAGTTAGAAGCGCTTCCTGACAAGTCCAGTGAAGGGACGGCTTACTCGTTCCTAGACCGGGTTCTTAGTCATTTTGGTGCACCAACTAAGATTTTGACTGATCAAGGTACAAAGTTCTTGGGGGAGTTGCAGGTCTTGTATGAAAAGGCTTTGATTGATCATTGTACTACCTCCTAAGATCACCTTGAGGCAAATGGCTTAGCAAAGAGAGTGGTCCACATGGTGAAGAGAGGATTGTGAAAGTATGGTTTGCAGAGAGGCCACTTGGGAGATTGGAATCTACAATTACCTTGGTTGGCTATGGGGTATCGATTAAGCCGGCAAGCCTCCTCAGCATCCTTCTCTCTTTACTTTCTTCTCTATGGATGAAACCCATATTTACCTATAGCCATTCATCAAGATGCTACTATAGTTTTGGACTTGGATGATCCAAATGTATGGATGAACACATGTTCTCAACGGGCAAAGATCTTTCTGAGAGTGATACTAATGCCCTTTGAGAACTTGGCAATTGCTCAGCATAAAGATACCTTATGCTATGCTACCATTTGAAAAGGAGGTTATAGACCCTCAATCTGTCAATTTCATTGAAGAGACTATGTATATCTACAACAGACATCACTACTTGATGTTTTGATAGGCCATACTTTCTTGAGAGAGCAAGAGGTTTTGCCATCTAGAGTCCTTGTGTTAGAAGGACATGATGGTGTTGTTTGGAAGGATCATGATCACAATTGTGCGCTATGCCACCTCCCAAACATTGATGGTACTATGGACCCAAGCTTGGCACTTGTACGTGTAGGCTTGAGGTGTATGTTAGATGGCTCTTTTGGTGGAGCTGCTACTATGTTAGTGTATGATAGTTGTTCAAGAGGATGGCATATGGCATGAATGATTCCTCCTCTCATTGTGGTTCCTTAGGGACAATGGTTATGTCCTAGATGTACTTGACCTATAGCTAGTTCATTCTTTATATGGTATAAATTGCACACATGGACCTAATGCTGGGACTCCATAGCACCTAACCTTTTGATCTTTGCCTATCATAAGGTATACCATACACTTGGAATAGATGGCTATCGAGAGTTAGAGAGACCTAACCGCCAGCTAGGGGGCAATTGTGGCACTTTAGAGTCTATGTATGACTTATGTGTGGATTGTGCTTCTATAATGTATGATGTTGACAACAATGTATGTTGTCAACAATGTATGTTGTGTAGCAATGTATATATGCATGATAGTTGTCATGCCATTTGTAGTGTCACATCAAGATCACTCGGACATTGGAGTTGCAGTGATAGTAGTTAGAAGTATTTTAGCAATTTCCCATAGACTACTTTCCAACGGTCAGATTTTGTGTTCCAAGTACTGACTTCATGGTAGGGTCCACTATCCCTTTGCACCGTTTGTACCATGAAGTGTGCCATTAGCCAAACCGTTAGGGTGTTAGACCTAGCTCGAGTCTAGAGGTATACTTTTAAAGTGCAGCTCTAGAGAGCTCACTTCTTTGAGCCTTCAAGTTCTTGGCTATGGTGGATAGAGGCCAGCAAGTGTCACTTGGATTCTAGCTAGAATGGTTGTGGCTTGACTATAAACAATGCTCAATTGTTGGCATTTTATAGAGTGACAGATCAAGTACTAATTTGAGTTGAGTTGATTCAAGAGTTGTAAAAAATCTAATTATTGTGGCACTTTAGAGTCTATGTACAACTTATGTATGAGTTGTGCTTCTATAGTGTATGATGTTGATTGTGATGTATGTTGTGTAGCAATGTATATATGCACGACAAATTCCACGCTAGTTTTACAATAAGACAACTCCAAGTGTGAAACTAGCTTGCTCAAATGCAAGTCCACCTAGTAACTCTTCCAACCAAGCAACTACTATCTACCATAAGCCATTGGTAGTTGAACAAATCCTATGCTCCTCAACCAAGTCAACTCCACTATCAACCACCTCTTCTCTAGAAGTAGGAACCACACCATCCCTACTCTCACAAAATGTGGTTGCTAACCAAACATTGGAGTTGGATCAATCCCAATGTAAACATATCACTAGTTGAGAACAAAGAGGATTACATAATCAATTGAGCCGCCACCAACATCATGCTAGACTTAGTCTATGTAGTAGCAAGTAATTGACTAGTATCTATTCAATCATACACTCCATCACCACCAACACTAGGATTCTTAGGAGCTATGGATGTTGTTTGTAATGCCTCAAAAAGTGTAAAAGATAGGGGAAGTTTGACTTGTCTACCAACCTCTCGTCTTTGTTAGTCCAACTCTTTTGATGCTCCTCTAGGCTCAAGAGTATGTATTGGACTCTAAGTCACTATGGAGGATGCATCTTCCTATATTGATGCATATGAAGTCCATGACATCTCTATTAGCAACTAGAGGTATCATAAACACTACCTTAGGTGCACTCTCTCTTGTGGTGAGGTCCATCACAAGTCCAACAAGCACCACCACCACTCATTCGCTGCTACTGACCAAAAATGAGATAAGAGTCTAGGTGCACTAGGCCCTCCACTTGCTCTATGAGATCAAAGTTATTTACTTTGCCCTTGAAAGCCAACATGGTGTGATGTACTCTATTGCACTATAAAAGAAATAACAATTATAGATGAGGTCTTCTTGCTATTTCCACATGTCACCACTCTCTCTTCCATTATGTTGAGCTCAATATGCTCAACCAAATTAAAGACCACCATCAAAGTCAGTGAGGTAACCTATAACAATGTAGCATCATGTATTTTACATTGTTACTCTTTGTCCAATATGCCATACCAAAATTGGAATGTTTTTGGGCCATAGTAACCCGTTGAGTGAAACTGATCAACCATCTCATGTGAGGATATGCCTTGTATAGGCTCTCTCTAGCCTTCCACTAGAAGTCCTACAAGCTCTTTAGCTTGTCAGTCTGCACTCTTTGGTAGTTTTGCCTCAACCGCTAGAAGAACTCCACCATGGCTTAAACATTGGTACTACACCACTTCCTACAATGGAACCTCCACTCATAGTAGCACCATTTCCAACTAGTGCACCTCTATTGTAAACACCAACACTACTAGAGCAAGAACTTGTGGGTATTGTTATCTACCTCTAGAAATTGAGTTTGGAATGATGGAGATGTAGTTTGGAGACCAATACTATCTTCAAAGCTTAATCTCCTCCAAGTGAGCTCTCTTGAAATCATGGAAGTCATCCATTGGCAAACCTTCCAAGTGATATAAAAACTTCTTCCATGCCATGAAGGGTGTGAATAAAGTTGAGTTCTGCATCTATTGCAAATCACACCAACTATCAAACTCTTGAAGGTAGTCATCCAACTCAATGATACCCATGATACCAAGAGTAGTGCTTGGGGCCTTAGGAGACCCCATAAATCTTGTCCATGTCCCATAATAACAATATGGATACATTAGGTGCACTCTCAACTCAATCAATGATGTGTCAAACTCCAAACCAAATTTAATCTCCTCCAACACTAGGACCTAAGATATTGGTTGATACCAAGTGCTACTCCATGTAAACCCTAACCCTAAACCCTAAACCCTAAATCCACTATGTACTACAGAAAAATCTCTTCTAAAATCCTTGGAGAACTCCATTGTGACAATGTATCTCCAACTACAACCATAACCACTAAGTGCCTCTAACAATCAAATACCACCTACTAATGTAACTCTAACTATGACAAATAGACTAGGAAAATGGGCAACATATAACTTTCCGTCACAACATGCATTCTCATTGTCCATATCTCATCACTTCATGCCTGGAAAGAAATATAGATAGTCTAATTAGTCACCATTCCAGCTTGACTACTAAGAGCACACCAAAGCACCAACACTCTACATATCAAGGCACCTCACAAAAATATAGTGCACAAACAAGAAATAAATAATGGAGGGCTTCCAATCACAAGAAATCTTGATGATAACCCTCCATCTCATAAATCAAACCAAAATGACTCTACCACCATTTGGTATTTGATATAACAAGAGTGTTTATCTACTCCTATAATACAAATATCACCAAGAATAAGATCAAACATTCTCTCCTAGCCAAAGCTACATGGGTATAAGTATGAGTCCACCAATCCCTTAGCAAATGAAGGTTCACTAGCTAGCTAAGGCACTAGTCTAAGAACCAAAGATCTAAGGTTCAAACCTTATTGTGCATAATCTTGAAGGGTGTGTTGATTTTGCCAAAACTCAACTAAATTAGCTACCTTTATGCAACAAGCAAGCCTTCATAGCTTTTGTTGTGCGTATATACATCATTACATAACATACATTGTTGTCAACATCATACACTATAGAAGCACAAATCACACATAAGTCATACATAAACTCTAAAGAGTCACAATAATCAGATCATTTACAACTCAAATCAATCAAACTCAGATCAATACTTGATCTGATCCTCAACAACTTGCCAACAATAGGGCACTAATTACAATTAAGTCACACCCACTCAAGCTAAGAGACTCCAAGTGATGCTCGCCAACTTTCTGTCCACTCTAGCCAGGAACTCGAAGGCTCAACATCAGAGGAGTGAGCTCTCAAGAGCTGCACTTCCAAGGTAAACTCCTGATTTCAACCTAGGTCTCATCCTAACAGTCCAGCTGATGGCACACCCGATGGTGTAGACAGTGCAAGTGACAGTGAGCCCCACCATGAAGTCAGTGACCTAAACACAAAATATGGCCGTCGGTAAGTAGTCTATAAGTAATTGCCAAAATGCTTCTAACTACTATCACTGGAACTCTAGTGTCCGAGCAATCTAGATGCAACACTACAAATGGTGTCACAATTGTCGTGCGTATAGATATCACTACACACATACCTTGCTATCAACATCATACACTATAGAAGCACAACCCACACATAAGTCATACATAAACTCTAAAGTGCCACAATTGCCCCCCTAGCTGGCGGTTAGGTCCCTCTAACTCCCGATAGCCATCTATTCCAAGTATATGGTATACCCTATGATAGGCAAAGATCAGAAGGTTAGGTGCTATGGAGTCCCAGCATTAGGTCCATGTGTGCAATTTATACCATATAAAGAATGAACTAGCTATAGGTCAAGTACATCTAGGACATAACCATTGTCCCTAGGAACCACCATGAGGGGAGGAATCATTCATGCCATATGCCATCCTCTTGAACAACTATCACACACTAACATAGTAGCAGCTCCACCAAAAGAGCCACCTAACATACACCTCAAGCCTACACGTACAAGTGCCAAGCTTGGGTCCATAGTACCATCAATGTTTGGGAGGTGGCATGGCGCACAATTGCGCACATGATCCTTCCAAAAAACATCATCACATCCTTCTAACACAAGGACTCTAGATGGAAAAACCTTGCGCACTCTCAAGATAGTGTGGCCTGTCAAAACATCAAGTGTCATTGGTGCTGTCTGTTGTAGATATACATAGTCACTTGGATGAAATCAACGGATTGAGGATCTATAACCTCCTCCTTGAATAGTAGCATAACGTAAGGTATCCTTGTGCTGAGCAATTGCCAAGGCCATCGGCATTACTCTCTGAAAGATCTCTACTTGTTGAGAACATGCGCTCACCCATACATTTGGATCATCCAAGTCCAAGACTACAGTAGCATCTTGACAAATGGCTGTAGGTAAATCTAGATCTCGTCCATAGAGTAGAAAGTAAGGAGAGAAGGATGCTAAGGAGGCTTGCCGGTGTTGTCGGGAAAAAGATTCACGGCTGTCATTGGTGCCATTTGGTGAGAGCTAGAGTTTCCTTCCATGAGATCTTAGCTCAGGAGTTTCTTTGCATTACTCGACACTTGGAGCTTAATTTTGGGATCCACCAACCATGGCTTTGTTTATGGTACTATAATCTTGAGAATATGCTTTGAGTGTCATTTGAATAGATAAGACATGTGAGAGTATTTTTGTTAGGACATTTTTTTTCTTGAGCCAAAGAGTCTCATTTGATGTTTTGATCAAATGAGCTTTTGAGCATTTTATGTTGAGTAATGAAGAAAAGAAGAAGAAGGGTTTTGAGAGAGATTTTCAAAAGGACAGAGTTTTTGAAAAAAAAATTTGGGAGATCTTTGCTTCAGGAAGGCTTCAAAGGAGCCTTGAAAAATAACATGACAAAAGGTTTGGAGAAGAGACAATTTGAGGGGAGAAGTGGTTTCTTGACAAGAAATGACTTCAAGAGATCAGTAGGGTTTTGAGAGGAATTGCAAGTGGAGAGGTTCTTGACAGGAAATGATTTCAAGAGATCAGTAGGATGTGGAGAGGAACTTCAAGTAGAGAGGTTCTTGGCAAGAAGTTTTTGGAAGATCAGAAAAGTTGGAAAGGAGTTTCAAGAAGTGACAGAGGGATTATGAAAGAGAAAATGTTTTTCAGGAGATGAGCTTGGGACAGTGAGGGTTTTGAGAAGAAGCTTGAAGGTTGACAGAGAGGTTCTTGACAGGAAATGATATTGAGAGATCAATAGGATGTGGAGAGGAACTTCAAGTAGAAGGGTTCTTGGCAAGAAGTTTTCAGAAGATCAGTAAAGCTGGAGAGGAGTTTCGAGAAGTGGCATAAGGATTTTGAAAGAGAAAATGTTTTTCAGGAGATGAGCTTGAAACAGTGAGGGTTTTCAAGAAGAAGCTTGAAGGTTGACAGAGAGGTTCTTGACAAGAAATGACTTCGAGAGATCAGTAGGGTTTTGAGAGGAACTTTGAGTAAAGAGGTTCTTGGCAGGAAGTTTTTGGAAGATCAGTAAAACTGAAGAGAAACTTTGAGTGACAGGGGTTTGAAGTAGAAGTGTTTTAGGAGTTTTGCCAGTTGAGGATTTTGGGAAGGAGTTGAAGGTTTGACTGAGATTCTTGCAAGGGGTGTTTTGGGAGATCAGAAAGGCTGGAGAGAAGCTTCTATTGACAGAGGTTGAAGTAGAAATGTTTTGAGGCAACAAGCTTTTGACAGTGAGGATTTTTGGAAGGAGTTTGAAAGATGACAGAGGTTTTGCAGGAAGGATCCGGGAAGTGTTAGAGTGCTTGGAAGAAGAAATGTTTCATGAGAAGAATGAGTGATTTTGGAGGAGCTTCAAGTGACGGAAGGTAGGAGAAGAATCAAGAGCAAGGCAGGGGAGCAAACAAGAAGTAAAGAGTGAAGAAGAGAGAGAGTTTGAGAAAAAGTACAGGAATAGTATCGAAAGAAGAGAAGAAGAAAATCAGACAACAAGAAAAGGCAGATTGAGGAATCAAAAGCAGAGTATAGCAACAGAAGGAAGGAAAAATTAGAGAATGGTTTTGGACCATTGAAGAGTAGAGAGGGAAGGGCATCAAGAGGAAGAGAGAAAAAAGGAACAGAAAAATCAGAGAGTGTCTTGGACCACCGAATGGAAGAGAGAAAGGTGGTTTCTTGGAGGAAAAGAAAAGATCAAGGGAGGTCAGGAATTAGAGTGTGAGGAGAGAAATACTCGAGGAGGAGACCATATGGACTCACAGTGATAGGAGGGAGAAACCAAAGGAATTCTGCTGAATAGTGAAGACTTGGAGATGTCAAGCAGAGACTGCAAGCATGAAGTTGAAGACTATAAGGGAAAGGATTTAAGACCAGGCTGACATTGTGTTCTATGCATGCTTGACTAGGCAGTGTGCTTAGATGCAAACGTTATGCAGTCAAATCTGCTTGATCATCCTAAAAAGCTAGGAATTTGAAACTTAATGTGTAGATAGAAGTGATTTTCCTTGTTATTGAATGTGTGTACAAAAATAAGAAACAGTAATAAGAATAGAATAAACACCACGGTATTCAGCTAGGCTATGAAATTCAAACAGGACATGGAACAAAATTTTGGAGTTGAGTCAATTGCATGACCTATGGACTAGTCCTCAAATCCTTGAGTTTGTGCTTGGGCTAGACCTGATGCTACAGCAAAAACCCAGCACCCACCTAAGAAGATCAGAGTGAGAAATAGTCTAGAACAAGAGCTTGGGAATATTAGGCACGGAACGGCAGCAAAAAGTCTGCCAAGAGAGGCTGTTGTCACAAAGCTGGAAAAAATAATTAGTGCCAAGACTTTGATGAACAAGCTAGCATAAGCACAAGCAGCCAAGTGCCTGGTGCAATCTTGAGAGCGTGCAATCCCTGCGACATAAGTGGTGGCCATGCTGGGGAATCTTGAGGCTTGTGCTTAGACGTTAGGACTAGTTGGAGTTGGGGAAGGGAACAAGGATAGATTGGAATGATCTAAGTGGATAGTAGTTGGTTGAGCTGAGGTAGAGATGGGGCCAGAGACCTCATCTGCAGCTATGACAAGGGAATAGGAGATCCGCTGATTGTCATGGCAACCATGAGAGCCATCAAGGATAAGGACAAGAAAAGAGATAGGGTGAAAGCACAGTCTTCACAAATCATGAAGTGCCTATGTGTTGTGGTAGACTAGCAAGGGGAGTTTGATGGTAAGGACGTGACCAAGTACCTGAAGGTCTATTGTAGAGAGGTTAAGCTTCATGGTCTTGATGAGAAGGTTGCCATTGCGAGGTTCCCTAAGTTGGTGGAGCTCAAAATCAAGAAGGTAGTTGAGAGTTTAGTGGAAGAGACAGCATCATGGGAGGAATTCTCACAAATGATGAAAGAAGAATTCCTATTACAAGATGTGGATTGGGTCACCCAAGCCATGTTCTTGGACTGGATGAATGATAGGAGCAAGAGCTTGGGGCTGCAGGATCTCCTAAGAGAATTTAATAGGAGGCTAGGATAGTTGTCAACTTGTGAAGCTGAAGCTATTAAGCTCCAGCGGTCTAACTATTTTCTACGGGCAGTAGATGAGCCCATGATCCTACTCTGGCTGCATCTAACAATACAGCAAGTCTCATCCAAGAATGGACCTAATGTGTACTCACCACCACTTTGGTGTGAGAATCACCCATCAAAGGAACCTTCTCCAAAAGGTAAGCTAGAGAGATGGACTGATGAATTTAGAGATGTCGTAGTATCCGTAACATCTCCCAAAACACACAAGAATAAAGATCTTGAAGACCCAAACCTTGGCCAACACGTGTATGTCCCTAACATGGCCATCCAAAAATCACCAAGTGAATAGGCCCATGTTGCTCCAAATCATGCACTCCCAATAAGGAAATTTTTACTTGTAAGGCCCTTTGGTAACCTCTGACTGCTGACATTGGTAATAACTCCAGATATCGATAGGCCAAGTGTGCCACATGATGTAGAGAGACTCACCTAGCAATCTCATCTCTCTCCACAAACAAGTACCTTGTACTTGTATACCCGCCTATAATACCGAAGCTAGTTCGGTGCTAATCCCACCAAACAACTCCAATAGCCATACTCCCTCTATTGGATACTGCCAAGCAATGAGTGTGGTATCCAGAGGTGTCAAGGTATTTGACTTTGGAGGCTCATCCACACACTCATCTCTTGGTGGTACAAAGGCTCCACTCCAAGCCTATCGCACCAAATGATCTGCACGCTATTGCAATGCCTCCTCTGAACTCCACAATAGAACATCCAAGGTGGATAGAACAATCTCACTTGTACTCCAATTTGAGTGATCTCCTCTAATACTAGAGTATCCTCTACATGGGCGTTCCCCTCTAACAAGTCACCAGGCCAAGTAATTGCACCATTGAAAGCTAAAACTGATGTTGCCATGGTCCCGAACTGTAGTGAGCCAAGATTACCACTACTAAAGCGTACTGGTAGAGGACATGCCCGCCCCTCACTAGACTGCCAATCTGGTCTATAGTAGTTTGTCTCCTCCCAATAGTCAATACTGAAACCCATGGGGTATAACATTGCTTCCCCAACTAGCACATCATATAACTCAGCTATTGTCGCAATAGCCTGAGCTCTCACCATCAAGCTATCAATTAGATGACCAGGCTGCACCTATACAACAAGCTCCCCATGTGTGCTATATTGTGTTGAACCACCACCTAGAGATGTCTGGATCTGAAATGGACACCTCTCTACATTGGTCTTTCATAACTCTTGACCAACTACTACAGCCTTCCCCAACATAAGGGGGTTGCGCACCAAAGTCTAACAAGACTCTCTATGGTGTATAGACCTTCCCCAAAGGTCACACCAAATGGAAAAACCCCCTTTGGTTATCCAATAGGACAACACCAGGTTTGAACCGTGCTCTCTCAAAGGCCGGTCTAGCTGGCAACTCCTCCAGTCTAGCCGCTATTGCCTGCCATAAACCATTGGTTGTTGAATGGATCCTATGCTCAACCAAGTCAGCTCCACTACGAACCACCTCTACTCTAGTAGTAGCAATTGCATCATCCCTACTCTCACAAAGCATGGCAGCCAATCAAAACACTGGGGTTGGGTCAACTCCCAATGTAAACATGTCACTGGCTGAAAACAAAGGGCACTACATAATCAACCAAGCCGCTCCCAACATTATGTTATACTCAATCTGTGAAGTAGCAGGTGGCTGACTAGTAAGTAATCCATCATGCACTCCATCACCACCTACCACACCTGCACTGGGACGTCTAGGAGCCATGGATGTTGTCTGCAATGCCTCAGATAGCGTGAAAGATTGGGGAAGTTTGACCTATCTCCCAACCTCTCTTCTCTGTGGATCCAACTCCACAGATGCTCCTCTAGGCTATGGAGCACATACTGCACTCTTAGTCATTGCTGCAAATGCATCCACCTGAGCTACTCCGCACATGAAGTCCAAAGCATCTCTATCACCAGCATATGAGGTGGAAGCCTGAGCACCCGACTCTGATCTCCTCTGAGCAATGGCCATACTAGCCAATCTCTGCTCCAACTGCTCAATCTAAGTAGCCATAGTTGTATTAGAAGTAAGGGCAAGTACTGCACCTCTACTAGGTGTAGATCCTCTACCACCTTGTCCTCCATGAACTAGGGCTCCTCTAGTACTTGCCATAGCAGCCCTACCACTCCATAACTCTAGGTGTAGGTCAAAATATCAATCACTAGTGTGACCAAAATTGTGGCAGTGCTCACATTGCCTCTGTGCTAGCTGTGATGTACCAAAGGTATCAATTCCGCTGCCTTGAGTACACTCTCTCTTATGGTAAGGTCCACCACAAGTCCAACAAGCAACACTAACACTCATTGGTTGTTGTTGACCCAAAAATGAAGGTAAGGATCTAACTATAGTAGGCCTTCCACTTGCTCAATAGGATCTGGGTTGTCCACCCTATCCTTGAAAACCAACTGGGCATGGTGCACTCTATTGCACTCTAGAAGAAGTAACAGTTGTGGATGAGGTCTCCCTACCAAATCCAGATGTCACCACCCTCTCCTCCACCATGTTGAGCTCAATACACTCAACCAAACCAAGGACTACTACCAAAGTAGGTGAAGTAGCCTATAACAATGTAGCGTCACGAACTCTATGTTGCAACTCCCTGTCCAATATCCCATACCAAAATTGGACTGCCTAGGCCTCAGTAACTCCTTGAGTGAAACTAATCAGCTGCCTCATGCAAGTGTACACCTTGTGTAGGCTCTCTCCAGCCTTCCGCTGGAACTCTTGCAAGCTCCTCTGCTTGTTAGTCCGCACTCCTTGGTAGTTCTGCTCCAAACACCGGAAGAACTCCACCATGGGGCTAAACCCCGGTACCACACCACCTCCTGCAGCAGTACCTCCACCCATGGTAACACTATCTCGAGCTAGTGCACCTCCATTAGCTCCACTACTCAAGCTAGAACTCATGGATACAGCCAATCTACTCCTGGCAACCAAGCCTAAAGTGATAGAGACATAGTTTGGAGACCAATATTGTCTCCATAACACAATCCCCTCCAAATGAGCTCTCCTGAACTCATGGAAGTCATCCATCGGTGGACCCTCCAAGTGCTAAAACAACCCCTTCCATGCCATGAAGGGCGTAAACAAAGTCAAGTTCCACATCTACTGCATATCACATCAACTATCAAACTCCTAAATGAAGTCATCCAACTCAATGGTACCCACTATACCAGAGTAATGCGTAGGGCCTTTGGAGACCCCATAAATCTTGTCCATGTCCCACAACAACGGTGTGGACACGCCAAGTGCATTGTCAATTGAATCAGCTTCTATGTCAAACTCTAACTCAGTGTCAATCTCCTCGCTCATAGGGACTTGAGATACAAGCTAATACTAAGTGCCACTTTGAGTAAACCCATTGCGTATTGAAGAGCTATCTCCTCTAGAATCTCCAAAGAACTCCATCAGGACAAAGTAACTACAAACTACAATAGCAAGTACCCCACAAGTGCCAACACCACCAAGTGCAAACACCAACCAAGCACCACCAAGTGCTAAAAATAACGGAACACTACCCACTAATGTAACTTTAATTGAGACAACTACACTAGGAGCAAGGGCAACTTGTAACCTGCCATCACCACAAGTATTCTCACAATCTGCAGGTCATCATTTCTTGCCTCACCAGAGAGAAACAAAGATAGTCTGACTGGTCCACACTCCAGCCTCACTACCAAGAGCACACTAGAGCACCAATGCTCAAAATTCAAGGCACCTCACACAAACATGGTGCACAAACAAGAAGCAAAGAATGGAGAGGGTCCAATCACAAGAAGGCTAAACAAAAACCCTCCATCTCATAAATAAACACGTGACTGACTCTACTACCATTTGGCATTTGACATAATTGGAGTACCTATCTACTTCCTGAGCTACAAGAATCACCAAGGATAAGATCAATGTTCTTCTCACCAAAATCTAATGTAACTTCTTCACAAAATTTGGCATAAAATCTGACTTAAAATTTGACATAAAATTTGACGTAAATCTGACATAAATTCTTAAAAATGATTTACCGCTAAATCCTCTGCTAACTCTTCACTCAAGCCAAATTGGAAAATGGGTTTCGTCTGATCTCTAATTCACAAGGATTTGCTCCCAACTCCACCTTCAATTTCAGTTTTTTAGCTCAACTCACAACCAATTGGTCCTGAGCTCAAAATCACAACTACCGCTTGAAAATTGGTTCTCCTTGGCTCCAAATTTTGCCAACGCTTCTGCACACACACTCTCTCAAGAAAATATGAACTACTTGATCTAGACACCACAATCTACCGAGCTTGGAGATACCACAAACACTCTTAGTTCCTACACCCAATTTCCCCCCTAACTCACTTTTCTGATGTAATCAAATCATTTACAACTCAAATCAATCAAACTCAAATCAATACTTGATCTGATCCTCAACAACTTGCCAACTATAGAGCACTAATTACAGTCAAGCCACACCCACTCTAGCTAAGAGACTCCAGGTGACACTTGCCGGCTTTCTGTCCACTCTAGCCAGGAACTCGAAGACTCAACATCAGAGAAGTGAGCTCTCTAGAGCTACACTTCCAAAGTATACTCCTGATTTTGACCTAAGTCTCATCCCCACGGTCCCACTGATGGCACACCCGATGGTGGAGACGGTGCAAGTGATGGTGGGCCCCACCATGAAGTCAGTACCCAAAACACAAAATCTGACCGTCAGAAAGTAGTCTTTGAGTAATTGCTAAAATGCCTCTAACTACTATTATTGGAACTCTAGTGTCCGAGCAATCTAGATGTGACACTACAATTGGCGTGACACTTCTCTAGCCCAAAACCTAAGCCTTTAGATAATACTTGCCAGCCTTTATCAATAACCAAGAGCTCAAAGGCTCAACATTAGAAAAGTAAACTCTTTGGAGCTACACTTCAAGATATACCCCCATTGGACTCAACTTAGGGATGTGCCAGCCTCTATCCACCATAGCCAAGAGTTCAAAGGCTCAAAATCAGAGAAGTGAGCTCTCTAGAGCTACACTTCAAGATATACCCTACTAGAATCAACCTAGCACTCCATCCCTAGTGGTGCCACTCATATTCCGAGATGCATTTTTAACCAAAAGAGAACCTTCAAAGGCAACTAACAATAATGTTATCCTTCAAAGGTCCTAAACCTAGCCCTAACTAAAAATCAAAAGAGAACCTTCAAAGGAAATTAATAGTAATGTTATCCTCCAAAGGTCCTAAACCTAGCCTTAACAAAGATAGAATTTTCCAATGAGGACAGGTTAGTAGTCAAAGATTCTACACTAAGCTCCATAAGATCATTCCTAGTGTACTACTTTTAAAAATTAGGTACTAAAGGAGCTCCAATTATCAAATATTTATTTGGACTCAACCTAGCTCTCCATCCCTAATACTTTGAGATGTATTTCTAAACCAAAAGAGAATCTTTAAAGGCAACTAACAGCAATGTTATCCTCCAAAGGTCCTAAACTTGGCCCTAACAAAGATGGGATGTTCCAATGAGGACATAAGGTTAGTAATCAGAGCTTCTATTCTTACCTCCATAAGATCATTTATAATGTTACTCTTAAAAATTAAGTAATAAAGAAGCTCCAATTATCAAATATGTATTTCCAAATTCAAATATTTTGTAACAAATCATGATTGCCAATGATGATGAAATGATATACCATCAACCTATTGGTTAGAAATTAGGTAATAAACAAGCTCCAATTATCAAATATTTATTTCCAAATTCAAGTAGTTTTTAAGAAAGCATGATTGCAAATAATGATGAAATGGTATGCCAACAACCTATTGCTTGCAAATAAGGTAATAAAGGAGCTCCAATTTTATAATTATTTTTCCCAAGTTCAATTAGTTTGCAAGAAAGCATGATTGCCAATGATGCTGAAATAATATACCAACAACCTGCTTTTGTGTTTCTCTCTTCTCCTTTTGTTGTTCATACCTATATTTGCTACACTGAAGTTGGATGGATTGTCAAATTATAAATAAAAAGGGAATTAAGCTAAAGCTCATTTTCAATAAAGCTAAAGCTAAAGCAAAGTAGCAAACAATAGTTGGTGTGGTTAAACAGACATAAAAACATAAAGCACATACAACTATAGGGAAGCATGCAAGATAACAAAATATCTACATTGATATCAACCATAGGCAAGCTAGATAACAATTGACTATAATTTAAAGAATGTTAGGAAATAGACTACAATTCTTAAAAGCTCAAAAGCCACAAGTAACTTATTGGTGTGCATAGTGAAAAATATGCTTCAATGGTGCAACACCTACTCCTTCCTCTTGCAGCTGATTGAATTCAGCTCTAGCATAACTTAAAAATATAAGTAATCAAAACTTACTAAATACCACTTACTTACCAAACTAAACTTACTGAATGATATAAAACCATACCAACCATTATCTCACAAGACAACCCCATGTAGAGAACCTGCTTTGCTATTTTCTCCTCAATGATCATAGACACATTAATGATCACAACAATGTTAAGGGGATAAAATACTATAGAGACGGGGCACACTAGAGTTACAATTAAGTAAACTATCTACCAATTATTATTTAAATGTTTTGATACATCAGGTTGATTAATGGTTATAATGTAAGCTAATGCTAGCTGCACAAATATTGATAGATAGTAACTTATAGAAGTTGTTGATCAAAGATGCATGTGGTGCATAATTTTCCCCAAAAATGCAAGTTTGTTTTATTTTTTTGCTTTTTTGTTAGGGATAAAAAAGCATATTGTTATGTTTAGGTGAGAACCCTCATCCATGTGTATTACTCAACTTCATCCATGTGTATACCAAGGTATGACGAGGATGGTCCAAAAGACCTTAGCCCCATCTCCCTTCAGCTTCAAAGACCTAGATAAAGAATTCCCACTAAGGATAATTGGCACCCAACCACCAAAGAATTCTTCTCCTTGAAGGACCCCAATCAAAAGATTTTTTTTCTTGAACGAATTTTGTTATGTGCACTTTAGTGCTCATATCTCTTTGTTTACATCTCCAAATGAAGCAATCTACACTTCACTAGAAGCATTAGCTCAAGAGCTTTCTATTGGCACTAAAATTGTGGTGTTTGGAGGTTTTTGGTAGAAGTAACAAGCATTTTAAGTTTCAAAAGACCTTTGAGGAGGAAAACTTTTGGCATTGTAAATATTTCAAGAGAAAAGACTTTGGCATTGTATATACCTTTAAGGAGGAAGACCTTTGACATTGTGCACACTTTAGGAGAAGACTTTCAATTTTTTACATACTGTGGGAGAGAAATGTCTTTGGTGTTGTACATACCTTCAAGGAGGAAGGCCTTTGGCTTTAAGGACCTACAAAGAAGAGTGCCCTTGGAGTTGTAAATATTTCAAGAGAAAGATCTTTGTAATTGTAAATATTCCCAATAATTGTAAAGGAATTTGCTATGAAGGAAGTGTCTTCTAGACTATAAGATAAAAAGGAAGCCAAAGTACTTTGGCCTTGCACCTCATAGGAAGAATGTGTTGGCCTTGTATATAGTTTCTTGGAATAAGAACTTAATGTAATACTCCAAGGATAAGAGAACTCTCCACGAGAAATGCCAAAGAGAAAACACAAGTTTCACATTCAATCCTCTGATGCCCCAAAGGAGCACCTTCTCTTTACTATATAGCAAAGAGGATCCCCTCAAAGGAAGCTCCACCCTTGGATCAGATACATGGATTTGTGACCTATCAGAAAGCTCCATCCTTGGATTAGTTGTTTGGATGGGTGACATGTCAATCCTTGTCCTATCTAGTTGGTCAAATGGGTTTGACCATAGGGAATCTTTAGGGAATCTTCTTGTAGGGAGCTCAAAACAGCATGGGTTAGGTACCATTGGAAAGTTGTCAACAAGACAAATAATAGGGAGGAGAAGGCAAGCACTTTCCTACTAAGGGGGAAAATATTTACATTTTCAAAGCCTAATTCACGTATTTAAGCCTTCAAAATTAGCACTAAAGTTTTTAAGCTATTTTCAACTTCTATCGTATTAGTAGAAGTACCCTTTTGGTGAAACCTCTATCTGGTCTACCTATCCCATTGTACAGAACATCCTTCTAGATGTTACCAAGCCAATTTTCACCTCTAGATAATATGTCTAGCTACTTTTATTAAAGACCTCCTCCCTTTTAAGACATAATGTCCTTGTTGCAAAGTTGTTGCTCAAAAGATTGTACTAACATTGGTGCGTTGGTCAAGTTGGTTGTTGGTTCCCATGTTGCCTTGTATAGTGGGTACTCTTTTGAATGGACCAGATATTCCACAAGCGGATGGCAAGTACCACGGATGCATTTTTGGAGAATGCATTTGACCTCATACTCCTCCGCCTCATCAACAAGGGTTGGACAAGGTCAACTTTCTTGGATGGAAGAGATTCCACATAATAAGGAAACATGAAACACAAGGTGGATTGTGACAACCTGGCCAATATCACTTTTGTGGTAATCAGGTAAGTAAAGTTTGTTCCCGTAGAGATACAAGTCAGAATTAGTCAAATAAAAGCAAGTAACAACTTCAGTTCTTCTTGGTTGTGTCTTTAATCTCTTAGGTAGAAACCACACCCAGAAGAGAGTAACAAGCACTAATCCACAATCTTGTCATGACTTCACACTCCTTAATCACAACTCCATCAAATCTTTCCAAACAATCTTGATTGTGATGATTCAGGCTCTCCCGAAAATGGCACTTCATTGCAAAATGACTTTGCCTCAAAATTGTGTTCCACCTCTCCATTGAAGGCACAACTTCCTTGATCAAAATTGTTTCATATCAACTTTGCACTGCACTCACAAATGCAAAATACTACCAACACTACAATTCCTCTCAGATCTATCAAGGTATTGCTCCAATTGTACTTCACTCATGATCAAACACACATAGTAAAGATCAAGGCTACAGAATCCAACATCCAACAAACACACTGACTTGCACTTCAAATTTCTCCAAACACTCACAAGCATAGACACAAAATTGATACTTGAAATTAAGCTCAAGTGACAAGCACTGCTTCATAGCATTTTGCTTTATCTATTCTCAGACATTATGAGCACTTAACAACATATGACTGCAAATGCCACTCTTAAATAGTGAAGCAAATGATAGTTACTAACAACTATACAGTTCTACAATAACTTTTTCAACCTACAGATCCAAAATGACAAACCACCTCTTCATATCTGCCTCTTCCTATCTCAAAACTGTTACTACTCCGATCTAATGTCTACTTCTTCCTCGGCTTCCAATCCCAAAGTAACTTCACTTACTACTCTGTCCTTGGGTTTCATAACTACTAATTCCTCTACCAATTCTAACACTTCTTGTGGTACCCACATTTTTTGTTTTGGAATAGTTTTTAGGAAAATGTGAAGAAGAAGTATGTGGATAGAGCCTACAGAGGGCTAACTTGGGAAGAAATAAGAAGAAGCGGGGGTTTGAAGTAAAACCCAAAAGTTGACCACGGGTCAAGACATGAAGTAGAACCCAAAGACAAGAAGACAAAGATGAAGAAGGAGAGACTTTGTATCGAGTGGCACGAGCGGATCCGAAGAACCTATAACAAACTTCTTTGGAGTTGGTGCAATCAAGGAAGTATGCAGGAAGAAAGTAATGACCTCGGGATCAAGAACTTCTTGATAGTGACAGGAAACAACTTCACCAAATCGGAGACAGGAGAGGAGGAGCAACTGAAGAATGACTGATTGGCACAAGACTATAAAATTACAAGTGGTGCAAGGAAGTAGAGCAATGTCTAGTCGCTACCCAGTTCCTATTTAGAGTCGACCCGATGTAATGCAAATTGCAAATCCGTAAGAAGAAGAGTGGGTTAGGATCTCGGGAACAATCTTCCATTAGAAGAAGGTAAGGAAGCACACAATGACCCCAAAAATGAGTAAGTAGAGTGTGGTGAGGGGGCTTGCAATTTGAAGATTAGAAGTAATAGCGCATATTGAAGTCTTGACAAGACTTTGTATCACGTTCTTGGCCTGGAATTGGAACTTCAGTTTTCTAGGTTTCATGGTAGAAATCAAGGCAAGCAATTGCAAGGATGGACCAAAGCACAAGGGGAAGAGAGAGAATCCCGCTCGATGGACAAAGGCGGATTGGAGAGTAGTTTTGGGAAGAGAAGCAAGAGTGGTAGGAGGTACCACCTTCTATCGGAAGTGTGATGCTTCAAAAGAGACTTCTAAAGTGAGAAATTTGTTCAATCAACCTCGCACTAAGAATGGTTGTAAGGTGGACAGTTATAGAGACTCTGAGTGGAGAGGGATGGTAAGCATGATGTTGGCAATGTTCAAGCTAGAGTGAACCACTTATGTTACTATGCAGCAAGCGGTGTTCTTTCACCAAATGTTTGCAGGAGAGGTAGTAGATTGGGCAAAATGTCTACATCAAAGAGTAGGGCAGATGATTTTGGGATGGAGAATGGATATGCCACCACATTACTTTGTGCCATTTGTAGCACACTTTTATTTTGGGTTGAATTTGTTGATGTCAGAAGAACAAAATAGAATGCATCTGCACTTTCATCCGGATTTACAAAAGGAGGCAGATGTGGATGAGCGATATTATATGGAGAGAGTGGAAGATGAGGATGCGTACTACAAGGAGAATGGGAAGGAGAAAATCATAGCAATTGACCTTCCAAGGGGCAGAAAGAGAGCCAAGCCTGAGAGTTGTGTTGCGACAGTCTAGCCCCAGAAGGTGCCAAAGCTTTACCCAACGGCGGTGGTAGTAAAGACAAAGGGAGCCATGCCAGGAGTAGAAGAAGAGTCAGAGGGAGAGACTAGATCAAAGGTGGGAATGTCGAGAGAAGAAGAGGAGTTCACGCTACAAAGTGAAGAATCAAGCAGTGACAACAAAGGCAAAGTGGAGGTTCAGCAAATACGATAGCCGAGGATCAAGGTAGGGAAGCTGAGTCCTAAAGTTTCCATGCTTGAATGAAGAGGTGAGAAGCAGAAGGGAGAGGAAGTTGTAGCACAAGTCCAGACTGCCAAGGGTAAGAATGTGATGACTGCATTTGAAGTGGGGCCCAATAAAGTTACCAAGGAAGAGGAAGAAAGCTCGGATGGTAAAACCTTGAAGGTCCAAAGATTGCGACTTCGGGGCAAGGTGCAAGAGGAAGAGTGGTCAGAACCCAAGGGCCGAGCCAATGAAACAAAGTGCAAAGGAGTGGACTATTTGTCTAATGTAGTATGTCCGTTGTTAAGGATGTTGCAGCAGAAGAAGCAGGAGATGGTAAGTGCCAATCCTGAGGTGCCGAATGAATTGGCAGTAGTTAAGACCTAGAGTGCAGAAACATTGTTGTTGCAAAGTAAGCTAACAAGGGTGGAGATGGAAGCCAAAGAACTTTGGGTTGAGAACATTCTTTGGAGTAAGCACTTTGAGTTGATGCGGGAGGAATAAGTAAAGAGTTGTGAGGAGGCGAAGGAGATGACCATGTTGGTTGCAAAGTTGAAAGGGGAAATTGCCGATGCACGTGTAGAGTTCATTCACTAAAAAGCAATTACCGCGGTGATGGAGTAAGAGTTGGAGAGTCTCAAGAAGAAGGCAGTGGAGAAAGATCAAACTTGGAAATGAGAGTTAGTAGAGCACAATAGAGAAGAAGATCATTTGTGAGGATTTGGTGCGAGTAGCAAAAGAGCAAATGGCTATGAATCAAAGGGAGAAGGAGGCATTGAAGGTTGAATTTGAGGACGAGCTCCAGATGTATCGTAGTGAATTGGAGGAAGAAAGGAAGAAGGAAAAGCTTACAGTCGCAGGAGAAGTTGATGAAGTAGAAGGAGTTGTCAATGAAATCAAGGCCATGCTGAGCATGGAAATTGAGTGTAAAATCAAGGAGGCAAGATTGCATGAGATGAGGTTGGAGACGTGTAAGAGGAAGGTGAAGGACACAAAATTGAATAATCTATTAATTTGTCTATGGGACCGTTGTCGTACTTTCCTTTTCTCTCTTTGGGAACACACAGGGTGCCTAGCTGTGGAGAGTACAGATCAGAGGCTAGAGGTAAACCTGTAATGACTTGACAGAACACACGTGTGACCCTTATTGCCGGAACCCTCCTTTCTCATAACTAATATTCTTGCTATCGAGAAGGATAGTACCGGGCAACTTGACTTGTCATAACAACATGCACTCCTGGTCTGCTGGTCATCACTTCCACCATAACCAAGGAGAAATACACAGCACTCCTAGAAGGAAATAATCTGAGCGCAATGCCCGCACACCAATCCAGGCCAACAGGGCATACAAATAGGCATACGAGTACAGAGAGGATCCAAACACAAGAAAAGGCAACAACTCTCTATACTTTTTGCCGGGAAACAGCTTCAGAGCCTTCTTGCTCTATCATCAAGCTCATTTCAACGTGTACTCCAAGCCTCCTCCCATTTGTACTTCAAATCTCAACAAATTTCTACTTCATGTGGGGATTTTCTGTCTTTTTGATGGGGAAAACTCTGCACAGCTCATATGCAAGTAACTATTTCTACATAACTTGGATTCAAGTGATCTAGGATTCAATGGAAAGCCTGTAAGATAAGATTTCCAATGATATAAATTAAACTTCAATCTGATCACTAAAACTCTCCTGAAAAGCTCACAATTTTGGCCAGGGTTTTTTTTACTTAACCCTAATTTCAAAATCTTCTTTTTAGGGTTTGCTCCTGGTTCTTGGCAAATTTTCCCCAAATTTCTGATTTAAAAATACACTTAATCCTCAAAAACACTCTGGCAATTTGATTCTCTCAATCATAGTCACAAGATATGAGACTTGATATCCAATCAAGATGAAAGATAAAATTGCTTTACCAAGCTTATGATAGTATTTTCAGCAGGATGTTTTGCATCAGATCTCACTCTTCACAAATCAGAAACCAACAAAATTTTCCACAATAGCTGGTAGTGTTTTTGTCTAAACTCCTGAAAATTTTGGTAGTCTAATCCAATCCCAGTCTTTAGATGTGGATCAATTCTTGAGCTTGGCTAACTTGTGAGCTCTACAGACCCAGGTATACTTGATCCAAGACCCTGATTTCTCTATTTAAATAATTCACATGAAAACTTTTCATAGTGGTGCTAAACCTATCCATTAACAACTCTGGGAATTTTCATAAGGAAATTCAAACCACAACTTGGGGAGTGACCAAAACTCCAAACCTCATTATTAGCTCTTCTCCAACACCTTACATCCCATAAGCTTCAACTTCAATAAATTGGATCTGATTTGAGACTGACCCAAAACTAGAATTTATTGCACTCAGTACTGTAAGCACATTGTCTTCTCTCCAATACCAGTGATAGATAGTGAAAAACTCTCAAGAAGCTCCCTCAATTGACTACTTTGTGCTCATGGGTAAGAATTCAACCCTCTATCACTCAATTGATCATATCCCTCTCATAATCAGCTCAAATTGCGTGATTTTTGTCTTTGGATTGTAGCTTGTTATCCCCTCTTTCCAACCATATGCTCTATTCCCAAATGGCCTCCCCAAACTCCCCCAATGGTTGAAAAACTCTTGAATTCTCTCTTGGGACCCAAGCTCTTGCACATTTGTCCTTCAGTCTTTTTACTTTTTGACAAATGGACCTCACAACTCCACCTTGAAGCTTATGAGCAAAATTTTAGGCATTCCCCAACTATAGAAGGACATATATTGTCATGTCGCAGACATGACAATATATGTAAGCACCGGTCATAAGTAAGCACCGGAAGGACAATAAGATTTGGGTTTCCCATCATCGACTCCACAAACACCACCCCGAAACGTGCTACCAACCAATCCCGTAAGTGGTCACGGTGTAAAATCTGAAGCCTAATGAGAAAAGAATTTGGGAGTGGCATATTGGGAGCATGGGATATCTGATGCTTGAATGCTTCCTCCGATGCTCTAACACTCAATCTCTACTACAACTCTTACTCCCAACGTCCTTCTCTCCTTGAGACTCTCCAAACTAAAACACACCCGTCTCTCCACTCACCCTCATCTTTATTCATGAGAGCCCTCAACCATGATAAGATTGTAACCCATGTGGCCAATCACATACATGTACATAGATGGCTCACATGGCAACATCTCATCCGTCAGATCTAGCATGCAACCTACCTCCCTAACATGGTAACTATGATAAGTCACTTTGTTACGGCCTACGCAAACCACAACACGACACTGTGTAGATAGGAAGATGTTAGAGGTAGGAGACAATGTGTGTCTTTGACTAGATCTGGTTAAAATTGAGTGAGCTAATATTTGTAGTGAAGTAAAAGAAGTACAAAGACCCAAAGCAAGAGAGATAGGAGTGCATGTGTCTTTGAATTTGACATTTGACACTTTAGAGAAGAGTGGGTCAAGAGATAAGGATTTAGAAGGATTACTTGTGATGGAAATTTTAGATCAGAGCAAAGAAGTAGTATTGGTAGAAGAATTAGAAGTTTTGAAACCCAAGGATAGAGTAGTGAGTGAAGTTACTTCAAGATCGGGTTTGAAAGCCAATGACGAGGTTGACATCAAATCGGAGTAGTAACATATTTGAGATTTGAAGAGGCAGATATGAAGAGTTGCATTGTCAGTTTAAATTTGCATGTATGAAGAGTTGTTAAGAAATGGTATAGTTGTTAAAATTGTCGATTGCTTCACTATTTAAGAGTGGCATTTGCAGTATTATGTTGTTTAGTGCTCATTACTTCTAAGAATAGATAAAGCAAAGTGATGTGAAGCAATGCTCGTCGCTTGAGCTTAATTCCAAGTATCAATATTATGATTGTGTTTGTGAGTGTGTAGAGAAATTCAAAGTGCAAATCAGTGTGTTTGTTGGATGTTGGATTCCGCAACCTTGATCTTCATTCTGTGTGTTTGATCTTGAGTGAAGTGCAGTGGGAGTAATGCCTTGACAGATCTGAGAGGAATTGTAGTGTTGGTAGTATTCTGCATGAGTGCAGCATAGTGTTGATGTGAAGCGATTTTGTTCGAGGAAGTTGTGCCTTCAATGGAGGAGTGGAACACAATTCTGAGGCGAAGTTGTTTTGCAATGAAGTGTCATTTTTAAAAGAGCTTGAATCATCACAATCAAGATTGTTTGGAAAGATTTGATCGAGTTGTGATTAAGTGTGATACATTGTTGTGACTAGACTGCAAATCAATGCTTGTTACTCTCTTCTAGGTGTGGTTTCTACCTGAGAGATTAAAGACGCAACCAAGAAGAACTAAAATTGTTACTTTGTTTCATATTTGGACATTTCTGACCAATATCTATGCGGGAACAAACTTTACTTACTTGATTACCACAAAAGTGATATTTGTGTGGTTGTCACTCTTCTTCACTTTGATCTACAATTACACTAGTAAGTATTCTATCTAACTCTTTATCTTCCAACCCACTCTTCTCTCATATCTACGATGGTAATTTTGAAGATATCTACGTCAATTTTGAAGATATCTACACTCCTATGTCATCTACTTTGGGTTTTGCTCTTACATCCTTTGGAAGTTTATCTATCTCCAATTTCACTAAGTCTAATCTAATTGTGATATTGTCTTCCACTTCCAATATCTTCCTATTTACAAATGTTAAGAGATTGATAAGTAAGGCATTCAAATCTTTATCCTTGTTTCCTACACCAACAACTTCAACTTGTGCAGTCTCGTCTCTTCAATTTGCACGATGGCTTCTATACTCAGCATTGCGTTCATCTTTGTCACTATCTCTGTCAATGGCTCCAGTCTCACCCTTCTCTCACGTTCTCAATCTGCAAGCCAATCTTCTCTATACATTGCAAGTTCTGCCTCAAACTCGGCTTTCATGCTCTCCTTCTACTTCTCCTTTTGCATAATCTTCTCCTCCAGATTACAAAGTAACTCTCTTGATCTTTCTTCCTCTCTATATCTTATTGTCAACACTCTTTGCCAAAGTTGTTTCTTCTCTTCTACACTCTCCATCACTCTATTGAGCTCTTGCTCATTCTTTGCTACTCTTGCCATAGCATGGATAATCTCTAATCTCGAATGAGCAAATGGTTGTTTCAAGATTTCATACTTAGCTACTTGTCTCTCCCTTGCTATGACAATTTTCTAATTTTATTCTCTCTCTACTCCCTACTTCTCTCTTCAAGTTATTGATAACTTGATTTTGCACTACAGCATCTACTCGTAGCACCTCCCTTTCCTCCTCACCTTGGATTATACTCTTCTTCAATTCCAAGTTCTCTTTTTCCAATCAAGCTAACACCTATAATACAGTCTTCACCTCCAGACACTTTGACTGCATCTCCTTCTTCTTGTGTTCTAACTTCACTAACAACAGGCACACAATCTCCCTTGGATAATCTACTCCTTCACTCGGAGTTACCTCAACTTGCAGACTTTTCTCCTTCTCCACCTCTTCCTCACTCAAAACTCGCCTTCTTAGCCACAATTGCCTTATAGGAATGGATTCTTTGCTCCCCAAACTTCCACTCTCCACTTCCTTACCTTACTTGGTCCTGCTTCATAATTTGCCTTACGATTTGAATGGACTCCCATCTGAATAACTCTCTTTTCCTCTTGCTCTAGAACTTCATCTTCATGTTTTGAGTTATCTCTCTCTTCCGTCTCCATCTTGGCTTCCTCCTCTTTGGGTACCGACTGCATCTCTACTCCATCATCATTGGCAGCACTCGTGTCTCCACTTTGAAGCATGAACTCAGGTTCTTCCTCCTTCTCCAAGTCTTCGGACTTGCACTTAGCCTCCCCTTCCGACTCTTTGTCCAACGATGAGATTACCACCAGTTCTCTCCTCATGTTCACATTTCTAGCTTTCCGAGGTCGCATCTTCTCTACTTCTTCTTCTTCTCCTTGTCGACTCTTCTTCTTGACTTTGGAGTGCTCACCTTCAACTGCACACTTTGCCCCGTTTGCTTGTAGTACTCGTTGCTACTCTTGATTTGTAGGATGTACTGTTGCTCCTCCGCATCAACATCTCTTCTCAAGTCAGAGTGGAAATGGGACACCATCTTGTGTCTCTCTGCTGCATTGAGCAAGTTCAGTCTCGGATAGAAGTGGGCTGCAAATGGCACAATGTAATGTGGAGGCGACTTGTCTCACAAATTCCACACCATCTGTCTTGTCCTCAGATGAAGACAATTTGCCCAGTTAATTAGCTCTCTTGCAAACATCTTATGGAAGAACACCGCTTGGTGCTTCATCACATAGGTCATTCTCTTCGGCTTCAAGGTCACCATTAGAGCATTCACAATCCTCCTCTTGACAAGATCTTTATAGCTCTCCACTTTGTAGCCATTCTTTGTGTGCTTCAAAGAGAAGGCATCTCTTACTTCTTGGGTTTCTTTGGCTACTTCTCCCTTCCCCAAGAACGTGGTGCCATGCTTTGTGCTTGCTTGTCTCCTGAGTACTAATCTCCAATCCAACTTTGTCTATTGAGCCGGATTTCCCCTCTTCCCTTCTTCCTCAAGGCCATCTAGACACTTACTCTTTATGATCTCCATCATAAAACCTAGAAAACTAAAATTCTAGTTCCATGCCAAGAATGTGATCCAAAGCTTGCTTGATTCTTGTGATCACATCTAACCTCCAAATTGCATGATTTCTCACTCTGAATTTGGAGTTCTTCTTTCCACCTCCCATCTTTCTCTCTTCCACTTTGGGTTGTGGACTATTCTTCTTATTGATTCCCATATTAACTTTCTTGACTTCCTCTCAACACACCAGTGCATATTTGACTACACTTCCCTTCCTATGATCTCCTACAGGGTGACTTCTTAACGGCGATGGAAAATTGCTTATCATTGCTTTGTCTCTAGCCCTAATTTAATAGTGGCATGCCTCCTCCGTCTTTCTTCACTTTGAGTTTCTACCAAGAAATCACACCTCTTGCATGCTCTTGTCACTATCAATTTTCCCTCATGCATATGACCGCCATTTTTGTGAGCGGTACCTCCTTGAATCTCTCATTCCAAAGGAAAGTTGTTACACTGTCCTTGCCTCGGGTTGAGCACCTCCAAGATGAAGTCTCCTTACTTTGGGTTGTATGATGATAGGGCAGTTCCGAGTACCTCGCCTTCTGACACAAAGTCACTTTACCTCGGGTTACACCAAAGGATACCTTTCTTTGCCTTCTTCTACTATACATGCATAATGCAACTTCTTTTGTACACTTCTTCTTCAAAATAGAAAAAAAAAACCAAAATGTGGGTACCACATACCCCCTCCCTCAAATGTGAGCGTCCTCGCAAACATAGACCTCGGGTGTCTTAGAGATTTCCGAGTCTATGGTCCAATATCTCCAAACTCTCCACCCGTTCACTCAAGTGGCAAATGGTTGCCCTTCCAAGTCTGCAAGTTGAATGGACCCATTGTCATAAAGATGAAGAACTCGATAAGGCCCCATCCATCTCAAATACAATTTGCCTAGAAAAAATATTGGCAATTGTTGTATAACAAAACCAAATCTCCTTTGTGAACAATCACATGCTTGATGTGCTTATCGTGCCTAACTTTCCTCTCCTCTTGTACTTCTTTTGTGGTTTGCATTGCATCATCTCTTTTCTCTTCTAACCACATCATTTGATGGATTCAAAGATCTTGACTTTCTTGTTTCGACAATCGTTCTTTGCAAAGAATCCGATATGTCAGGACTTCAAATTCAATTGGTAGTATGGGGTGCAAGCCGTATGTTAAGAAGTATGGAGTTTGCTTGGTTGTGATCTGTTTTGCCGTTTGATATGCCCAGAACACGGCTTGTAACTTTGTATCCCAATCATAGGCATAATTGATTGTCACCTTATTCTGATTTTTGCAAAGTAACCCATTTTCCTTTTTCGTTAAGCCATTTGCTTTTGGATTATAAGGAGTAGTCTTTTGATGTTTAATCTGAAAGTATTTTGTTAATGCATCCATCATAGAGTTCAAGAAATGTTTCCTTTTGTCACTGACCAATTCCAGAAGACATTTGTATCCAAAGATGATGTTTTGAAAGAAAAATTCCGCCATTGTTTTTGTATTGTCTCTGCGAGTTGTTTCAGCTTCAACCATCTTGGTAACATAGTCAGTGCAAACCAAAATGTAGCATTTTCTTATGACTTGGGTTACCGATTGTATTGGTCCCACAAAATCAATTCCCCATTTCTCAAATAGGGCCAAGGGTAAAATTGGTCTCAAAGGCCATTGGGAAGTAGACATCAACTTTCCCGTTCTTTGACAAGCGTCATAGCTTTGAATATGAGCATGCATGTCTTTGTACATCGTAGGCCACTAGTACCCCAAAGAAAGAATCTTCATTACAGTATTCTTCAGAGCATAGTGTCCCCTCGATGCTTTGGAGTGTAAAGACTGAATTATGCCTTTGACTTTGTATGATTCCAAGCATTGCCAAAGTACTTTGTCTTTGCACATCTTGAATAAAATGTTGTGTTTCAGCTGATACGGCCCCATTTTCTTGAGAAAGACTACCCTTTGCTCCGGGTCCAATCCTTTGGGAACATTGGAGAGTATGCACATAATGATATTTGGCTGCACACCTTGTACTTTGCATTGTTGTCAATTGATATAACTCTTCATCAGGGAACCAATTGTTGATCTCCCATTCCTGGTCTTGAGTTTCTAACCTGGACAAGAAGTCCACATTTGCATACAAAGTTCCCTTCCTTACTTGTATAGTATATGTGAATTCCTATAACAACAAGATCCATCTTGTAATTTGCTCGGACAAATCTGCCTTCTTGACCAAATGTTGTAGTGCATAATGGTCAACATAGAAGACAAAGTTGTATCCCAGCAAGTAGTGGCAAAATTTCTTGTAGGCATACACCATTCCAAGTACTTCTCTTTCAATCATTGAATAGTTCTTTTTTGAAATTGAAAAGTTATCGGTTGGCGTAATAGATGGGGTAATCTTTCTTCTTGTTGTCCTTCTGACTCAAGACTACTCCAATTGCCATGGAAAAAGTATCCACATATACATGAAAAGGGACGCCCCAATTTGGAGCCCTCATAATTGGTGCTTCAACCAGTTTCTTCTTCAATACCTGGAAAGCTTCTTCTTGATTTGCTTCCCACAGGTAGTCTTCGGATTTCTTTAGAAGCTTTGTAAGGGGTGCAGCAAGCACCATATAGTTTGAAACAAAGCGTTTGTAGTATCCAACATGTCCCAAGAAGGCTTGCATCTCTTGAATGTTCTTCAAAGATTCCAAAGCTGAGATTACTTTGATCTTCTCAACATTGACTTCAATACCTCGGCTTGACACCCAATGCCCCAGAAGAATTCCCTCCTTCTTTGCAAAAATGTTGTCTTTCCTTCAGTCAAGAAAACATCTTGACAGTCATTGGGGTTGATGACTCCTTCAACATGGCTTACTCAACTTAATCTGAGTAATCCATCAAAAACCCCTTCCTCCAAGTCATGTTCTCCCGAGGCGAGGTCATATGGGTCTTTGTCTTCTACATCCACCTTGTAACATTCCAAGTAGTTGACTTGGACTTCATCTTTGGAGTCTTCAGAGGGCAAAGACGAGGTGTCTTTGGATTTGTCCTCGTCTTCTAATGAACTTGTTTCCCCGAGATGGTGAACCTTTGTCCAACTCACAGTCATAAGCTTCTGATCTTTGGACAAAATGTCCCTGAACCGCAACTTCTGTTGGTGCCAATCCACCACAACTTGGGCACTGTACAACCAGGGTCTTCCAATCAACAATGGGTAACCAGTTTTGGTCATTGGTTGCAACACAATGTAATTCAACTTGAAGGGCACCCCTCCAATGATTGTGGTAATGTTTGACAGCATGCCCAATGGTCATCTCCTGGTTTGGTCTGCAAATTTCAAGACTCGGGGTGTTGGCTCAAACGTATGATACCCCAGTTGATTTGTAGTATCCTTGGTCATGACATTCACACCGGAACCTAAATCAATGGGTATTGATGTGATCATGCACCTTGTAATCTCCGCATCAACCTTGGGAGATCCCAAATCCTCTTGTTCAATATGATATATGGCGGGCAAGTCTTTCGTAGACATCGCCGTTACTTTCTTGAGGGCAGAATTCAGCTGCTTCTTGTATAGCTTATTGTCTTCCTACAATTGCTTAAATGTGATGTTTGCATTTGTGGTTGCCAAATCTGCTATAATATCATATTGGGTTACTCCTCCCAATTTCACCGTCTTCGCCTTTGGTTTTGAGTTTGAAGTCTCTCCATGTTCAAATTTGACTTTGGGACGCTTCATGATGGTGATGGAGGTACTAGTAGTTGCAACCCAAGGTTCCTCAAATTGGCTCACCTTGGCTTGGATTAGATCCTTTACTTTGGATCGGATTTCCGCCAGAAACTAGAGGCTTTGTCTTCATCTCCTCCTCCAAACTCAGTTCCCGAGTCCTGAGTATTGCTTCCTTGAGTTCTTTCTGCAAAGGCTTTAGCTTTAGCTTTTGCAAGGATCTTTTCCTCCTTGGCAGAAAGGATTGCCTTTGGGTGCAGCCTCTTTGCCTTTCTTGAGGACGATGAGGTTGTACTCAGTTCTTCGGGATCATGCTTTTTCTTACTGGTGTGTGTCTCAACCTTCAAAATTTTGAGGTCTGGCTATTCTCCTTCCAAGGCCAGGCTTCCTTCTTGAGGTCTCTCCTCCTCCAATGTTATACAATTTACATTTGTATCACCCTTTGCCTGAAGCGCCGCACGCTCAGCCGGGGTCTATACATATTTTACAAGCGCCTTTGGGTTTGGGAGGTGAGGGCATTGGTTGCCCGTATGACCCGATCCTTTGCAATTTTCACACACGGGAACGTACCTAATTTTCCTTCTTGGCTCTAGACAGTTTGGAGACCAATGTCTCATCGAGCCACAATTGTAACATGCCCCGGGTGCAACATTCTGAGTTCAATTCTGGTTGCTCATTGGTGGTCTTCGTGGAGGAGCATTGGGGCTATACTCCCTTGGTCCATACCTTGGACCTTGATACAATGTGCTTTTCTGAGGCTGTGCCTCTTGGGTTTGGTACACAGCCTCCTCTTCCTCTTCCTGGTTCCATCTTGGAACCCAATCAATCTGATGCACCGGGAATGCATTACAAGTATTGCATTTCGTGTTTGCATGGCTTGACTTGCCACACGTAGTGCACCATTCATTAGATCTGCCAAATGATGGGGGCTTCCTTTGATCCTTTGCCCCAATCATCTAGATCTTAAGATCCAAAAACTCCTTGATGAGGGTATCTAGCTTGGTATCCGCCTTATGTACACTCTTTGTTGGGGTTGTTAATGGTTTCTTACCCCCACTTTTTTGTATCCTTCTTGGCTTTGATTCTTCTTCAGACTCCAAAGAAGAACTTCAAGACATGGAGGATTCCTCCAAAGAAGGGGATGTACTGTGAGAAGCTCTCCTTCTGGGCTTCTTGCCTTTCTTCTCCTAGTTTCTTTGATTGCCGGCCAATGAGAGTGAGCTACCTCATATTGGGCGACATGTTTGAGTACCTTGTCCAAGGAAGTTACATTCCTCTCCTTGGCAAAGATCTGAATCTTTGGTGAAAGTCCTTCCAGGAACCAGGTAATGGCTTGGGCATTGGAGTAACCCACCATACCCGATTGCTTCGGAACTTGGTTCAAAAGCACTATGAACCACTCATACTAGTCTCTCAACTTCTCTTTCTTGCCTTTGTCCAAATCGTTGAGTGCCGTGAAGACACTCGTGTTGTAATCAACTTCCCGGAAGTGTTCCAAGAAATTGTTTCTCAAGTTTGCCTAGTCCGTCGGTACAAACCTCTTCTAGGTTACATGGGTGTACCAGCTCCGAGCTTTCTTTTGGAGCAGACTTGAGAAAATTCACAATTGATCCGCCAAGTCATGTTCCTTGTTGGCAAAGGAGATGACTTCAAATTCTTTGATGAATTCATCAAGGTCTTTGTCTTCTTCTGTCCCCTTGTATTTTTGATATGTATGTCGGATGACAGGTAATAAAGTCATTGTTTGACTTGGTGGATCGGCTGGGGTAAATTTGAACTTGTTGGAACCAAGGGATTGGCTGGTATCAACGCCATGTTGAGAGCCCAGGGGTTCCAATTGGTCAGGTTCAAAGTTGGGTCTTCTTTGAAAAATTTTTCTCTAAGGGTGTCAACTTCAACCCAAGTGGAAGAATCAAGATCAACACCTTTGGAGTGTTCTTCAAAATTCCTTTGAGACAATCGAGGAATCGTGCATAGAAGGTGTTGACACTCTTCTTTCGTAAGTGTCCGTGCTATCTTTTCTTGAACAAAATTCTTTAGAAATATGACTTCCTTTACAACTCTAGGAGAAGTCGGTGTACTGGGCCATAATGAATATATCTACTTGCTCAAGTCTTTCTTCTTCTTGGAAGATGGAGACAAGAAGTAGCCTTGCCAACTGCCTTTGTGTTTCTTTTGGTTAAGTTCTCGTAGTGCTTCTTGCACTTCATGGAGAAGTTGAAAGTCCAACACCTCTTGTTTGGTTTCATCAAAAGTAGATTGGATCTTCAGGCATTTGTCTTTTTCATGATGCAATGTTTGTCTTCAAACTCTCTCTTCCCATTGTTCTCTTGATGCATACATTCATATTGCTTTGACACCTAGTTTCAAATTAGGCTTTGTATTCTTCCACTTCCAAGATTTGTATCCCCGGCAGCGGTGCCAAAAATCATGTGACAACCTAGTAAATATCACTTTTACGGTAATCAGGTAAGTAAAGTTTGTTCTCATAGATATACGAGTCAAAATTGGTCAAATACAAATCAAAGTAACAACTTTAGTTCTTCTTGGTTGCGTCTTTAATCTCTCAGGTAGAAACCACACCCAAAAGAGAGTAACAAGCACTTATTTGCAGTCTCATCACAAATTCACATTCCTTAATTACAACCCCATCAAATCTTTCCAAACAATCTTGATTGTGATGGTTCAGGCTCTCCCAAAAATGGCGCTTCATTGCAAAATGACTTTGCCTCTGAATTGTGTTCCACCTCTCCACTCAAGGCACAACTTCTTTGATCAAAATTGCTTCACATCAACTTCACGCTGCACTCACAAATGCAGAATACTACCAACACTACAATTCCTCTTAGATCTGTCAAGGCATTGCTCTGATTGCACTTCACTCAGGATCAAACATACAAAGTAAAGATCAAGGCTGCGGAATCCAACATCCAACAAACACACTGACTTGCATTCAAATTTCTCCAAACACTCACAAGCATAGACACAAAATTGATACTTGGAATTAAGCTCAAGCAACGAGCACTGCTTCACAGCACTTTGCTTTATCTATTCTCAGAAATTATGAGCATTGAACAACATATGACTACAAATGCCACTCTTAAATAGTGAAGCAAATGATAGTTACTAACAACTATACCATTCTACAACAACTTTTCTAACTTGCAGATCCAAAATGACAAATCACCTCTTCATATTTGCCTCTTCCTATCTCAAAACTCTTACTACTCCAATTTGATGTCTACTTCTTCCTTGGCTTCCAATTTTGAAGTAACTTCACTTACTACTCTATCCTCGGGTTTCACAACTATTAATTCCTCTACCAATTCTAACACTTCTTCACTTTGATCTACAATTACACTAGTAAGTATTCTATCTAACTCTTTATCTTCTGACCCACTCTTCTCTAATATCTCCGATGGTAATTTCAAAGATATCTACACTCCTATGTTATCTACTTTGGGTTTTGCTCTTACATCCTTCTGAAGTTTATTTATCTCCAATTTCACTAAGTCTAATCTAATTGTGATATTGTCTTCCACTTCCAACATCTTCCTATCTACACAAGTTCTGAGACTGATAAGTAAGGCGTTCAAATCTTTATCCTTTGCATTTCTCCTCCTTGTCTCCTGCACCAACAACTTCAACTTGTGCAGTCTCATCTCTTCAATTTGCACGTTGGCTTCTATACTCAGCATTGCGTTTTTCTTTGTCACTATCTCCTTCAATGGCTCTAATCTCACCCTTCTCTCACATTCTCGATCTACAAGCCAATCTTCTCTATACATTGCGACTTCCGCCTTGAACTCGGCTTTCACGGTCTCCTTCTCTTTCTCCTTTTGCACAATTTTCTCCTCCAAATTGAAAAGTAACTCTCTTAATCTTTCTTCCTCTCTATATCTCACTATCAACTCTCTTTGCCAAAGTTGCTTCTTCTCTTCTACACTCTCCATCACTCTATTGAGCTCTTGCTCCTTCTTTGCTACTCTCACCATAGCATGGATAATCTCTAATCTCGAATGAGCAAATGGTTGTTTCAAGATTTCATACTTAGCTACTTGTCTCTCCCTTGCTATGACATTTTTCTATTTTATTCTCTCTCTACTCCCTACTTCTTTCTTCAAGTTATTGATAACTTGACTCTGCACTATGGCATCTACTCATAGCACCTCCCTTTCCTCCTCACCTTGGATTATACTCTTCTTCAATTTTGAGTTCTCTTTTTCCAATAGAGCTAACACCTACAATACAGTCTTCACCTCTAGACACTTTGATTGCATCTCCTTCTTCTTGTGTTCTAACTTCATAACAACGGGCACACAATCTCCCTCATATAATCTACTCCTTCACTCAAAGTTACCTCGACTTGCGGACTTATCTCCTTCTTTGCCTCTTCTTCACTCAATACTCACCTTCTTAGCTGCAATCGCCTTAAAGGAATGGATTCTTTGCTCCCCAAACTTCCACTCTCCACTTCCCTTACCTTACTCGGCCCTGCTTCATACTTTGCCTTACGTCTGGAATGGACTCCCCTCTAATTGTAACTCTCTTTTCCTCCTGCTCTAGAACTTCATCTTTAGGTTTTGAGTTACCTTTCTCCTCCGTCTCCATCTTGGCTTCCTCCTCTTTGGGTACCGACTGCATCTCTACTCCATCATCATTGGTGCTACTTGTGTCCCCACTTTGAAGCATGAATTTGGGTTCTTCCTCCTTCTCCAAGTCTTTGGACTTGCACTCAGCCTCCCCTTTTGTCCAACGACGCAATTACCACCAATCCTCTCCTTGGATTCACCTTTCTAGCTTTCCAAGGTCGCATCTTCTCTACTTCTTCTTCTTCTCCTTGTCAACTCTTCTTCTTTGACTTTGGAGTGCTCACCTTCAATTGCACACTCTGCTCCGTCTACTTGTAGTAATCGTTGCTACTCTTGATTTGCAAGATGTATTGTTGCTCCTCCGCATCAACATCTCTTCTCAAGTTGGGGTGAAAATAGAACACCATCTTGTGTCTCTCCGCCGCATTGAGCAAGTTCAGCCCCAGACAGAAGTGGGCTGCAAACGGCACAATGTGGAGGCGACTTGTCTCACAAATTCCACACCATCTATCTCATCCTTTGTTGAAGACACTTTGCCCTATTAATTGGCTCTCCTGCAAACATCTTATGGAAGAACACCGCTTGGTGCTTGGTCACATACGTCATTCTCTCCGGCTTCAAGATTGCCATTAGAGCACTCACAATCCTCCACTTGACAGAATCTTTATAGCTCTCTACTTTGTAGCCATTCTTCATGGGCTTCAAAGAGAAGGCATCTCTCACTTCTTGGGTTTCTTCGGCTACTTCTCCCTTCCTCAAGAATGTGGCACCATGCTTTGTTCCTGCTTCTCTCCCAAGTACTAATCTCCAATCCAAATTTATCCATCCAGCCAGATTTCCCCTCTTCCCTTCTTCCTTAGGGCTATCAAGACACTTACTCTCAATTATCTCGGTCATGAAACCTGGAAAACTAACATTCCAGTTCCATGCCAAGAATGTGATCCAAAGCCTACTCAGAACCTTGATTCTTATCTTGGGCCCATAATAATGATGTTTGACTGTAATCCAAGGTCTTGTCTACTCCAATGTGACCTACAATAGCAAAAATCCTGAAATTTTGCTAGGATGGTGGTTCTTAGATCCGTGTCATCTGGGATCCACAACTTGCCATCACAAAAGGTGAGTCCTTGGGTTGTTGGTGATGCCTTTAGATGATTGAGCAGCTACAATATGTAGATCAAGTTTTGTAGTAGCAAGAATCTTGGGCAAAAATTTAGAGTTCGTTTTGATTTCCACCACCAAATTGTTTGCCATTGGCATTCGGGTGAATGCATTTGCAAGTTACTTCTTGCCTTCTATATATTTGGTTGTCATGTTGAATTTTTGTCTCTACTTTGCCCACCAAATTTTTCAGCAAGAAAGATCTTTTTGTGTCTCAAGGTAGACTAGAGGTTTTTGGTCCATCTCTACCACAAATGCTTTCTTCACCAAAATAGCACTTCCAATGCTTGGTTGCAAGAACAATGTCGAGCTCTTCTTATTCAGTGGTGTGATAGTTGCATTCTACCAATAACAACTTACAAAAGAAATATGCAATTGGGTGCCATCCATTGTGCCATTCTTGTTGTACAATTGCTCCTATTGCTACACTTGATGCATTTGTAGCCATCCTCATTGGACATTTTGAGTCATACCATTTCAAGATTAGTGTATGTGGTAATGCATCTTGAAAGGCCAATTATTGTGTGGTTCTCCATATCCACTTCTTGCCCTTGCCCAATAGTGTTGTTAGAGGTTGTGCAATCTTAGAGAAGTCCTTGATAAATCAATGATAAAACCCCATCAATCCTAAGAAACTCTTGAGTTGAGTCTTATCTTTTGGAGCACTCCATTTTTGAATGACCTCTATTTTATTTGTTAATACTTGGATACCCTCTGCACTTGCTCTATGCCTTAAGTAGTCTACTTCAGATTTGCCAAACTGGCACTTTGAGATTTTGGCATAAAATTGATTTTTTCACAAAATTCTACAAGCAACATCTACAAGAAGTACTCCAGATTTTGTCACAAAATCTGGAGTACTTCTTGTAGATGTTGCTTGTGCTCTATTAGAGTCCTACTATAGACTAAGATGTCATCAAGAAAAATGATAACAAATTTATCCAAGTACGGATAAAATATGTCATTTGTCAATTCATGAAGGGGGCTAAAGCATTGGTGAGGCCAAAAGGCATCACCAAGTACTCAAAGTGACCATACCTTGCTCAAAAGGTGTTTTTTTATGTCTTCTTCCGCAATCTTGATTTGGTTGTAATTGCTCTTCAAATCAAGTTTGGTGAAGTGTCTTGCTCCATTGAGGTGATCAAACAAGTCATCCATACAAGGTAATGGATATTTTTCTTCACCATTTTTTGATTCAATCCCTGGTAGTAAATGCACATGCGCATTGTTCCATCCTTTTTCTTCACAAACAATATAGGAGCCCTTTATGGTGATACGTTGGAAGTTTAGAGAATTGCATGTTTATGCAAGTGGCAAAGGAATTGGGTATTCCTATCAAGCCAATAATTGGAAGTGGATTCATGATGGTCGATGGTAGAAAGAGTTATGCATTTGGTACCTCACATCTTGTTACCTTCAAGATTGGGAAGGAGTATTTTGAGTGTATGAGGTTTGTAATGGCACCTCTACACTACGATATCATTCTAGGGCTACCTTGGCTTGAACGTCATGAGGTTCAATTTGATTGGATACAACGACAAATTCAAGTACAACACCAAGATAGGAATTTTTTATTAGGTTGTCTAATACCTCTAAGTTAGACACCTAAGAATAATCAGTCCCAAGATGGGAAGTTTGTTGAGAAGGTAGCCATAGAGCAAGCCTTGAAGGGAGATGAGTCCCAAGATGGGAAGTTTGCCAAGAAGGCAACCATGGAGCAAGCTTTGAAGAGAGATGAGTCCCTAGACGAGAAGTTTGTTAATGAAGCCGCCATAGAGCAAGCTTTGGAGGAAGATAAGTCTATATTTGTGGTGTGGATCACGCCAATTACACAAAGACAATCTGAGGAGGGCCAAGAGCCTCAAGAAGCAATGGTTGATCAGATAGTTTAGGAGTTTGCAGACATGTTTCCGGATGATCTGCCAAAGGGATTACCCTCCAATCATGATATGCCCTTCAAGATTGAGTTATTGCTAGGGAGAACTCCAGTGAGTAGACCAATCTATCTGCTCTCACCAAAGGATTTGGAGGAGTTTCAAACAACACTTATGGAGTTGTTGGAGAAGTACTTCATACAACATAGTACCTCTCCTTGGGGAGCACCGATACTATTTGTTCCAAAGGAGGATTGAGAACCTTATTTCTGTATTGATTACCATAGTCTCAATAAGCAAACAATGAAGAATGCATATCCCTTACCTTGGATTGATGACTTGCTTGATCAACTGAGTGGAGCAAAATACTTTTCTAAGTTGGATCTTTGCAATGGCTATTGGCAAATCCTCATTGATGGGAAGGATGTGCAAAAGACTGTCTTTCGCACAAGGTATGGGCATTTTGAGTGGAAAGTTCTACCTTTTGGGCTCACTAATGCTCCAACAGTCTTCATGGATCAAATGCATTGGGTGTTGGATGGACTATTGGATTGGTACATGGTGGTATTCTTGGATGATATCTTAATCTATAGCAAGATAGAGGTAGAACACATGAATCATGTGTGAGAAATCCTAACACAACTACAACAATGGAAATTTTATTGCAAGAAGTCAAAATGTGCTTTTTGGCAAAAGGGAAGTCACCTTCTTGGGTCACAAGATCTCATTGGAAGGGGTCAAGATGGACAAGGAGAAAATCAAGGCCATTACTGATTGGCCTACTCCAAAGGATGCTACATAAGTATAGGCATTTAATGGATTGGCCAATTTTTACCAACTATTCATTTACTATTATGCTCATGTGGTTGCACCATTGACTGACCTCTTGGGGAAGATTTCAAGCTTCTATTGAACCACCAAGCATGAAGGAGCATTCCAGAAGATGAAACATATGGTTTCTTCCAGATCCACCCTTCAACCATATGATCCTTAGCTACCTTGTGTGGTTGATTTTGATGCTTCTAACTTTGCAATTGGAGCAGTGTTGCAACAAGAATTCCTAGATGGACTACATCCCATTGCCTTTGTGTCTCATCAACTAAATACAACTCAAATAAATTACTATGCTTGAGATAGGGAATAACTTGCAGTGGTATATGCCACCAAGGTATGGAGGCATTATCTCTTGGGGAAACAATTGATCATGCAAATTGATCACAAACCATTATTGCAGACCTTACACTTGGAACACATGAAGAGTTGACATCATCGATGGGAGGAGCAACTCCAATTTTTTGACATCAAACTTGAGTACAAACCAGTTTGGTTCCATGTCATCCTTGATGCTCTATCACACCGACCTGATTTGAAGTCTCTTCCTCTCATCACAATGGCAATTACAACCATGGCAATTGACTCCAAGGTCCAAAATGAATTTCAATCAGATCTACAACAAGATCACTTCTTCCAAATGGTACATCATTCTCTTACAGCATGTGACAAGGAGTACAACACCTTCTCCTTCAAGGAAGGCCTTCTATTCCATGAGGACCAGATCTATGTTCAAGCCAAAGGTGATCTTCAACTTGTGTGTCTTCAAGAAGCCCATGATTTACCGATAATTGGTCACATGGGTGTGGACAAGACCTTGGGTACCCTCCAATGCCAATGGTGTGGCCCAACATGACACGAGATGTTTGAGAGTTTGTTTGATCGTGTGAAAGCTGCAATGCAACAAGGCCAACAACCAAAAGCCGAGTGGACTCCTTCAACCACTCCTCATTCCATCCTCTTGATGGGAACATATGAGCTTGGATCTTATCACATTTTTGCCAAAGACAAAGCAAGGACACATAGCAATCATGGTGTTTGTGGATAAGCTTAGTAAGCAAATCTGCTTGGAACCAACTTTTGATACCATGGATGCTCCAACCTTAGCACAAATCTACTACTACAATGTCTTCAAGCACCATGGGATACCACATGTACTTATCTTTGTCTGTGATCCTTGATTCACTAGGAAGTTTTGGCAAGCCCACTTCCATATTGCAAAAGACCAAAACCGAGGAGAGAAATAGGAGAATGGAAACTCACATTGGGACACTTGAATGAGTGAAAACTCCGAATGCCTAGCATGAGCTTTGGCTCTGGTATTTATAGGTAGCATACAAGGCCTTTGAGAAGCTTCTCAAGAAGCTTCCTCAAGCCGCTTTCTTAGAGTGCAAGCCAAGTTAACTAGGAAGCTACTCAAGAAGCTTCCTTCTAGAAGTCGCCTACTTGGCGTGCAAGCTAAGCTAGTTGGAAGCTTCTAGAAGCTTCCTTCTAGAAGCTACTTACCTAAGGTGCAAGCTAAGCTAACCGGGAAGCTTCCCAAGAAACTTCCTAGATACTTCTAGAATATTCTAGGCTAATTTGTCTTATGTGCTACTTCGTGAGCCTGACTGACTTCATCGCTAAACTCCATATTGTTATATATTCCCCCGCCGCTAGTTGGTGACGTCTTCGTTGCCAATGAAGCTTCGAATTCCTAGATGTCCTTCTGTGCATTGTGGAGGTGAGAAAGAGGTTCCCAAGTGGCATCATGAAGGGGATACCCTTTCCAAAGGACCTTGTACTCCGTATGTTGGCAACGGCCTCGTTGAATGTGGCGATGCGCAAGGATACGATCAACTTTGTACTCCTCATGATCATTGATAGAGATAGGAAGAGGGGGAGGTTGGACTCGAGAGGAAAAGGAAGAGGGGTTAGGAACAAAGGGTTTCAACTTGGAAACATGAAAGACAGGATGGATACGCATATGGCAAGGCAAGGCAAGACGATAAGCAACAGGAGAGACAATTTGGGTGATATCAAAGGGTCCTATCCAATTAGGGGCAAGTTTACAAACTTGAGTATCAAGTGGGAGAGGGAGGTTACTAGAGGATAGCATGACTATATCACCGACTTCAAAGGTGAGATCTCGACGATGGTGGTCCGCATATTGTTTTTGGTGATTCTGAGCAACAAGGAGGTGAGACTTGGCTTGTTGGAGAGATTGGGATATAGTGGTCAAGAATGTGGAAGTATGAGGAACCTGAGATGGAAGGGGAGCAAGAAGAGAATCTAGAACAAGCGGATCTTGGCCAAAATTGAGAAAGAAAGGAGAGAATCCGGTGCTTGCCTATTTGGAATTGTTGTAGGCAAATTTGGCAACGGCAAGACATTCATCCCAATTGGTATGGTGGACATTGACAAAGGCACGCAACATATACTCCAATGTACAATTTGCACATTCGGTTTGTCCATCAGTTTGAGGATGATAGGCCGTGGACAAAGCAAGCTTGGTGTCAAGTATCTGAAAGAGTGCTTGCCAAAACTTCCCGGTAAAGCAAGGATCACGGTCGGAGATGAGTACGCATGGCATTCCATGATGCTTGAAGACATTTTCAAAGTAGATTTGCGCTAAGGTTGGAGCATCCACGGTATCACAGGTTGGTGCCAAGTGGATTTGCTTACTAAGCTTATCCACAAACACCACAATGGCGGTGTGTCCTTGTTTTGTCTTTGGCAAGGATGTGATGAGATCCAAGCTCACATGCTCCCAACGAGCTGATGGAACCACAAGTGGTTGAAGGAGTCCACCCGGCTTTTGGTTGCTGACCTTGTTACGTTGGCAGCTCTCACACAATCAGACAAATTCTTGAACATCCCGTGTCATGTTGGGCCACCACCATTGACGTTGGAGGGTACCCAAGGTCTTGTCCACACCCATGTGACCAATGATGGGTAAATCATGGGCTTCTTGAAGGCGCACAAGTTGAAGATCACCTTTGGTTGGAACATAGATTCGGTCCGCATGGAATAGAAGGCTTTCCTTGAAGGAGAAGTTATTGTACTCCTTGTCACCTGTTGTTAGCCGACCATGTACCATTTGGAAGAAGGGATCTTGCTGTAGAGCGAACCGAAACTTGTTATGAATCTTGGGATCAATTGACACTGTCATAATTGCTGCCACGATGAGAGGAAGAGACTTCAAATCAGGTCGTCATGATAGAGCATCAGGGATGACATGGAACTGACCTGGTTTGTACTCAAGTTTGATGTCAAACAATTGGAGTTGCTCTTCCCATTGATGATGTTGACTCTTCATGTGCTCTACAACCACAACAATGGCTTGTGATCAGTTTGCATGATCACTTGTTTCCCCAAGAGATAATGCTTCCATACCTTGGTGGCATATACCATTGCAAGTTGTTCTTGATCTCGAGCAGAGTAATTTCTTTCAGCTGTATTTAGTCGGCAAGACATAAAGGCAATAGGATGTAGTCCATCTGGAAATTCTTGTTTCAACACAGCTCCAATTGCAAAGTTTGAAGCATCAAAATCAACCACACAAGGTAGTTGAGGATCATATGGTTGAAGAATGGGTCTTGAAGACACCATATGCTTTAACTTCTAGAATGCTTCTTCATGCTTGGTGGTCCATTGGAAGCTCAAGCTCTTTCCCAAGAGGTCAGTCAATGGTGCAGCCACGTGAGCATAATAGTGGATGAACCATCGGTAAAAACTGGCCAATCCATTGAATGCTTGTACTTCGATACCATCCTTTGGGGTAGGCCAATCAGTAATGGCCTTGATCTTCTCTTCTTCCATCTTGATCCCCTCTGATGAGATCTTATGACCCAAGAAGGTAACCTCCTTTTGCCAAAAAGCACACTTTGACTTCTTGTTGTAAAATTTCCACTGTTGTAGTCGTCTTAGGACTTCTCGCACATGATTCCTGTGTTTTGCCTCTGTCCTACTATAGATTAAGATATCATCTAAGAACACTACCACGGACTGATCCAATAGTCCCTCTAACACCCGATGCATCTGATCCATGAAGACTGTTGGAGCATTAGTGAGTCCAAAGGGTAGAACTCTCCACTCAAAATGTCCATACCTTGTGCAAAAGGCAGTCTTCTGCACGTCCTCTCCTTCAATAGGAATTTGCCAATAGCCGCTACAAAGATCTAGCTTGGAAAAGTAGCATGCTCCACTTAATTGATCAAGCAATTTATTGATCTGAGGCAAGGGATATGCATTCTTCACGGTTTGCTTATTGAGCCCACGGTAATCAATACAGAAATGAAGTCCTCCATCCTTCTTTGGAACAAATAGTACCGGTGCTCCCCACAAAGAGGTACTATGTTGTATGAAATCCTTCTCCAACAACTCTGTAAGTGTTCTTTGTAACTCCTCCAACTCCCTTGGTGAGAGCCGATAGATTGGTCTACTCACTAGAGTACTCCCTAGCAATAACTCAATCTTGAAGGGCATACCTCGATCAGAGGGTAATCTCTTTGGCAGATCATCCGGAAACACATCTGCAAACTCCTGAACTATCCAATCAACCGTTGCTTGATGCGGCACCTGGCCCTCCTCAGATTGTTCTTGTGCAATCGGCTTGATCCACATCGTGAATACAGACTAATCTTCCTCCAAAGCTTGCTCTATGGCTGCTTTATTAACAAACTTCCCTTCTAGGGACTCATCTCCCTTCCAAGCTTGCTCCACGGTTGCTTTCTTGGCAAACTTCCCATCTTGGGACTCATCTCCCTTCCAGATTTGCTCTATGGCTACCTTCTCAACAAACTTCCTATCTTGGGACTGACTATTCTTAGGTGTCTTACTCAGAGGTGCTAGACAGCCTAATCGGAAATTCCTACTTGGGTGTTGTACTTGAATTTGACGTCGGGTCCAATCGAATTGAACCTTATGACGTTCAAGCCAAGGTAGACCTAGAATGATATCATAGTGTAGAGGTGCCACTACAAACCTCATACACTCCAAATACTCCTTCCCAATCTTGAAGGTAACAGGATGCGAGGTGCGGAATGCAGAACCTTTTCTACCATCCGCCATCATCAAACTACTTCCAATCACTGGCTTGATAGGAATACCCAATTCCTTTGCTACTTGCATAGATATGCAATTCTTTGAACTTCCAAAATCAACCAAAATCCTACAACCCCGATTAGATATCGTACCTTGCAAGTGAAGCAAACTTGCATAGGTCGAGTCTTCAATCCCATTGGAACTAATCAAGCTCCCAATAGGCGGCTCAAAATCTCCTATTGGGATTCTTTGTTTCCTTGATCATTCTGTTCCACAAACTCCATCTGGGCAACTTGTCGAGGTTGCACATTCCTAAGTGGACATTCAGCAATACGATGTCCAACTTGGTGACAATAAAAAGCAACCTCCATTTTGTCATAATCTTTCCCTATCTGTTGTGTCAAGTGGTCTTCGTTGGATAGCATCAATCTCTATTGGTACCAATTTTTCCACTTGTGGTACTGATAGGTTTTGTGTAGGTCGAGGTCGAGACCAAGTTGTTGCAACTAAGGAATCAAAATGCTCAGCCAATTGCATGGCTTCTTCTATGTTTTGTGGCTCTTGCATGGTCACCTCCAATCTAGTTTGTGACTTCAATCCTTGCACAAATTGATCCAGAACTTCACATTCTTGGATATTTGGAATTTGCACGTCACTATTCTGAAATTGTGTGATGTAGCTTCTCACTAAGCCAATCTGCCTCAACTCTGCCAATTTATCTCGTGCAGCTTGGATGGCATTTATAGTCTGAAATCGACCAAGTATTGCATTCTTGAATTCTGCCCATGTCAAAATCAGTGTAACAATTTGTCATTCAGCTCTTTCTACTTGGAATCGCCACCAAAGTTTTGCCACGCCATCCAATTGGCTAGAAGCCAAGAGAATTTGTTTCTGCTCGTCGTGAAGATTGGTGGCTTCAAAGTAACATTCACAATCAAACACAAAATTCTCCATTATGCCTAGAAGATTCTTACCTTCAAACACCTTGGGTTTTGGAAATCAAATGCAATCTTCTCCATCTTGAACTGGCGCTCTATCTATCTCTTCTCGTCGTTGCTGGTCTCGTTCATCCAACAATTGAGTAAGATGCTCGATTTGTTGTTGCATTGCAAGGATAACATCCGGTATTACCGCCATTGCTACTACTCTATTCCACTACCCTCAATTTATCTAGTTGATTAACACATAGATACAACACATCCACCGTTCTCCATAAGTTACAACTGGAAGTATCAAGGGTTCCTCTGACACGGTGATCATATGTAGAAAATCTTGCCCAAAGCGTGAGGTGATGAATTGTGTGAAACGATGCTTTGGTAATATCTGGACATGAAAGTCCCAATGGTTTGGTGGGAGTGGATTTGGTGGTCCATAAATTCCATCCATCCCATTCCTGCTCTGATACCAATGTAAAAGACCGAAAACGAGGAGAGAAATAGGAGAATGGAAACTCACATTGGGACACTTGAATGAGGGAAAACTCCAAATGCCTAGCATGAGCTTTGGCTTTGGTATTTATAGGTAGCATACAAGGCCCTTGAGAAGCTTCTCAAGAAGCTTCCTCAAGCCGCTTTCTTAGAGTGCAAGCCAAGTTAACTAGGAAGCTTCTCAAGAAGCTTCCTTCTAGAAGCTGCCTACTTGGCATGCAAGCTAAGCTAGTTGGAAGCTTCTAGAAGCTTCCTTTTAGAAGCTACTTACTTAAGGTGCAAGCTAAGCTAATCGGGAAGCTTCCCAAGAAACTTCCTAGATACTTCTGGAATATTCTAGGCTAATTTGTCTTATGTGCTACTTCGTGAGCCTGACTGACTTTGTCGCTAAACTCCATATTGTTACACATATACTTGGTACCAAGCTTGCTTTGTCCACATCCTATCATCCTCAAACTGATGAACAAATTGAATGTGCAACAATTTGGGGTGTCCTTGGAAGATAAAGCAAGCTTGGTACCAAGTATATGTGTAACAATATGGAGTTTAGCGACAAAGTCAGTCAGTCAACCCTTCATCCTATCTTTCATATTTCCAATTTGAAACCCTTTGTTTCTAACCCTTCTTCTTTTTCCTCTCAAGTCCAACCCCCCTCCTCTTTTCCCTATCAATGATCATGAGGAGTACAAAGTTGATTGTATCCTTGCAAGTCACCACATTCAACAAGGCCGTCAACAACATACGGAGTACATCCTTTGGAAAGGGTATCCTCTTCATGATGCTACATGGGAACCTCTTTCTCATCTCCATAATTCACAACTGGCCATCTAGGAGTTTGAAGCTTCACTGGCAACGAGTACGTCACCAACTAGCAGTGGGAGAATATGTAACAATATGGAGTTTAGCAACAAAGTAAGTAGGGCTAACGAAGTAGCAAATAAGACAAATTAGCCTAGAATATTCTAGAAATATTTAGGAAGCTTCCCAACTAGCTTAGTTTGCACTCCAAGTAGGTAACTTCTAGAAGGAAGCTTCTTGAGAAGCTTCCTAGTTAACTTGGCTTGCAATCCAAGAAAGTGGCTCAAGGAAGCTTCTCAAGAGCCTTGTATACTCCCTATAAATACAAGAACCAAAGCTCATGCCAAGCATTGGGAGTTTTCCCACATTCAAGTGTCCCAATGTGACTTTCCATGTGATTTCCCAATGTCCCAATGTGACTTTCCATTCTCCTATTTCTCTCCTTGGTCTCGGTCTTTTATAGGTGTCTTCCCATGAAGTATCTCAATTTTATGATCTATTCTCCTATTTGGTGGTAACCTTGCAAGTAATTCATCCAAAAAGACATCTTGGAACTCATTGACCACATTTTTCAATTTCTCATGAATTTGTCCATTGTGTTGGGCACTTTGGACTTCTCCTATTAAATCCATGAAACATCTATCTATCTTACCAATACATGTGTTCCTTATAATATACAGAAGCATCTCTTGCTTTTGTGATCTTTCTTTAATCCCAAAGATCTTCCAATAACTAGTTTTCACTAGTTTCTTTCTCCAATCCACCATGGGGTTGTAGTGCTCCATCCATGGCATACCTAAGATTGCATCATAATGAGCTAGTTGTATCACTCACCACTCAATAACTTCTTGATACCCTCCTATAGAGAGTATTACCTTTCTAGGTAACAACTCAATCCTCTTTGTCTGACCTTTAGGTAACTCTACTTTGTCTTTCTCATCCTTCTCTAATTCCATCCCCAACCTTATGGCAATAGAGCAAGACAAGAAATTCTCTATTGTTGCAGGGTCTATCAACACTTTCATTAGATTGCCTTCTAGCACTCCATTTACAACAAGTAATTGTGTGTTTATCTTCTTCCTTCTTTGCACACTTGTCCTCTTCCTCCTCCCACTTTTACTCTTCTTTATCTAGCCAATAAGGCCATGAGGTATATTTATTGGCAATCTTCAATTTCCAATGCCATTTTTATATCTTCCTCTTCAATTTTTCTCTCCATGTGGTTTAGAGGTTGCTTGTATGGAGGCCAAGTGCCTTTAAGATGATGAGCACAATAATTGATGGTTATGTGCACAATTTGACCACAATTATAACAACATTGTTGTTTTTCTTGAGCCTCTTCTTCCCATGGGACTCCTTCTCTCCTTTTTGTGACCCATCCATGTTCTCCTTGGAGAGGTCTTGCTCCTCCATCTTAGACCTAAATCTTGCCCAATTCCATAGGAATTGGTCCACCAAAATAGTGTATCTTGGCCCAATAGTTTTGCATTGGTGTTATTGCTTAACCTCCTCCAAGCGCCCTTGCTATTCTTTGAGCATAGGCAATGGTTTAAAAAATTGTACAAAGATTTTGCACCATTACCTCTTAGCAAATCTGCTATTTTAATCCTCTCTTGAAATTGTCAAGAGCTTTGGTTGGACTCATATTGGTTATTGCAACCTGTAGATCCAAAAATGCTTCTACATACTCTTGTATGCTATTCTTATGCTTCAACCCCTAGAGTTTAGTTTGGGCTACTTGCATAAGCTCCACAGATTGGAAACTCTTGAGCAGCCTTGCATGGTTGTCCAAGTGACCTCTCTTCCTTCTACTAACAATGATTATTCCCAAGCATCATACCATGTGAGGGCTTTATCAATCAAGTACACACATGCAAATACACCTACAGAATGATGAATGATCTCTATTATGAACAATCAAAGGTATCAATTTTTTCTTAAAATCTAATTTTCCACAACTCCCATGGAACAATGTCCCTTGTAAGGCTTGATGTTGCACGTCTTTTTCATTTTTAGTAATAATATGGCTTGGTTGTTGATTAGAATTGGTATCATCAGCATGCATAACTCTCTAGGTACTTTGATTGTTAGGGCTAATGTTGAGATGGCTTCCCTTCTTGCATTACTTAATCATTCTTGAAAATATATACTTGATTTTTCAATTCCTCCATGGTCATCTTGATTTCCCAAAATTTGTTCAACATCCCCTACATTCCTTGCATCAACTCTTGCAACTACGGATCTATGATTCCTACACACAACCAATATTCAATTGCTACTTCCTACTTCAATAGAGGGTTAGAATGATCACTTGGGAGGGTGCACAAACTATGGGGACTACCATTGGGACCTCAAAAGCTATCACTCATTGATAATATTCCTCACCAAAATTGCAGACTACAAAATCCCTAAACATCACTTTTGGTCTAACTACAGAATGGATTTCTACTTGCGTGTTGAAAGCTTGAGGATTCAATATATTCATATCCATAACATCATAATAGAATGTAGATTGTAGATTTTCAAATCCTACTCTTTGTCGTATACCACAACAGGTAGAATCACCGGGTTTGATGAATTCATCACTCTGTCCATGAATTTTTCTCCAAAGTGATAAACAAGATACTCTCATTTGCTCACACTAGATGTACATAATCTTGATCTGGAATGGATTCAAGAATGGGAAGCTAGGTGAAAGAAATTGTACTCTTGGTGCCTCCATCCCATCCGATCTCTAAAACATTTCCCAAGTCTAGCAATAGCACTATGTTCTCCCCTCAAATTACTTAGTTTCAGTAGCTCATGTTCTTCCAAGAGGTGTGATCCACCCTCTTGGATTAAAACACCTACTCTAATACCATTTTAATACTCCAAGGACAAGAGAACTCTCTAAGAGAGATACTAGAGAGAAAGCACAAGTTTCACACTCAATCCTCCGATGTTCCAAAAGAGCCCCTTCTCTTTATTGTATAGCAAAGAGGATCCTCTAAGAGGAAGCTCCATCCTTGGATCAGATACATGGATTGGTGACCTGCCAATGAGCTCCACCCTTGGATTAGTTGTTTGGATGGGTGACATGTCAGTCCTTGTCTTATCTAGTCGGTCAAATAGGTTTGACCAAAAGGAATCTTTAGAGAATCTTCTTGTAAGGAGCTCAAAATAGCATGGGTGAGGTACCATTGGAAAGCTCTCTAGGAGACAAATCATAGGGAGGAGAAGGCAAGCCCTTTATTACTAAGGGGGAGAATGTGTCCATTTTTTAGGCCTAATTCATCCATTTAGGCCTTCAAAATTGGCTCTAAAGTTTTCATGCTATTTTTGGCTTCTACACTATTAGTAGAAGTACTCTTTTGGTGACACCCCTATCTGATCTACCTAGCCCATTATACACAACATCCTTCTAGATGTTACCAAGCCAATTTTCACTTCTAGATAATATATCTAACTACGTGTATTACACTTTAGCATGTATAGTATCCTTTGGTCAAGTACCACTTCAAATAGTGTAATTCAAATTAACTTAGAGGAAGCCTTTACACCTTCCCTAACACTTTTCAAAAGCTTAATTATTTTATTATTATGAGGACAAGATACAATCAAAATCTTGATAGAGTCATTAAGCTAGGATTGGGGTCTTAAGTGAATGATGTGGATTAGATAGACAATTATCTTGAATTCTGCTTAACAAACAAGTCCCTTTGGAGCAAAGTAGGATGTTGTCTAAGGAGCATACCAAGGAAGTTCTTTGGCAACTTAAGAAAGAAGGTTTTCTTTTGTATTAGAATACCAGGCCAAAGCTAATACACTTTGTGGAAGAAGGAATGATAGTATTAGACTAGCTATCACCAAATCTTCCTTAGCTAAACTCATTCCTAGTTGTGTATAAAATGATAGGAATTACTCAAGACTTCAATGTTAAAGGAGTCCCTGGTAAACTTGTAAAATAGGAAGCAAGCTAAAGGACTTATGCTTGATAAGTATTTTCTAGGAGAATGCCTCTAGGTTTGTGACAACTTCTTGATAGAGTACTAATTTGGAGCAATAACTTTAGGGGGAATTTATAGTTCCAACATTAACTTCAGAGGAAGAGCTAACAACTTCCTTGGCACTAATCAAACACTTAATTAGGTAGTTACAATAGGATAAGATCAACAATTAGGTAAGGGGAATTTATAGTTCCAATAGTAACTTCAAAAGAAGAGCTAAAAACTTCCTTGGCACTTATCATACGCTTAATTAGGTAGTTAAAATAGGATTAAGACCTTAATTGGTTGCGGTAGAGTAGTTAGGTTTGGCAATGAACTTGCTTAGCCATCAAAAACACTTTGTCACAAAGTGGAGTAGTAGGAAGTTGCACATAAGGCTTTGGTTCAATAATCTTAGAGTCCACTTTTCCATGCAACTTTGTATACAAACAAAATTCTAGTCTTATTAATCTATATGCACCTAGTCCTCTAGCAACAAATTGCCTTGCATAAGAAGTAGTGTGAATTATGCAATTGGAGTTCAATTTTTTGAACCCCACCAAGGAGAGGGTTGGTAATTGAGTTCTGAATATGTAGAGTGGCCCAACAATGGATCTGATTAGTCTTAAGTGCCACAAGTAACATAGAATTGAAAATCAAGGACATTTGATTGCCAATAAGACTCCTTTGGTGGCTTGCCTTTTAGGAAGGATAGTACATGGCATCAAGGATGAAGGTTTTGGGGCAAAGTGAAACATAGCTTCATGGTGACTTTGGCTACATTAGTTTTTAGAGTGATTTATGATCATTTTGGTTAATTTTAGAGTGTTGCAATGGGTGCATCTACCCTTGAATTGGGATTGGTTCTTGCCCAAGAGGTTAAACAACAAAAAATAAATGAACCACACTTTGTGACACATTCTCTTCACTTTAGTCACTTTTGATCCATATTCTCATGGAATCAACTTGTTCTTACCAATTATACTATTAGTATGTCAAAAATGGATTGTTATAAGACATAATCCATGTGTTGTCCACTCCTTAATATGTGAAAACCATGTCACTTGAGGTCATCCTAATGTCTCCTTGTGAAATCGTGAAATATGAAATATGAAATGTATATCAAATATGTTGTATTGTCCCATCTTTTTCATGATTTAGATCTACAAATTCCATCCCTCTATGATTAGTTTTAATAAATTCCTCTTTTTCATACCTTCCATTAAGCACATCATAGTCTAGTTCATTGCACCTTTTCTTCTTGTCATATAAACATAATAAACTCCTACAAGAGGAAGGAGCAATGGTTTACTTGTAGTTGACCAAATCATAGTCCAGTTCACTACACCTTGCTTACTTATCACATAAACACAATAAACCCCTATGAGAAGAAGGAGTGTTTACTCATATTTGACCAAATAAGCTCAAGCATAACTTGACTTGAACATCTACTTTCACCAATTTCCCTAGTAGTAGTTTCTCCATCCAATTCTAAAGGCAATTCAAGGAGGATGGACAAAGATAATGGATGCATTATCTTCATTTGGGAACAAAAAGCTACACTACTACAATAGGTACTGTAATACCAAGGGTTAGCCATATGATCTAGATGTGAAATTCGGTTTGGTAACATCTAGAATGATGTTATACATGATGGTCAAAATAGATCAGATAGAAGTATCACTAAAAGAGTACTTCTACTAATAGGGCAAAAACCGAAATAGACTTGAGAACCTTAGAACCAATAGCTAGACATATGATTTAAAGGTGAGAATTGGTTTGGTAACATCTGGAAGGATATTACACATGATGGAATAAACAGATCAGAAAGAGGTATCACCAAAAGAGGACTTCTACTAATAGAGTAGGAACCAAAATATGCCTGAAATCTTTGAAGGCAATTTCAAAGGCCTAAACAGATGAATTAGGCCTTGAAAATATGCAGATCCCCCCCCCAACAAAGGAAAGGCTGGCCTTCCCTCCCCCTGGTTTGTCTCGTCGAGAGCTTTCCAACGGTACCTTACTCATGTGATTTTGAGTTTCCACAGGAAGATTCCCTAAAAGATTCCCTGTGGTCAAAGCTTGTTTGACCAACCAGATAGGACCTAGACCAGACAGGTCACCCATCCAATTAGGTAATCCAAGGGTGGAGCTTGCTGACATGTCACTTATCTGTGTCCCTAATCCTAGGGTGGAGCTTCCTTGGAGGAGATCCTCTTTGTCTATATAATAAAGAGAAGGTGCTCCCTTGGGGCATCGAATGTTTGAGTGTGCAATCTGTGTTTTCTCTCTTCTCTTGTCCTCGGAGTATTACAGGTACCTACCCTACTATAGTAGTGCAACAATCATCTTTTAAAGGTAAGTAAGATTATGTATTGAAAGCAAAGTGTCAATCCATAATCAATTGATAAGTCTTGAAATCAAATGTTAAACCCACAACATACCCAAGCATTCCCAATTGCCTTCTTTCCTCTATCATTACAACATTTTAAGATTATCCATTGAATAAAACATTGCATGAAATTGATGAGATAAAAAAATCAGGAATTAAAATGGAATCATTGGAATCAACTTAAGGATGCAATGGACTTGTTCAAGGGAATATAATAAGAATTGATAGCAAATTTTTAAGTGTGGATGGTGGCAAGAATTTTGATCTAGATGAGTTTAATGCTTGTTTGACAAATTTGTGGACATCATTAATAGATCCTACTTCTGAACTCATCCTCAATTTCCATAACTCCACTCATCCTAGTTTCCATAACTCTCTTGAGAGTACCTCTGTTTGGAGTTTGGGAAATTAAGGTTGGACTCAATAGGTGGAGAGACCTATGACAATTTATGATATCTTTCATTCATGAGTAAGGATCCTAGCATTTTAACTTAGGCAATGGTGAGACATAGCCTTCAGAACAACACATAAATAAAACATGAAAATTGTGAATCCATAAAATTATTCTCTTTCTTGTTTATGTCCAAAACAAGAAAACACTAATGCTTCTTTTTGTTAAAAAATTCATTTGACTTATGAGGTCAGGTCTTGTTGTGGGTTTTTAAGGGGAAAATCCCTCATATGACCACAATACCACTTCTTTGTTCTCTCCCTTATTGTACAGTCACAAGGCCAATCAAGGAAAATCTGAATGGAAATTCAACAGCAGTTTTATGAAACATAATAATGTTGATAGCATGAAAACATGATAACTGAGGTGTTATTATAGGAAATATTTTTCATAGCAAGACCATTGACACTTAGCACTATTTTATCTCTTGTGTTTTATCTCTTGTGATAACATGAAAAACTTGAGAAACATAAGCTTGTGTTTTTTTTAACTCAGCGTCTTTCATGTGCATCATTATACCTACTTTAGTGCAAACTACAGTATTCTCATCTCCAATAGTTCCATGTGCATCATATTTCATAATAGTTACTCTCAATAGTTATGAAAATTGCTTGGTAGTTTGGACATTATGTACTCAGAATGCAGCCTAGTGTACTTCAACAAAGTATCTTTCTAAAAACTTCACAGTGAATCTCATCTTGTTAGTAAACTCTGGGTGAACTCCATTTTTCTATTGATTTTTCTAACTCTTACCCAAACCTTAACATGCACTAGAAACCCTATATTTTTGTTAGTTAACTAAGGGCAAATCTCTTCTTTTCAACAAGTTTTGTGTGAATAGGAACTAACCACAAAGCCTTCCATTCAATTCTTTCATGAAACCCCCTCCTTTCAACAAGTTCTGAGTGAACTCCTATGTGCCCAAGTAACCTTTCTATAATTTAAAATAAGTTTTGTGAGTTACTGTTAACTTGTTAAAAGTCATTGATTATCATGTTATGTTAAGTCATTGACTTCATCAAACTTATTGTCAGATCCTTATTGAAGATCCTTACTCAATATTAGTTAATATGAGAGTATTTAGGTCTTACCTTTTAGACAGCATGTTGTTCATTCCATTGAGATGCTAGCAGCATAGTCAAGAAAGCTTGAGCACCAAGATTGTGAGAGCAACAAATAAGAGAAGCAAGACCTGACAGCACAACCAAGTGTTTCATTAGCTTAGAACTTGCATACTAGCTTGTAGGTACTCCATTCCTCATTTCATATGACTAGATTTTAAATAAGAGGAAGTTGGCAAAAGTGATTTATATATCTTTATTGTTCCTTGTGTTTTGTAATTGATGTGAAAATTTTCATTAGTTTCACAACAATATTGAATAGGTTATGGCCTCATATTTCCCAATATGTCAAGAGTGATAGAATATTATTCTTGTTGTAGAATTTCCAATAAATTTAAGAGACTATAAGAGATCTTTCATATGTGAGAGTAGATTGGGACACAATGGGAATGAGGAGCAATTTGAGAGATAAAGCATATATTAGTTGATTCAATGTGGATAATTTCTTGATTTGGAAATTCTAGATAATGATCATCTTCAAGTCAAAGAGACTTACGTAGATTGTTAATATGATTGGACTATAGAACAAGCCATAGCAAATGGAGAAGAGACAAATAGGCAAAGTAAGAAAGATACTCCAAAAATGTAAATCTTTGCAGCCACAAAAGAGAAGCCTTTACCCAGATTGATCAATTGTGAAACCACAACCAAGATGTGGAGTATATTGATTACATTATGAAGGCATGATGTTTTAGATAACAAGCATGTTCTCTAACAAATATTCTTTAAGTTATAAATGAAATTGAGAGAAGAGATAGCTGGTTTTATTACCCTAAACCCTAAAACCCTAAACCCTAAACCCTAAACCCAAGTAGAAACTCTTGCTAGTTAGGTAAGTAACCTTAGTGTAAGAATAGACTATTCTTCAATCATTTCCAAGATTATTTGCAATTTTCTATAGACTTATTGCCATATAATAGTTGCAATAATGTACTTGAGGAGCAACAAACCATTAAGAGACTCATTTTGAGATTGCTCAAGAAAGAAACCTTGAACAAGATGTAGAGAGGACAAAGAAGAGAGTTCATAGGAGAGAACCTCTCTTACTACCAATAGAAGAGGCATTAGAGGTAGTGGTGATGATAAGATCTAGACAAAGACAAACAATTTTGAACTAAAGAAGAGAGCAAGCTATAACAAGTGTAGAAAGAGTGGTAGTGGGCAAGAGAATGTAGAGGTGAGCAAAACCTCCCAAGAAGAAAGCACCATTATGCAAATAATCCTAGAAGTCAATCCTATGCTCTTATGGCACATAGTATTACATTTATTGCTAGCTCTAGTATTGCCACAAGTAGCAACAAACATCTAAACAATGATATTTGGTATATGTGAGAGCCCATGATTGATAGACAAGAGTGATTCCAAGATTTCAAGACGATTGAATAAGACCAGGCCTATGTATGTTGTTGACAATTGTAAGATTTGGGTTGCTACAATGGGAGATATTCCAATTTCTTATTAGTTTGGTACAAGAAGACAAGAAGGAGTCATCAGAGGAGTTCTCTATGTTTTGGAGTTGAAACACAACCTATTCAACATTGGTCAAGCAGTAGATAAAGGCATCCAAACCACCTACACCAAAGAGGGGTACTACATGGAGAAATATGTAATAGTGGTGATGAAGGGTGTATTTGAATCAAAGCTCTACAGACTTCAGATTAGAGTTACCAAGATAGGTAACATTTGCCAAGGTAACTCACTTGTTGCAAGCAATGGGAGAGTGAGAAGCTATAAAAAGCAAAACAATGTTAGAAGTTAGACATTACACTTTGACACCAAAGATTTGGTCATCTCAATCTTGCTTACATTAGGAAAATGGAGAGAGAAGGCCAAGTAGAGAGTTTTGATTTGAAGCCAAAGGGCCTAGTAGTCAAAACTCTTTGTAGTGTGATGGATGTGCTCTAGGACAGCAACATAGATTAAATTTTGCAAAATTTAGTGATAGTAGTAGAGGCAAAACTAGGTTCAAGAGTTCTTTGTTGTAATATTTTTGGTCCTATGAGCATGAGCCAAGTAGGAGGATCTAAATACTATCTCCTTTTTAAGCAATACTAGTGGTTTCAGATTTGTATTTTTCTTGAAAGTGAAGCCAAAAACTCTTTTTTGTTTCAAAAAACTCCACACATATGTAAAACCTTAGTGTGGAGTGAAGATCAAGAAACTAAGATTTGATAGAGGAGGTGAATACGTCGGGAAGGAATTTGTTTTTTTTGTAAAGAGTGTTAGATTAATCCATGGACTCATAACACCTTACACTCTTGAGCAAAATTGTATCTTAGAGAGAGATCATATAATAATGTTTGAGGTAGCAAGAAGCATGTTGCTTTCTAGCAAGTTGCCTAGAGAATTGTAGGCAAAAGTAATGGGAGCTGCTACCTATGTCTTGAATAGAGTTTTCAGTAAAGCTTTAGAGAAAACACCTTACAAGCTTTGGCATGGAACAAAACCAAAGTTGTACATTTGAGAAATTGTGGCTGCTCAATCTTTGTGCACACACCAAAGGGTCAAAAAAGGAAGTTTGATCCAAAGGTACAAGAGATATCTTTTGTTGGATATAGTTCAGAATCCAAAGCCTTCACATTTTGGGATAAGAAGAAGAACAAGATATGTGAAGTAAGGACATCTTGTTCAAAGAGAAGCAACTTGATCATTAGTGGTTACAGATGCTTAACTTAAACACAAATTGTCTTCAAGAGAGAGACCAAGAGCAGGCCAATGTTAGAATGAGCACTGATGAGATAGGAGTTGATGGGGAGTTTCCACAAGATTCCAAGGAGTCTACTAAGCAAGCTACAAAAGAATCAACAAATGAGACTAGCATATGTCCACTTTAAGAAGAAAGTGAGGCAATTAAGAACTTGATTTGCAAATGAGCTCAACTTCAACCAATCAAGATGGAGAAAATCATAGATGTGGAAGAATGAGAAGACCACCATAAAGGCTTGGTTAGTAGTATTATGCTGCATTGGAAGATATAGAGATAGCACAATTTAAGCATGAGGAAATTTACATGGAGGGACCACAAGAATACATAGAAGCTTGAAAGGAGAAGAGCATTTGCATATTACTAGAGTCTTTATGGCTTGAAGCAAGCCTCAAAGAACTAGGACAAGAACTTTGATAACTTCCTAGTGAGGTATAGTTGTTGCAAGCATCAATTTCTTTTCCTTATGTGAATTATGGATCTAGGGTAATCCTCACTATCCTTTACATAATGGACTTATTTTAGGGAGAGATAAATTGTACATTGCTACTATTTTAGATCACCTTGGTAGAGAGTTTGAAGTTACACATGGAGTAGCAAAATTCTATATATGACTGCAGATATTTCATGATAGAGAACAACTTTGAATTAGATTGATTCAAGAAAGATATGTAGATTCAATTACAAATTGTTTCAACCTTAGAAATGCATATCCAATTGCTACTCTTGCAAATGCTTGATTATGAGTGGAATAAACTGAACCAATTAGAGCATCCTACCAAGAGGCAATAGTATCTCTAATGTATACTACGTACAAGACCTGACATAGCTTATGTCGTAAGCATAGTGGTAAACTTCAGTTCTACTCCTTCATTTCAACACTAGGAAGCAATGAAGAGAATTTTCAAGTACCTCAAAGGTACTTCGGATTATGGATTAGAATTTAGTGGAGGTTTTGATGCTTCTAATAAACTAATTGGATATTGTGATGCTTATTTTGCGGAGGATTTAGATAATAGAACATCAATTAGTGGTTTCATATGCATGATGAATGGTGGACCACTAGCTTGGAGCAACCAATGATAAAAATGCACTGTCACTTCTCCCACAAAGATAGAGTACATAGTAGCATGTTTAGCTACTAATGAAGCTATATGGCTTTGCATGTCACTCAAGGAATTGTAGTTTGGAAAAGATGGTCCAACTCCTATGTACTCTGACAATCAAAGTGCTATCAAGCTAGTGTATAATCTAGAATTCCACATAGAACCAAGCACATAGAGATCTAGTATCATTATATGAGAGAGTAGCAAGAGAAACATGATATATGTTTTAACTACATCAACACCAACAATCAGATGGAAGAAATTTTTCCGAAAACTTGTACAATTTGTTTATTTAGAGATAAAAAATCAGATTGCAAATGTTTTTATGAAAGCTTTACCAAGAGATAAGTTTCATAAGTTTGGAAATTTGATCGGAGTATTACCATTTCTTCAATGAGTGGGAGTGTTTAGAGTACATTAAAAGGTAGTATATGTAGTATTGATCTAACATGTACCTATACTATAGGTGTTAAGGATTGTATATAGCACCTAGCACCCAATGGCAATATTAGTAAGTATGAGCATATTTAGGTCTTACCTTTCAGATAGCATATCATTCATTCAATTGAGATGCTAGCGGCGTAGTCAACAAAAGCTTGAGCAGCAAGGTCATGAGAGCAAGAGATGGGAGCAACAAGGCTTGACAACACAACCGAGTGTTTCATTAGCTTAGAACCTACATACTAGCCTATAGGTACTCCATTCCTCATTTCATGCAACTTGATTTGCAATAAAAGAAGGTCTGCAGAAGTTCTTTCTATATCTTTCAATGTTCCTTGTGTTTTGTAATTGATGTGCAAATTTGCATCAATTCAACAATTTAAAAATCAATAAGTAACACACTTTGAGGTTTTTATTTTTTATCTCACCCTTCCAAATGTATAGTTATTTACCTTTTTGGAAGCATTAGTCCAAAAGCTTTCCATTCATACCAAGATTATAAAGTTTAGAGATCTGGATGAAAATCATGAGTATTTGAAATTTTTGGAATTTCCAAATTTCATGGATGTTAACTTCATTTTGGCCCCACTTCAAAATCAAGAAACGGTTCTTGATTTTGAAGTTGGGGTTGAGGCAATACACACTCAAAGGGTCACATCTATGTCTTCACTTGTGTAAATAGGGTGAATTTAGACTCATTACAAGTTTATAGACTCTAGGATTGTATAGTTTGGAGGTGTGATCGTTATGATCTTGGACGTTATGAATTCCGAAAATGGAAATAGTTCATGAGACAATTGTGTGAAAGGGCTTACATTTAGAGGGTTGTTTTTCTGCAAATTAAATTATTCTTGCTTCAAGAGAACGAGTGCCTCAGAGAAAGTGAGATTGACTATTGAATGTTGGAAATGAAGGAGAATTAGGATGGAACGAGCAAAAAGCCCTTAGTGAAATTGTTAAAATTTTATGCAAAAGAAAACAAGAAGTTTGTAATTTACAAGGGTTCTTTTATTGTTTATTGTCTTGAGGAAACGGTTTTGCTATAAACACCTATTTCTCTATCTCTATGTTGAGTGAACTTTTGAAGGAGTCTTTTCGATATGTTCCAAACTAAACATGTTCTCCCATAATCACAAAACATGAAAGGTTGAAGAAAACTTCCTCCCTCAATCATTGAATAGTCTAGGATTATTTTCACTCATTCATTTCATAACTTAACTTTCAAAAGTTTGCAGAAACATAAAAAAATTACAAACGCGAAGCAGAAAAGCGAATCCACTTCCTTAGTAATCCCGTGCAATATGCCTTTGTAAAAATCCCTCATGTAACCCGGACATGTAGGACTCATCTATCCCTGATGGCTTCTTGCTGGATATGAACCAACCGTTAATTTTCTTTTGGGAACTGATATGAATCCAGATGACAGAACAGCTGTAGATCTGTCTCCTGAATTTCAATTGGCACTGAAAGAGGTGTGGAACGGATATTTGGTTTCAGAGGTAGGGTCATCCGAAGCAGATGGAATATATGTGGGTGGAAAAGTAAAGGTTGGAGAGGAGGTGACACCGAACCTCACGAGTTAACCGATGCTGCTGGAGGAGGGTGTTCAAGAAGCCGACAAAAGCACCTTTTGTGCATAAAGTCTCGCAGTTAAAGAGAATCCTTGCTCGAAAAGCTTTGATCATACACGCAGCTCATCCCTCACCTGGAAACTGGTGTTTGCAGTACATACTGCTTCGCATCTCACCCTTGCCGTCAGCAGCATCCAACTGAAGGAGGGACGAGGGGAAAACGCAAGTACAGCACAGCTCAGGAGATTCTTCACCTGCCATATCAAAATCATAAACCGTAGAGTACCTCTTTACGCTGTTCACAGTCCACACTCTGAAGCTGCGTTCCCATTGGACATAGTTCACGTTTTACGGCACCTACATTCCGTCCACAAAGTGCACCCTAAATAACCGGCGCAAATTGTGGAATTGGTCAGTAGAAACAAAATAACCTGAGATTAAATATTTTCTGAAAGAAGTAAACTTGTGGCCGTAGGTTACAATGCCACCAACTCGATGTATAAAAGATACATGTCGTCTCACACACATCAAAGTAATGATATGCACATTATATTATATAAGTTACATATGTCCAAATATTTGCATGCGTGTTAGTTTAACAAAGAAATAGTTTAAGTACAATTTGGAAAGTATGTTAACTCAAGCATGAAAAACTTGACATTAAAAAGAGGTTCACCGAATGGAGAGACCTGAAAATATCGGGTAGTTTCACTCCTTGGTAAGAGTTTAGAACTTTCAGTAATTACTAAGGTTCCAAACTAGACAAATATATATATTATCACACATTATATATACTCCCTCTAGTATAAAAGCTTTGACTTAATTACCAAATTTAGGTGGTTGTTGAGGGCATCTAGATGTGAAATTATTTTCGTTAGTGTCTCTATGAATAAAAATTCTAGAGAAATTGAAATATAACTGAAAATCAAACAAAAATACAAAATATTTTCCTGCTCTAAAATATAATTCATTTCTAATTGATAGAAAGCAAATCACGTCAATATTGCTTCTACTTGTCATTGTTAGAGATGTAACCTTTTTTATCATTAGTAAATCATTGCTCATTAGAACAAATATAAACATAAAACAGTATGTCTGATGTGTGTAGATAGGGTTGAGTCGATATGTACCGTGTAAAAATGATGTGCAAGTGCAATTAAAACCCTAACCATAAACCCAATCAAGCCGTCGATTCTTCTTAGAAATTTACTTTAAAAACATTTGATTTCGTCATTAAATTGAATTATCCATGCTCCAATATGTCCTATAAGTTATCCAGAAACAGAAGTTATCCATTATCTAAGATAAAGATGAGACAAAATTAATTAAATTATGTTATTTAGTTGTTATCCCGTTGCACTCTTGTCGTCTTGTAGTGAAAAAAGTTGGTAATCGTCGTTCTCAGTTTAATTCTCCGTTTCCGTACTTTACCTTATCGCATTTTTGTCTGCCGAAGAAATGGTGGTGCCGAGAAACGAGAGATTTGCGCGGTTGGAACGCCGCGCCCATGACTCGGATGAGATCCTGCAAGTCAATGTGACCAGGAAGACCAAACTTGAGGTAGTTACATCGGGATATGGGCACGTCTGTGTTGTTCCTCACGGAAGACTATTGGGTCCTGTACGGGCGACTTGAGAAGATGGGACGCCAGTCCCTTGCAGCTTCGATGTGTTCTGATTCGCCAGCTTTACTGTTTGTGCGGGACCTCATCCGGATTTCTTCGGGGAGCCCATACCTTTTGTTCGAGCTTCGGGGTCTCCATTCGCCGCTTTCTCATACGGCCGTTGGGCTCACCCGCATAGATTCGATATTTCCCGTTTCAGCATTGTACACCAGGCATTCTCTCCACCAAAGCAGAATGCCGTCCTCCATTCTTCTCCGTCTAACTTTTCTCTTTTCTGCTGGGACATTGGGGAATTTGTTAACTTGCGTCGCAAAGGAAATAAATGCATCTCCATATTTATTATCTCGTTACGTGTCTGTTGTTGTGTGTCTGTCTCCCACTTTGTGCCACAAGGGAAAATGAAAAGGTTCACAATGCAGCTAATACATCGAACCATTCAACAGTGTTGTTGTTCAATGTTCTTGATAAAATGGAAGGTTGTTGAGATGGCAAAATGACACCATGTGGAGAAAGAAACCAAATTTTCTAAAAGCTCCCAGATAGTTCACCATATTATACTATCAGAACCTGTCGTGTATCTGATCGAAATCACAGTGGCAGAAGCTTTTCCGCAGCTGCAAACGACATCATTGTTCTCGCCCGCAGAAAGGTCAGTGAATCTCCATCGTCATAGGCATCCTTCCATCCGTGAGAGCGTAAGAACATGAGCTTCAGTTGGTTTCGTTCACTTATTAGCATTATTGTTACAGATCCCTTCCTCCAGACTCTCCCATCCTTTATCTAGTCGATATTCCTAGATCACTTACTAGCATCATTGTTGGTTTCCTTCCTCCCAACTCTCCCATCATACTCTGGCTTTATTATAAATCTTTATATTGAATTATATGCTTACATGCTTTCCACAAGTTCTTCCCACTTTCTATTCATTGGAGTCAACTCTTTCAAGAAAAAGTGGCCCACAGCGACTTCAGCTTTTATAATTCTTATATTTTCTTTCCATTAGAAACCTTTTAAGTCAGACAGTCCTTCCTTTGCTCTTTCTACACATTTGGAATCATCTCTATAGAGAGGAAATGGTCCCACAGCAACTTCAGTTCTTGTAATTCTAATATTTCTTTCCATTAGAAATGTTGGTAAGCTAGACATACCACTTTTTACTTATTTGGAGTTGTCTTTTTCAAGAAAAAATAGATCCATAGAGACTTCAGTTTTTTTTGTTCTAAAGTTTTCTTTCCAATAGAAATCTTGGTAAGCTAGACCTGTTCTTTCTTTCCTCCTGCTTTCATCTTCCTTGGATCAGAATTTAGGAGTTATGTATTTATGTATCTACTATACATCCTCCTTCATTTGCGTACATAATTTACAAGTTCTTGAGTATAGGAATTTTCGATTCTGTTACTATCAATGTGGTCACCCGTGAGAGATGAGATACTCGTCATCAATGTACTAAACTTTATATTCAAGAATTCAACTATAGTTAAAAAAATAGAGCAAATTTTGTGGTCAAGAAAAACTTTTGCAAATAATAGAGTGAATTAAGTTATTATTTTTTGGTGTGTAATATTTAGACTTAAGAATGTATTTCATCTTAATTGAACCTCTTATTTGTTTCGTGTGATGTTCTCTCACTTCAGTATGAATATTTCTAGTAAGATTAAATAAGTAGTCTATTATATACATGTATGATGTTGAGTACAGTCGAATGTGAATTGTAGACAAAAAAAATTTATAACTAAATCAATATGTGATTAATTTCCTTTGTATGTACTGATTTGCATAATTATCCTTTTTAAATATTACTTTTAAATAACCTATATTTTATAATTTTTCAATGACAAATTTTCATAATCTTTACTAGTGGTTAAAATAATGATTTTAGAATTATATTACCAACATCACCATTTTATACCTTTTATTTACGTCATAGAATGACAAAGGAAATATTACAATGCTAGTTTTAAGTACATTTACCAGCTATGTAAAAGATTTATCATAAATTTCATAAATTAACATTTTAAAATGAACTTACATCAGTTTTATGTTATCTTTAATATAAAAGCTAACTTAATATTTTCAAAATTATTTCAAGCTATCTTGAAAAAAGGATTAAATAAAATATTAATACCTACAAAAGCCAACACAGATTTTTATATTAAAAATCCTTATTAAATAATTTAAGTTTTGTATTTAAATGCATAAAATTTTACCACACAAAATTTAGCAATATATAATTTTGATGGTAATAATATTTAACTAATAGAGTATTGGAGCAACATTTGGTTCAATCAACTTTGTTTGAGAAATGACTTTGAAATTTGATGAAGTCTCCAACCGCCGGTTCAGAGAGGACTTCTGTATATTTATTGAAATTTAGAACTGTTAATAATAGTATTTGTTTATGATTGACAGTTAACATGACAACCCCCTAATAGAGGTCTAAACTTAATGGATTAAAAAGCTTAAGTTATGAGGTAATCCTCTAAAATTTACTTAAATAATAGATTTTACCCAATATAATATGTTATTTAAGATTCATATAACTACAATGAAACTAAATTCTAAAAATCATAAGTAAAAGGTCAGATTCAAAATTAAGGAAATAATAAATTTGATTTAAGAAGAAAATTTTAAATTTTGTATATTATGATATATATATATATTCACCTTTTTAGTGTTTTTACAAAGGGAATTCAATAATCTAACAGTCTTATATACCAAAAATTGATTAAAATATGAAAATTTTAACAGTAATTATTTGCATCAAAAATAGTCTTTCATAATTTTCAAGTTAACCTTTGATTAAAATTTCTTCAATGGTGATATAAACTAATTATGTAATCTAAGTCTTTTTCAATATATGTCTATAAAAACGCAATTCTATTAAAAGAACTCTAGAACTTTAGTATTGATTTCCTTGGAAATAAGAATATAATGTTGAGAATAACAACTCATGAATGATTAACCCTTACATTATATAAAAAATTTATAATAGTTTATAATTTATAATTTATAGTTATTCTAAATTAATATATATAATTATACATCAAGAATTTCCTTGGTACATTTTAAGAAAATATGATATCAAAAATCATCTGATACTGTATAATAAAACTGGATTTTTTAAATTATAAATATTTATATAATATCTAAAATTAACTCAAATATATTTTATCACTATATGTTGAGTATTTTTCATAATAATAATAATAATATTTATTTAATCATCTTAATAATATCTAGAGAATCAATTATATATATATATATATATTATATATATATAATATAGAAGTTTTTTAGATATATGTGAACTCAAACCAAATTAAATTAAACTTTTCAAGCCTTTATTTTAGGGATCTTTGTTGATTAAAATTTTATCAAGATGAAAATTTTATATGTCTTATCTAAATTGATGTTTATCTACTCATATATATATATATATATATATATATATATATATATATATATATATATATATATATATATATATATATATATATATGTGTGTGTTATTGATAGAATTCTTTTTCTTCATAATATATAGATATAACTGTTTGGAGTAGATAAAGAGCAATATGGATAAGATATTTAAAATATTGTAATCTTCATAAAAAAAATTAATCAAAGAAGATTTTGAAAAAAACTTAAAAAACTTGATATATATGAATAATTTGGGTCAAGTTGTGCAAAATAATAATATAGTTAAAATTTTATTTTCTATTTTATTGTCTCATATTGTCAAACTATCTCCTTTATGTTGATATAATATTCATAGCTTTGACTAGAAACTTACCTTATAGACCTTAATTTAAATTATTATAAAAATTATGAGAATTGGATAAATAATTGAAAGAACAAGCTTAATGAAAGTAAGGTATTATAAATGAAATTTTGAAGTCTATATCGATACAATATGATTTAAAACTCTTAAACCATACTTATATGACTTTTATGAATGTCTTTTGAATAATGATATACTTATGACCAGTTAAATAAAAGTTATTTAACCTAAATTCATCTTTAACTTGCATGGTTAAAGTTAACAATCCTAACATCAATAGTTGATTATATGAAATTGTTAACCTACCAATATCACTATTTATATATTTATCACTATCATATTTATATAGAAACTATATATATATATATATATATATATATATATATATATATATATATATATATATATATATATATATATATATATATAATTTTATATCACCAAATTATTGTATTAAAAATTTTCACACCATAATTCTTTATAACCATGTTTATTTGAATGATATGAAAGCCAAACTCAATCATAAAGTATTTAAGCTAAACATATTAGACTGAAAATTGAATTATATTATCAATTCAAATTTATATGATATTCATCACATAGTCTTATTTTCATATGGTTTAAGATTAATCTACACAAGCTATTAACCAGTAAAATTACTCAAATTTTATTTATAACTTTATGAAAAATTTACGTAAGTAGATAATTATAACATAAGAATAGAGAAAATCAAAGATAAAATGACATGAAATATCCAATTATCCTCATATTTTGTATCAAATCTAAGATATTCATATCATTTTTTCTAATTATATAATCCAATAAGTTCTCTCTAGAGAGAGTATATTTACTCCTTTCCAAATTAGCACGTTTGATACACAAGTTTTAATATTTATATTTATATCTAAGTAGCTTAAATTTAGATTTTTAAAATAGTTGAGATATATATCTAGTTATGAGTAAATTATATGAGAATTAATATAGATTCCCTCTAATATATATTAAAGTTATGTTAAGAAATTTTTTCTTGAATTCTAATCTTTGACATGAATTATGCAGATTATACTCCCTAACATAATAAACAAGTTTTAATTATTACTCCTTATTAATGATCTCTTAAGCAAACATATTATATATATAGAGTTTATTATGAAATAAACATGTTTCAAATTTCCAAGATTATATAATATTGCTCTTGCTACATTAATAATCCAAATTTGTATATCATGCTTCTCTTCATTTCTTACCAATGTAAAGTTATGCCATCAAATGACATTATACTTGTTCCACTTGATATCTCTATCAAGTGGAACAAGAAATTTGTATATTGATGGTATAAGAAATTTTTTAGCAACAAAATAATAAATTGTCTATTTCTCTTGTAATTGTCTTCAAACTCGAGCGGTGTTTGTGAACATCAATATAGTTCTTCTTCTCTTAAGATACAACTCCTATCGTATTCTAAGTAAATGAAAGCGTAATGAGTGAGGTATTTGTGAACATCAATATAGTTCTTCTTCTCTTAAGATACAACTCCTATCGTATTTCTAAGTAAATGGAAGCGTAATGAGTGAGGTACTCAATCTATTGTATAATGCTTAGTGTTGATTATTGTTATATATACATTGCTCTTACTGTGAAACTTAAGAAAAATAATGATGACAATAAGGAGGTAAAATCTGCATATTCTTTTGACAAGAAGTAATAACTAACAATATTAAGAATTCCTATATAGATAGGATAGTACTGAAGTAAGTTTAAGTAAAGTTTGACCATAAGTTGAAAACCAAAAGTACTAGGGCTCATTTGAAGAAAGATAGTATGCAAGTAAGTATTACCTAAATGAGTGTGCTACTTATTGATGAAAATGATACCAAAAGTATGACATGAATGCAAAAAATCGAAATGATTTTGGTTTGGTTATTTAGAAAGACTATCTTATTCTTCCTCTTATACCAAAGTAGAAGATCAGAACCTAAGAACTATAACATATAAACGAGAATAAATGGAGAAAGGAATTAATGACATAACATTTGAATGCAAAAAGTAGCCTAAGATATTGTCATCAAATTTGAGTTAAGTATAATATTTTCTTTTTTATGAAGTTAACTATAAACTTCTTAGCCATTTTATTAAACACTAGAAAGGTTCTTCAACACCTTACAACTCAAGTTGATACAAATTTTCTCCAATCTCTTACTAGGCTATTTGGTTCATATGAATGCTCATAGGTACATTCTAAATAATTTTATATAAAAATTCCTCTAAAATTTAAGGAATAACTTCTAAATGTTTTTATATAAAACATCCTCTAAATTAAGAATTTTATATAGGACTCCCTCTATAATTAAGGGAGTATCTTCTACAAGTTAGTAGTGAACTATATGATGAATTCACTAAATTAATATGGGATTGTTTTATACTTTTATATATTATCAAAAGTCTATACCAAGATTACTATGCATCCAAGTCATCTTGCAATAATTAATATCATATAATTAACATCTTAGATATACTATGATAAAGATATTGCTATTATCGAATAAAATTTCTTCATGCATCCAAGATATCTTACAACAATCAATATCATATAACTAACATCTTAGATGTTACTATGATAAACTACAATAAACATATTGCTCATTATCAAATAAAATTTCTCCATGCAAGGATAATTATATTTTTTCCACTTATAGATTTCCCTTATAAAAATAAACATGATTCAACTCTCTTAAAATTCAAATCCAACAATACAGTAAAGTTGCATGAGCCTCCAATAATAAATCAAACTGCTCAATTTGTTATTATATCTCCTAAATCAAAAGGTTCTTTAATGCTAAATCCACAATTATTATAATTACATTTAATCTCTATTAGAGTTAAAATAAAATACATCTACATCAAAATATAGATAATAAATATAAAAATTTGACCACAAATCACAATCAAAAAGCACATTGGGTTCATTTAAAAATATAATATCAATTTTCAAGAGTGCTTCATAAGAAAGAGATATTTTGAAATCTTAATATCTCTTTCTTAAAAAGGAGATATTATGAAATGATGAAAGGTTGTACTATAAAAGATGACTATGATACTTAAACATGACATTGGTGTAAAATCTTAATGATTGCAAGTAGTTACATAATGAACATTAGACTTAATCCATCTTAATTTGCCCATGATACTTATTTAAAAGATAATCATGTGAGATAATAAGTTGATAGGATCCAAGAGAAAATATTGACCAAAGACTATATTGAATATACTTCAAAATGGAAGAGAGTGCTTAAAAATTTTTCATTAAATACAAACTTATTCTTTGAAAGTTAGTCTTTAACCTCCTAGCCAAGTCACCAACTCCTTGAAAAAACTTTTTAACATCTTACCATCCAAGTTAATAAGAAGGTTCTCCTAACTTTGTGCTTATGAAGAATGTTAGCTACCTTCCAAGTATTAATCTATGATACTTCTTTTGCACTTTATGTAATATATTGTATAGAAATAGGTCTCGGTAACCTATAAAATTATTTCACTAATTTTTTTTTGCCAAAAGGAGATCGTACGTTTACGCCAGTTATATTTGTCGAGACTCAACTATTTTCACCTTTAGTACTATATCCTTTGCGTAAAAAATTTTAAAATAGAAAAATATGACATATTTATATTATTTGTTAAATATGTAAAAACTGTAAATTTATTCAAAGTAAAAGTAGTTTTTTAAATGTAAAAAGTATGGCAGAAGTAATAACAGAGGATAATTTAAATTCCTCCCGATTAATTTCAGTTATAGAATCCACTTATAGTGGAATGGCCTTAGAAACCAAAGTTTAGGCCCTAATTTCTGCCTCAGGGAATGAATGGGCTTGGCTATACTATCCCACAACTATGCTTGTTTTCAGACGTGTTTCTCTATACCACATAAGGCTTGATGGGATCTTCCCTTCTTCTATGCCACAGAAGCAGCGTGTACTCTACCAAATCACTTTCGGGGTGCCGAAAACCAGTTTAGTTTAGCACATTTCCCTCGTTCCCGGAAAACGAGGGAACTGTGCTGATGCCAAGTTCCGTTCGCTTCCTTATAAAAAGACACTGGATCCTAGATTCCTGTGGCGCGGAAAGGGAGAAGGAATATTCTAGACCCGACGTGACAGCTGTCCACGAGAAGGAACACAGTGGATGCAAATCCATCGATCTTGAATTCTACTTGCCAATGGCGCCCTCTGTTTTCAAAATCATTGACTGGAACGGTAGGACGTAAAACTCGATCGCCATTGGGGTTTCACACTGCTCTGGTCTTAAGCTGGTTGAAAATTGCAGTAGAACCCTAACAGCCTGGCATTGATGCATTCAACAACTTTGCAATGTCGTCCATCTCAAATTCAGCTCTTTAGCGCGGTCAATTACGTTCACGTGACGGCATAGTGATTTTGCTATGAGTGCGGAGTCATGTGCTACATTCTGGAGATCTACGAAACAGGACCCGTAACCATCCGAGTCAGGACTTCGAATTGTCGCTCGATCGCTTTCTGTTGTAGTGCATTAACCAGGTTTCAGTTCTCAGTTATTGTAAGGAATTGTTCTGTTGTGACGCCTCCCGTTCTGGTTTCTTTGGTCCCATGACTTGTGTAGGGGGTAAACTTTAAATTTCGTCAGTGTTATCGCACATGGTACGTATGTAACGAAACACTTGGCACGGAAGTAGGTGCATGAGCGGCGTCCTTGTTACGTTGTATATTCTCCATGGAACAAGCTCCTGTCCCTTGTCGTTGCTTCCAGTTCAATTAGTTACAGCTTTACTTTCGATTGCACTTAAAAATCTCTATTCTTCTTCATCCCTTGGTTGGTTTCACCGATCAAGACTTCCAGGGAAGGTGGGAACGAATAAAATATATCTTCTCGCGAGACGTCTTTATTTAAAACATTTTTGAATTTAGCGTACGAGAGTTTTAGAAACAGGTATCAATTTTGATTGAACTTTGCGATGTATTAGTGCAATTGGCGGCTAGAAAGGGAACAGTTCCTCGTACCACTTGTATGCAGTGAGGTTGCCACTTCATGCCAGCCACATAGATTGATGGCTGTGGCAATAGACAGCGCGAGGAATGGAAGCTGGAGAGACGACGAGTTTTTCTTGACGTTTTCCTATGAGTTGTGATGGTTACATTTTAAGATGCTCATTTGCTTATCCATGGAACACATGAGCCGGCTTATCCACTTCCCTACTTGAGTTCATCCTAGTGGATGCGTACTAAGGAGCAGGAGCTAGCGTTTGCCAGGTGTCCGAGCTGCGTCTCTTCAACAGTCAACTCATCAACCTGAGGGGTTTGACTCCAATTGCCTCGATTTGAACAAGTGCTCAACCTGCCGGGAAGGCTGCTCATAGTGCTTGAAAGTTTGAGGGTACCAGCGTAATAGGTTTTGACATATCTTAATCTGAAGGGTGGTAATTTGTAATATTAATCTTGCAGTAAAGGTGATGTTTGTTGGCAGATATTTCAATGTGGCAGCGAGATGCACCTCGAGCAGTTGTATTAAGCCTCTGCAAGTAACACATATTTTCCACTTCTGGAAAATGATTCGTGAGATCCAGAAATGATTCATGCCATACCCACCATTTTAGGCAGGGCTGCAGCCACATGGATTAGGTCAGTAACAGAAGAATAGTACGCGATAAAGCAGGTGGTTTGATCACATCTTGAAGACGATCTCATCACAACGACAGGATGGATCCTGAAGGGAAGAAACCGGAAGTTATTCCCAAGAAGGAGAGACCTGAAATCTTCGACCCCTTGTTGAGGCCTTCGGTATCTGCACTACGGCCCTTGGATGTCAGGTTTCAAAGAGAGCGACGAGAATTGTCAGCATCTCCGGCTCGAAAGACGATCACGGACCATTCTAAAGACAGCGATCCCTTGAGTTCAACCGACAGGTCAGACCTGACAGCAACGATGAATCGGAAGACAATTAGCTTAAAAAACAGCCCACTCTCTATGAAAGAACGGAGAGAGCTCGTGAGGTCAATCTCCATTGTAGTGCCAGACCCAGAGGTTCCACTATGGTTTAACGAAGAACTAGACGATGTGGCCGAAGGAGATGACGAAGAAGAAGAGGAAGAGGAGTCAGAGCCTCGGCCTCGAGAGCCGGTTGCAACTCAAAGCAGATTTGCACCTCAGAGTTCTACCGGGTTGCAGAGGGTTCCTAGTCCTACTCGGATGGGAGCTCAGAATCGGCTAGAGAATTCTTCGAGCCCTACTAAAATGCAAGGAACTCCTAGCCGACTACAGAAAGCCCCGAGCCGTTTACAAAGGGCTCCAACGAAAAGAATATTTCCCCACCCATCTGAAAAGGACCAGGAGAAACTTAGTCCATTTTCACAGAAGGAACGAAGAGCGCTAGTGAGGTCGCTTTCAGTAGCTGTAGCAGCAGCGCCAGCAGCCCCGCTGTGGGACATGGATGTGAGTGAATCTGACGAAAGTAGACCTACAAACATGCCCACAGCAGTTCCTCCGCCCCGTGAAGAGGCACAAACAAAATCACAGGTGAAAAATCTCGTTTCGGAGAACTACCGTGGATAACTCAAACTTATCAAGTCACTAACAATAGCATTTTGAAGCGTAAGTTTCTAACTCTCTAACTTGATCTTCTCTTTGTAGGTTTCGAAACCTGGTAAAAGACATCGGAAAGTTCGAGTCCATGTCACAGACCTTGCTCGAAGCCATGCAATTGATAGCTTCGAGTATGTAAGACTAAAACCTCCATTTGCACATAAAATCAAACATTGTAATCTCTGTGAATTCGGTCACAACGTTGCTGTCTGCTGAGTCTAACGGTAAACCCAGATACTGTACTGTTAAACTTCCGAGTGCAGTTCAAGTTACTGTTGCCGTATGCACATAGGCATGCTTCACATTTGTGTTGCAACATCTAACATTCATCGTATATCCTCTATTCTTCGGCCTGGACTTCCAGCACAGTTCCTCCTCTTCATGATACCTTCAGCGATACAGTTGCAACTTGTAGCTGGAGATACAGACAAAGTGGGCGGATATATTAGACGTAGGTGAAAGTGCAATGAACATTATTGTTACTAAATCTTGCAGGTTTTGTGGCAACAAGATTAAATCGTCGAAGTACAGTCTTGCTACGTTTCTACCAATGAACCTATTTATGCAATGCTGTCGAGCTGCCAACCTGTACTTTATTCTCATTGCAGCTATCCAACTGATACCTGGATTTTCTCCAACTAACTGGGGTACAACAATGGTCCCTTTGTCTTTTGTGCTACTTTTAAATGCAACGAAAGAAGCGATCGATGACTTCAAGCGGAATATGTCAGACACAAGTGTAGGTACTGACTCTCCCTGTTTTACTTCATGCTTGTTACCAGGTTAGTCACTCGACTGAGATTATGTATATGGTATGTTAATTTGCCCTTGAGGTATGACGGTATACCAAGCAGAATCACGATGGGGACATCAAGTGCCGGATACCATTGTATGGAGTTGTATAACCGGTGATTGATTGAACGTCATGATATAAACAGGTGAATAAACAAAAAGTAGAGGTGCTGAAAGACGGGGAGTTTCTAGTTCTAAACTGGGGCTCAGTAATCGTTGGGGACATTGTCCGCGTGAAGTGTGATCATGAATTTCCAGCAGATCTGGTGTTCTTATCATCATCCGACGCAAAAGGTAAGTTTAATAGAAAATTGGTCTTTGATTCTCAAGTGTAAATGAAACGTCTACATGAAGGTAATTTCCGTCTTCCTTACGATGGCAAGGAAAATCGTGAGATACGAGAGTAGAACTTTGGGGAAGGGGGAATCATACAAGAGAAGATGAGAAACTGAAACTCCAGAAAATATCGATATCTTAGGGCTTGCATATGTAGAGACATCAAACCTGGATGGAGAGCCAAGTCTCAAAGTTCGGAATGCTTTCTACAAAGGATCTCAATCGACAGCAGACGAGGAGGATGATAGTTCACCCTCTATCTTTTCGGGATTGACAATAGAGTGCGAACTCCCGAACAGTCGACTTTACAGATTCGACGGAGCCATCAACCTTCAGGTTGATCACATGTACGGTTATATGATGCATATCTTAAGCGCTTACGAATTTCCATAGAATCACGTCTAACTAAGCTGATCAGGTTCGAGATGCTCATCCAACGTAACGTTCTCAGATGCTGAACTAACTTTACTATATATATATATGAATAGAGTCACGAAAGCAGCGTTTGGACTACTCTTGCAGGACTATGGTAAACTGCCACTGGACATCCGGCAAATATTGTTAAGGGGTGCTACGTTGCGCAACACAGAATGGATTCTCGGCGTTGTTGTTTACACTGGTGCTGATACCAAGTTTGTCCGCAACATGATCCCGGGTCAATTTAAGGTACACAGATCAGTGATTATTCCTTATGACAGTTGATTTCGGATCAGTTGTATTTCTATACTAAGTTCTAGCAGAGTACACTCTTGCTAGCATGGAAATAGTGTAATAACTATCGGTAGATAAAATCCATAAGAAGCTAGCCCCAGCATCCGAACCCACACGTCTGATTTGATCGAGTTTCGTGTGATCTATACAGATCACGGAGCTTGAGAGGAATGTGAACATCTTGGTGACTATGATGTTTTTGTGCCAAGTTGCTTTGTGCGTTGGATTAGCTGTGGGTCAAGATCACTGGCAGCGGACTAACTCAATGCTCACGTATGTGCCCGTCAATATATTCGAAACACAAGTTGGCGTACTCCCATCAGAGATCGGTGCACAGTTTGGCAGGTAATCGCATTTTTATTTTAGAATTAACTGCGGTAATGGTTGCTTTAATTCGAATATGTGTATGACCACTCCCGCATGCCACTGAGCGCATGCATTGCCCTTCTAAGTATTCCGATAGCTGGAGAGTTTGTGAAAGTTGGCGCTAACTTCACCTAGCAATTCTCTTTCGTCGACAAGAAGCCAAACAGTATGCTGTCTGCCTTGCTTCCTTTAAATTTATGTGAACTCGTAATGCAGGTTTCTCGTGTTATTGAACCAAATTATACCCATATCACTGTATGTGACTCTTGAGATTGTCAAGGTGGCACAAAGCTATTTTCTGGATCGAGATATCCAGATGTACCACAAACCTACAAATACATATGCCAGAGCCCGAACCACCAATCTAAACGAAGAACTTGGCCAGGTCAGAAGAACACAGTTACGTGAACTGCCAATTAGAGTCAAGCTACTAGCGAGGGAACTTCCAAATTACACACCTCGGTCATGATTATTTAAGAAGACTCATACTCACTTCCAGTTCGCAAGGTTATCATCATAATGCCTTGCTTCCGGCAAAGTCGGTGATTGTACAGGTCTTCTACCTATGGATGTAGGAAAAATTGTAACTGTATACCTGTTGCCTTGTTGATAGGCAATGATCCTTCAATCTCAAGCTATTGATCACTTGCGTGGTCTCTTACTTTATCTTTGACAGAAGCTCACCGTCCAATTTGTGTAAGTAATAAACTTCTGAACAGATAACTAGATCGATGTCTAGCTTAAAAGTTCTCAATTATACAGGTCTCATTTATATCTTCAAAATGTTGACTATCGATCAGGTCCAGTACGTGATGACCGACAAAACGGGCACTCTCACTCAAAATTTGATGACATTCGTCCAGTGTTCAATACACGGAGTAGTTTATGGAAGCGAAGGGCATGTAGGGGTGATACAAGAAGGCCCGACCAAGGACACAATCCACACAATATCAAAAGACCCAAACTTGATTGACGCAATAAAAAGAATAGCGGAAGGTTCGAAAGAGTCTGTCCACGCGGCCTGTCATGCCTTTTTCAGTCACCTTGCAATCTGTCATGTAATCCAACCCGTACGTTCAAGAACGGGGAAATCCGTAGCACCTGATGGGAAGCCCGTAGCACCTGCAGCTACCAATGAGACAATTACAGACGAACTTCAAGGAGATATCACATACACAGGAGCATCACCTGATGAAGAAGCTCTCGTACAGGTATCAATGAGTGCAGTAGAGTCTGAGCCCATTCAGTTTCTTGGATGCAGCAAATTTGAGCTTGCAAATCGAGTCGAGAGACGGTCTATGCCTGCTGATAACTTACTCGCTGTTTCTATGCAAATTTTCGGTTTTGGTTCTGCACTTCTTTTTGTTACCATACTCGCTGTTCTTGATGCATATGTCCAGTTCTGGTTTTGTTCATTTTGGAGTTACCATTCCCTTGTAGTTGCTACTACTTGCTCTTGTTATAGCGATTCCTGCTAGAATAGGTAGATAATTCCCTTCTGCACTTTGCTCTCGGTTTGGAGTCCAAGAATGTATTATCTTTAGTTGACCCAAATACTTGGTACTGAGAACTCTAGATAAACCTGATTTCTATAAACCGGCTTTCTGATATAGTCATTGGCCATGAAGAATTCTGACTCGGTAAAATAACTCAAGTTCCACAAACACTGTCTATTGGTTTAGGGGGCTGCAGATTGTGGTTACCAGTTGAACATACGTGGCACCGATGAATTGCTGATTAAGATGCCGGTGAGATTCTTTTCTTGAGTAGAACAGCATAAAAGTGTGCAACTGTCCATAGACAGGTGACGCGATCATCTATGCAGACAAGACAAATGCTCGATTTTAAGTCTCTTTGACTGCAAAAGGTCAGATGGAAGTCTTTAGTAGGGAACATGGAAGATTAGAGTCTAGAGTGGAAAGTATTACAATGCATGGTTTGGCTTACAAGACTTAATAGTTATGGGCTGTACTTGAAAAGGAAATTCTTCTTCAGGATCTAATAAATGTTGTTTCTTAATTCTGTGGGACCTGCTTCTGAATGTGGAAGAAATAACAAGAACTTGAATGCGTTCACATTCAAATTGATGATTTATCTATATTTCACATCCAACTCAAGTTCTGTAATTCAGTTGAAAGAACTTATGATGTAGACAGCGAGCAAGTTATGCTGGATTTCTGAGCCTCGCATCTTAATTCATTTTATTCTGTTTCTTTGGTATGTTCTTTAGGGTCTTGGATTACAGAAGTTTGATATCTTGGCGACTTTAGAATTTACAAGTGAGAGAAGAAGAATGAGCATCATTTGCAGAGATTCAAAAGGAAGGTCGTGCTAGCTGATCCCAATCCTGAACTTGTAATGTAAAGAGTTGAGCTTGTACTACATGTGATAATCATCCGTACAGTTTTGTGTTGAGTAAATTAATCTGTCAATGCAACAGGATCAAACTGTATTGTAAAGGTGCAGATACAGTTCTCTTCAAGAGGCTGGGAAAGGATCAAGATAAAATCATAGAATCTACTTTGCAACAACTTGAGGATTTTGCACGATGTGGATACCGAACACTGTGCATGGCAGAACGTGAGGTATTCTCCAGAATAAGGCCGTGACCATTTGATTTGATTTCGATGCCGTCGAGAATCGTTTCCTTTTCTGTCTACAAACTATCGCTGAAACTTCTATTCGGTGTAACAGCACCATTTGGTGGAATGACAGAAGCATAATCTGAACTCATGAGATTTTAACAGCATTATCTATCATTTGAGGCATTCAAAAGCTGAAATAAACTTGAAGGGTCATGACAGCTTGTCTTAATGCTTTAGTAGGGTTCTCAAATATATGGTAGATTCCCTCTCCTAAATAGATTTCGCTATTCAACCTAATTTTAAGTCAGTTGGATTTAATTCAGATTAAGTGCGAATCCTTCCGAGATGGTTTAAATTCCTAGATGACAAAGTAATTCAAGCCCTCAGGACTAATTGAAGAGTTGATGGAGTGTGGATCATACATGGTCGATAGTTGAAGTCGGCGGCTCTCCTAGGGTTACCTTTTCAGCCATGATATTCAGTCATGTTGACTTTCATAATTTTAGCTTGAGGTCTTCCTCGCTAGCTTGATCAACGTTTGGTCACACACAGATAGCATCCTAGGGTCTGATCATGATGGACTCATACCTTGTATATATAGTTATCTGACGCTGAGTACGAACAATGGGCCGATCAATTTCGTGCTGCAAGCGTTGCTTTGGATGAGCGAGACGAGAAGGTGGCAACGGTTGCAGAGGCTATTGAAAGAGATATGGTTAGATTTCTGAACTCTACTTTAAGGCATCTTGGGAGTACAAGAAATCAACTGTTTCTACACTGTCTTATATGTTAGAGAAATGTGAAGGAAAGAGCGACTGCGTAGAAAACACGAAGGATGGGAAGACCCCATCAAGCCGTACAAGGGAGAGAAAAAAGAAAGGTAAAAAGGGGCTAAGCCCCAATAGAGTTCTATGCTAGAGACTTATATTGGTAGGGAAATATTGTGGAAGGGAAAAGGCCTCTCCTGTACGACTGCATGGGAAAGAGAAGCCGCTGCTCTTACCATATTGAGTACTTGAGAGATTGATGTTACTATGACAGATTCTTTTGGGCGTAACGGCAGTTGAGGATAAGCTACAAGCAGGGGTACCAGAAACCATAACAGTCCTTGCTCTGGCTGGCATAAAAGTGTGGGTAAGTGCAGATGGCTCCTAGAAGTCCATAATTAGGCCTTTCACGGACTGATTGATCATTAAGATGCAAATTTAAACAGTTGATATTGTCGGAAGCTCATATAAAGATCTTACATCTTGCCCACCACTTATCAAGTTGATTGGTCATCAATTAAAAGTTATATATCTATATATATGCAAAAGTCTGTCTAGCGAGTTAAATGTACAGCATCAAGTTTATCCACGTGTTTGCCCATGCTTCAAAATACAGGTGCTAACTGGAGACAAGTTGGAAACATCAGTCTCGGTGGCGCTCTCCTGCAATCTCCTGGCCGACTCGATGCATTTATTTCTGATGTCAGATGCTGTGCAGAAGTCTGTACCTCAAATGCTCCGAAGTATGCTGGATGAAGCAAGGAGACAACAACATTCCAAGTTGAGGATGGGTGAATCACATTACTTGATACAAGCTTTGGATTGACAGCATTTCTTTCTTTATGTGTCAGGGAGTAGCTAGCATGCAGCCCTCAGAGAAGGTCGCACCAAGCTGCTACCTCCTGATCTATTTTCGAACAGCCTGATGTCAAATAAGGTTAATCGAGACGCTTCGTCTGGTAGAAAAAGTGCTTTATTCTCTTAAATATTTTCTTTAGGATAGAAGCGTTTTCATGGAGAACATCTAGAACTCCCAGGAAGACCCAAGGAGATAGACATAAAACATCTTAGACAGCAAGATAATAAAGGAATACAAACTTAATCGCGATCTACAGATCAGATTTTCGATCCTGACCATGGCGCTTGACTGGTCATAGCGATCGGGTTTTCCAGTTGATGCATACTGAACTGTAAAATGTAACAGGACTTCGTTGCATATACTTATACAAGAAAAAAAGAATGTCAGCTCGCGGGACGGATATGTAGAAAATGCACCTTTCTTCCCCTCTGGCAATCAGTTCAATGAAATTGACTGCTAATAGCTTCCGACGGAGCAGTTTGCCATCATTTGCTCTTACAGGCGAAGGAATGAGAGCGAGTGGCGTTTGTACTTGTAATCTAATCGTCCCTTACCATGCTTTTTCCTCATGGTTGTTCCAGAAGGATCGTATCATTCCGACATGGCAATCGTAATTGAAGGTAACTCCTTGTCGGTCGCGTTGGAAGACAACAACAAGCTGGTATTTCTGGAGCTTTGCCAACTTTGTCGATCCGTTATTTGCTGCCGAGTATCCCCCATACAAAAAGCCCAGGTGAAGTATATAACTCCTGAGTCATTTGTCAATTGGTTTCAGCTCCGACCTAATTGCTTTCACCTCAAGAGACTACATTCGTTCAGTTCAGATTATAATCTGAACTGAACGAATGTAGTCTGATAAGAGAGGATGTTGTGGAAGCATAATGACAATGGGCATGAGAATGTGCCCACTGTCATTATGCTTCAAATCACGGTCACGAACACAACTAAGATTTTAAGTGTCACAATGTCTTTAAGGTAACTAGAAAATATCAGCTCGCAGGTTACCAGGTTGGTGAAAGAACACGGTAACGGAGTGACTCTCTCAATCGGAGACGGAGCAAATGATGTCGGAATGCTGAAAGTAGCCCAAATAGGAGTGGGAATCGGAGGTCGTGAAGGAATGGCTGCAGTGTTGGCCAGTGATTACGCCATTACTAGATTCCGCCATCTTGGGCGCCTTCTTCTTGTTCACGGCAGATGGTACTTTCCCTTGGCATCTTCGCTGGGGAACTTAAGTCCAGCTTCAGAAGAAGCAAGTTAGGTCGTTCACAGCTTTGTTTACGAGTTTCATGACTATTAATTAATTCCATCTTCCCTTACCCATCTATAAACTTGAAGTGAACTGCCAAGTACATGAACATGGAGAATCCAACACATCAACATTCGAGCGACAATACAAGAGGGCCACTGTAGTCCTTCCATCCTACCCTGAAGCAACAACATTTGCTCATAACAGTTAAATTTTCGTCGTCGATGCCGTGCATCTTGCAGGTCGTACAAGCGAAACAAAGAATTGGTAATTTACGCCTTCTACAAGAACATCGTCTATGCATTGGGGAATGTGTATTTCGCATTCTTCTCGGGGTTTTCGGCTCAAAGTATTCACACTGCAGCAGAGATTTCGACTTACAATCTGCTGTGGACGTCTTTGCCGACGTTGTGTTTCGCAATTCTTGATAAAGATATGTGCGATTGCACAGCAGAGAATAACCCTCAGCTTTACATGGAAACGCAAAGTGAAAGGAGAGGCCAATTCTTTTGGAGTGTCATAGGCTGGATTATAAGCGGTTTTTGGGACTCCTTGGTGTCTTTCTTCTTCCCGTTAATTTGGAGTCAGAGCATCGAGTAAGGGCTTCTTCTATCCCGTCATAATTTGGCTCACTTGAAATAGTTACGCTCTAAGCTAGTAGGAACTGCTTGATAGACTGAACACATGCAAGTTGTCATTGGCATATGGCCATGGCGCTTCGTATACCAATTCAACATCCCAGTTGTGAAAATGCCTGGAGACAACTCATTTCTCTTTACAGCTAGTGATTGGGGTTGAAATTTTGCAGAGGAGACGGAGAAACCGCAGGGATATGGACTCTTGGAGCAACGACGTTCACGATGGCTGTATTCATTGTCAATCTGAAACAAATTTCTCGAATGCATAATTTCACGTCACTACACTTCACAGCTCTGATCTTTTCAGCTTTTCTTTGGATTCTAGGCTTGTATCTCCTATCGTTTGTTTTCAACTGGACTGGTCATCTGTCCGAACTCAGTGGAATCGGCGCAAAGCTGACCACGACCCCAACGTTTTGGTTGCTGCTTTTGCTTTGTCCCATAGCAGCACTATTACCCGGAGCAACCTGGGAACTATTCAAAAATAGATCAGCCCCTATGGACTCTCAGATTATGAGAGAAATAGAACATGGTTGGATGGATGGATTCTTTTTCCACGACGCTCCAGATTTCGTTGAACATATACCAACCACTGAACTGGAGCCTGAAAGACCTCTTGATATAGATGACCACGACGGTCCCTCACCATTGCAGAAGGAAATCGCTGTAGCAAGAGACGCTGTACTTAGAAACGGAGATGAGAGTAAGACTCCAGGCCAACAGGAGGAAGAGGAAGAGGAAGAGGAAGAAGAAGAAGACTATCATGACGATGCAGATTCAGATCCGGAAAAGAAAAGTACCAAAGGAGCAGAAGGTAGTTTGAAAACTGAAGACAAGCTGCTACTGCCCCGGCGATTAACATGGAGGGAAGTAGTAAACGATGATGAGTTGGAAGATCTCAATAGGACCGAAACACTAGGACGCTACGGGAGACGAAGGAGTAGCGGCTTCCAGATAGTTACTCGTCATACAGATGATGCATTGGTGCCAGTTCCCCTTATGCAGGGACCTACGCCACCTCCAAGTAACTTCCCCTAATTCCATTTCTCGCTTGGTTTATGCTGACACTAACACTGGTGATTCTTCTTAGTGTTGGAGATGTTAAACTGAAGTGATCTCGCTGGGTCTGCATCTAGACAGACCAGCGACTGCAGTTAAGTTTGAGATTCATCCTTGACATGGTGCCAATTACCTTGAGCTAGCATTGGAGGGGAGCGAGAGTAAGCATATCTTGAAATCAGACCCCATTGACCTTGTCTAATGATGTGGCCATAATTGCAGGGAAATCGGTGCTTGGGGAAGCGGGGCTATTACCTTTGAAAAGTGGAGCTGCTAGTAGAAAGTCCCGAGGGCCATCCAACCTCGGAGGGCGTTCGAAGGCGGATGATCATCTGAGACGCAAAAGCGCTTTGGGAAGGAAGGATTTCTTGTTGGACTTGGACAAACTGGAAGCGAGCCCGAGCCCTCTCGATAAAATGACTAGGCGCACGGAAGGCCTGAAACCCTCTACCTCGAACTATAAACGGGGTGTTGTGGCCCATGCTCCTCGATCATCCAATTTGCATCCTCGACCCTCGAGATATAATGACTCCTCCCCTACTCCACCATCATCTCGTTCAGGCTCCCCCTCCCGACCTTCCAGTCCAACTCGATCTCCAATGCCCAGACCATCTTCCCCCCATCGCTCACCGAAACCTGAACGTAAGCCTTTGCCTCGCTCCAGAATGAGTTGAAATCACCAGCCAGCTACTCATGTAAGGAACTCAATTGACATTTGAGGCCATCTTGACATTAGATTAGCTAGGATTCTGAACTAAACTTGACGCACTTAAGTTGACTTAACACGGGATTAACTTTTCAGTATTCGATGTTTTAGCATGAAGGAAGAATAATCATGAAACTCTTTCTTACCAAACTCTGTATCCTTAAGTGACGTACTAACTGCAGTGTAGCCATTAGATTTACTGTGTTTGGATTTGCAATCGTTGCATGATTAGGAAGGCGAATCTTTTTAAGGCGTCGGGAACAACCTACACCTATATCACCTGGGTTATCTTCGTCCTACAACAGATGTGAGGAGGTGCAATATGATCTCATGTGTCCCTCCAAAATATAAAAGATACAGATATAATTTAAACAGGAGAAGCTAACATCAACATGTGCTTAGAGAATGTCTCCGTTCAATCAAACCTATGATACTTCTCTCGCTTTGGAATCATCAAGAGCCTCTGATACCAACCAGCTATTCTGCTTGGCAATGAAAAGAGCATGGAGTTGTTCTGCTTTTGAAGTGGATTATTGAACTGCACATTGGAGTCCAGTTGGGTAATGATTATGCGGTCTCACTCAAGAACATCTACTTGCGCACCAATTTGGGAGTTCCATTAGAGGTCGATTTTTTAGACTCTTTAAAGAAGATGGATGTTTTCTCATAATGTTTTAGCATATTTTTCTATATATTTCTTACTCTCTTCAGTAACTTGGTCTCGTCCAAATCATTTTGGATATTAAATATTGAAAATTAGATCATCAGATGAAAATATTAAAAGTGAACATATTAGAAGGTTTGATAGAAATTATCAGATCTACAAAATTATTTATGATTAATTAATTAATTTGTATTCCCTATTTTGATACCAAAACGGATGAAAGAAAATTTTCTGTTTCTAATTAAATCTCTAATTAAAAAGAAATCAGATATAAATAACTAATATTATAGAATATAAAATGTGTAATTAGATAATAAAAGTGGAGAATTGTATGAAGTATTAGTAAAAAGTAGGACAAATTATTGTATGTTTTTCTTAAGGCAGTTTCGATGATTTATAATTTATGTTAGTTGAGATACCTTCTTTCTCTATTTATAAGGCAAAAATGCTCTTCCTATATATAGATTTAGAGAATCTTAAGCAATTAGAGTAGTATATTCTTAACAATATCTTCCAAATACCAAAATAATTGTGTCTAAGTCTAAATTGATCTCTCAACAAAAATACTCATACTGGATTTTCTTTTGTTGACAAATAATGTGATTTTTTCTGACAAAAATCCATCTTTGATCTATCATGAGTCTTCTAATTATTCTGTTGACAAGTAATGTGATTTTTTCTTGACAAATATCCATCTTTGATCTATCATGAGTCTTCTAATTCTTCTATTGGACAAGTTATGTGATTTTTTCTTTCCAACTTTTGACCCGGTTTTATATCTTATGTAACTCTTAAATTTCTACAAATATAATTTAACATATTCAATCAATTTATTCTTCTTTAATAGACTTGTCTCATATAATTCTTAAGATCAATAAGTATTTTTTTAAAATTATAGATCTACATCAACTATATTTTGATATAGAGATTCAATTGTGGGTGATAATACAATAAATGTACCAACATTCAACAAGTAATAAATTTAGATTAAATCTCTCTCACTTTGAATACTAAAATCTTGCTTTGCATGAAAAGAGGAAGGTACAATTGGAGAGGATTGCTATCTCATATTAAATACAAAATCTTTAAGGTAAGGTTTGTAAGAAGCAAATTCTTTCTAAAAGAAGAAAAATCTCTATTGATTACAAAAAAGAAACCAATAATCATATTATTATATGATTATCTCTAAGAGCTCTATTATTAAGAGCTCCATGTATTTTTAAGGAAAGAGCATAAACAATCTTATAATTATGATTATAAAGAAGAAAGCAAGAAGTTCTCCTAGTGTTAAGTTCATCATCAACACTCAGAAAAATAATTCTCTTTTAATCTTTTATAGATGTATCCAAGCAAATAAGATGTTGTAAAAGAAGTAAATTTGCTTATATGACTTTTTGAACATACCTCTACCTTATACTTCATCTTTATTTCTAGACTAATAAACTTTATAGAACAAGTTTGGACTTATACCATGGATAAAGTGTGTGCAATATTGTTAAGTCATATATGTCTACTCTACTTTGACATGCAATTTAGAATTTATAGACATACTTAATATTATTTCTATATATTCAAACATAGTTATTACTGCCTCCTTGAATACACTTGTTTAGTTCTTGAAAGAACTTATTTTGTCTAAATTCTTGTTTTTATCGTCATCTCTGTATTTCCTTATTCCTATATATGTATATATATATATATATATATATATATATATATATATATATATATATATATATATATATATATTTGTGCCTATGTTTGCATCAATGTAGTTTTCCCAAAAAATTATAATTTGATAATCAAAGTGAAAGCAAAAGGGAAAATAGTTTAATACTGGCAAAATAAATATCAATAATATATATATTGTGCATGTGAATCTTTTTTTCTTACTTTCTTTTAAATTATATTATCCTAAGTTTTATTTCTAGTTGTGTAGTAAACCATTGAGTCTCAACTCTCGTTGGTCAAGAATCAAAGATATTGTGTTGGTATATAAAGGTAAATGTACTAAAAGGATAAATTATATATTTTATTTGAGAATAATGATTTCATTACTTAAATAATAAGAATTTTTTTTGTTTTTTTGAAAATGGTTAAATATTAGTAAAGATCATAAACTCTCTACTAATATTTAACCACTTTTACCATCACTTGAGAATGATTAATCTAACTCATCTATGCTAAAAGGAAGAAACAAACCTATCAAAACATAGATATTCCTATTTTAGCTATTTTTCTTTAAAAGAAAATTAATAAAAATGATGCTTTAGGTTTGTCATGCATAGGTATGCACTTTGGCTTGATGTACATAGGTAAGTATATCGATTTCACATGCATAAGTAGGTGCCTAGCTTTGCAATGCATAGGTAAGAGAATAAGTTTATATTGCATATACAAAGGCCTGTATTTGCCTTACCTAGGTAATCATATAACTTTGCAAAGAATAAGTAAGAATGCCTTTGTTTTACCATATTGAAAGGAGATATAAAATTTTATATTCTTTAAAAGCTTATTCTTGATGAGGTAGAGCCATGCACGCCATACCTTGTCATATAATTTCCTTTAAAATATTAAAAATCCAAATCCAAATTTATGTTTTTAGATATAGATTTATTTTGGGCAAATTTTTTTATAAAGTTTGGATAACCATATGCATTGCTTTTATATATATATATCTCAAAGTTTATCAATCAACTTTACTGTAAGATATTACTTTTTATTTCAAAGAATAGACTCTTTCTAAAGCTTACATGACAATCAACTTCAAGTTTTAATTATATGTAGTAGATGGATAAGTTAAATGGTAATCTGAAGGAAGCTGAATATGCATATAAAAAATAAAATATTTAAAACATACATCATTTTCATTTGTAAACGTAACATCCTCAATATAAACAGATATTTCATATTAATCCACCTTGGAATAAAGAACACAATTCATTTTATCATTATAGTAGTTACTAAGAAATGAACGATCTAAAATTCATATTTTCTTATTGATATGTAGAGTTTGAAATAGATCGAGCTTTTCTATCTCCCAATCTTTTTGTATAAAGACTTTAATGGATTTGAAGAGAAAGAGAAAATTTGTTCATTAAAGTCTTCACTCAATAATCTCTCTCGCATTGCTCTCTTGTATACAAACATCATCGAATATAAAGTAAAGAAAAATATTTCTTCACTAAAGACTTCACTCAAACTAAATCCAAGTATCAATTTGAATCGAATTTCTCCTCTTTTGGAAAATTGCAAGTATCTTAAATTTGGCTGATTGAGGTAAAGTTTTATTCCATAATCCTTCCATTATAATCAAGAAAAAGAAATAACTGCAAAATAAATGGGACAATTACCTCTTACGAAGAAGTGATTATAACAAGTTTTCTAGCCGGTCCCAAGTTTGGTTCAAAGTGGAGCATATTCTCTCCAAAGGATTATATGGAAATGTGGAATCATGTTTTTTGATGCTTCATCTTCAGCTGAGCATATTTTATCTGCTAGGAGGCTCTTTATATTTGCTTGAGGAAAGCTCTAATTATAAATATAGATTGATAGCGGAACCTAGGAACCTATCAATTTAACCTAGGAATCTTGTCTTGGATCTCAATGTCATCTGTTTTAGTTATATTTAAGTCAAGTCATCTACATATCATAAATTTCGAAAGGTATACGATTTCGAAATGACTATATATTCTATGTTCTTCATAGTACTGATTGAGAAACTTGGCGAGATTGTTGTCCGCGTCTAAATCGAGGGGTCAGTTCTCTCCATATATCGTACGTATGGTACCTTCTATGTCAAAATAGATAGCATTTTCTTGAAATAATTTCCTCCGCTTCCGAAACTGATGGATCATGAAATCCTTCCTGAAACAGTCCTATCCTTCGTGTTTTCTACGCCATCGCCTCCTCTTTCCGGTGAGCATTTTGGGACCCTCCTGCATAAGACAAAAGTGAGGACCGTTACACGTCCCGATTTCAATTGAAGTACAGTCTAAAACCCTAACCTGGATCTCACCCTTTGTAGATGTGTCCCGGAAGCTGTTCCCAAACCCTAGCCACCACTACGCACAGTTGTCTAGGCGGAAGACTTGGCTTAATTTTCCATGCGCCGCCAGCTCGGTTCAACTGGACAGCGCTCTTTCCGATATCATGTTTCTAAGTTGAGAACATAATTGTAGCGAGGACCCATCGGTGTCCTCTCCTCTCTACAGCTCCGATTCAGTACTTTCTCCGTGAACCAGCTTGGTAATCGGCATTCCCGGACGAGGAGACAAGAATTTGAATTAGGAAGGACTCTCGAACGACAATGGTGTTCTGGGGTAAGGTTTGGTTGAGAGATTTCGCTCTAGTTGTCATGTTAGCCTGGTGACGCAGCTTTCGATTTTCCTCCACTCTCGAAGGTTGTGTATTGTGTAGATGTCACAATTTGAATCGAGCTCTTCTTGTTGCTTGGGGTTTTACGTGTCCTTTCACGATTTTAGAACCCATGACGCATCGTAGTTAATTTGAATTCGTGTCGTTCCAGAGTCTTGTGATAGCCTCTGTCACCCTCGGAATACTTCATAATTGGGGCACTGAGTTCTGTATCGCTCGTTCGCACCATCTACAGCTGCTACACAGTTCCGACTATTTGTCTCCCTTGCTGCGACGTGTATACCTTGTAGTTTGGGACGTGACCTTCGCTATGACTCAGTGTGGGTCTGTCGACTTCTGCCTTGCGACTTTCTCCCCTGTGTCTTACAGCCCTCCTGCCAAAATTTAAGGCAGCCGTTTGAAATTTTCTACTCAGGAATCGATTGCCCGCCCATATCTCCCTTACTTACCCTGAAGCACGTTTCCTTTTTGTTCTGAGCGTTGGTTATCCCAAGAAGTTCAGAAACGGATCGGACCCTGTTACGGGTCTTGCCTGTTGCATGATAAAACATACTAAGCATCGTATTTCCCCGAATGTGTGTCCACTTCCTTGAATAGGCACATGAATCAGGTGGAGGTTAATTCCTTACACTACTGTTGCATCAACATGGCGATTTGATAAAAATATAGGCATCGTACTCACGGTCACACCCGCGAACGGAGTATTCACCCAATCGTTTCAGCTCGTTTGGTCTAAGACGCTGGATGTTTGGGCAGGTGTGCAGCTGAAGCCTGGTGTCCCGTTAACGTACAAGTCTGATCTTGGATGTGGTGGCTGTTGTGCAGGAGTGGAGGTTAAGCCCGGTAAGCCGCACACCCACTCCGTAAGCGAAGATGAGTTGCTTGACGGAAGTACCCTCCATCTCTCTCAGGTCAGCTTCTACTTCGATGTTGCGGTCGGGATTATGGGACCCCTAGTTTATTTCCATTAAATACTCTATTTTCAGTTGCGGCCTGCATGTATACGAAATGCCACTCATTGAAGGACACATATAGACGACAGGAGCATCTCATGGAAATCAGCAGTTCGCAACTCACACTGTCATCCCTCCCATGAACTTTGATTACAGACTTTTGTTGGCCTCGTAATCCTTGGAGCAATTTTTAACTTAACTGGCTTTCTTACATTACTTTTGATATATCATTTCAGGCAACCCTGGGCTTAGATGGCAAAGCGAAGGAGCGCGCAGTCGTCAAGTGCAAAGTTGGAGAGGGTCCCGAGCTTTTACTCTGTTCTTTGATTCCAGGAGTTTCAGAGTCGTGCTCGCTGGATCTTCTTTTCGATCAGGATGTGACCTTTTCAGTCGTTGGATCCGCGAGTGTACATCTCATTGGATACTACATGCCCTTAGAAGACGACGAGGAAGAAGATGAAGACTACGATTTTGAGGGGATGTCCGGAGAGGATTCTGAGGAGGATTCTGAGGAGGACGAAGACAGTGAGATGGAAGATGATGAACAGGTGCCATCTTGTGGTAAGGAATTTACTGGTCGATTTGTCCCGCTGTTTCACACATCTGCTCTCCATGCTTGCAAATTCTGAGTTTGAGCGTATGTGTTCCGTCTCAAGCCGACTAGACTATGTTGTTCTAGTCAATGTAAGTTATGAGCTATGAGTTTTCCTGTCGCATCTTGAGTTTTTGCAGCTGAGCGTTTTCAGTGTCGAGAAGTAGCATAACTGAAATGTATTTGTCCATAGCAGTGACAATTGAGGAAATTACTGAGGAGGAAGCTCCTTCACCAGCTCCTTTAAAATTACTGAAGGGCAAGGAAGACGAACCTAAGCCAGAATCCAAGAGTGCCCAGAAGAAAAGGAAGAAACAAGAGGCTAGAGCGAAGGCTAAAACTGGTGAAGAGTCAAAGATAGTCGAAGCAAAGTCAGGCGGCGGAGACGACAGCGAAGATGAGGATGGATTTGCCAAAGCGACACCAACCAAGAAGCAAGCAGTGAATGGGTATGGTTGCGTTTATGTTGTACTCATGAATTCAACTAACCAATTAGCTGAATTATTCCATCTCTTCTTGGAATTGGACCTGTCGAACGCGATACGGCCATGATAAGCGAGAACTTACGCTGTCATGTGCAGGTCCGATGGCGCACCCGCTGCTGCTACACCTGTTACTGGAGAGTCAGGGAAGAAGAGCAAGAAGAACAAGAATAAGAGCAAGACTCCTGGGGCTGGCACTCCCGTACCAGCGACTGCTGCCGCCGTCACCCCTGCCCCAGTTGCGACCACTCCAGCTATCACCACTCCTGCTCCTCAGCCCAAAGCTGAGAAGTCGGCGAAGAAGGTGAAGGAGAATGGTACTGAGAAAACTCCAGCTAAGGGCGACGTACCTGCACTCAATGGCGCCACTCCCGCATCTGCGACCAAAAGTGCTAAGAAAGTAGAGGTGAAGAAGTTCCCTAACGGTCTTGAAATACAAGAGACGGCCATGGGGAAACCAGATGCCAAGCAGGCGAAACCTGGAAAGAGGGTAAGCAAAATAAAGTACGTCAGCCTGTCATTAAACAGTAATACGTTGATTTTTCGTCGAACTGCTTTGTCTGTTGGCAACATGTAATCTATAATTTTCTTCGTAGAATATTGTCATCTAATTGTTTGTAGAATATTGTCATTTAATTTGGTAGGATATTGTCATCTTATTGACTGTCCACAGGTCGGGATGATTTACACCGGTCGTTTGAAATCCAACGGCAAGATTTTTGACTCCAATGTTGGAAAGAAGCCCTTCGAGTTCAGGCTGGGTAAGAATGCTGCACTGCCGTGATGTACATGCCGTAAAAAAACGGACTTTAGTCTCTTGAGTCTTCATGGCTTTAAAGTTCTGCATGCGACGGAACCGTAATAATGAAATGCGCTTTACCGTCTCTGTGATCACCATGGTTGTGGAGCTCTACGTCTTTATATCTGTTTAACTACGAGCTGCAATATTTGTCCTCACGTGTGGAACATCTCTAATGCGCAGGAGTTGGAGAGGTTATTAAAGGCTGGGATGTCGGTGTTAACGGTAAGTTTTTCCTGTTGTTGTTACCCCCACTTTGAATGCAATGATTGCCATCACTTATTAGTAACAGGAAAGTTATTGTCAAAGCCGACAGAAGGACTCGTGAAGTTAGGACAGGGAGTTACTTGTAGCCTTCTAACTAACAAAACGTATTAGAAGTTTGTAGTCTTGTCTGAAGGGTAGTAAGCTCTTCCAGGTGAACAGACCCTTTAGGTTTTCGGGCTTATTTGAAATCTGCCTCACTGACTGCAGGAATGAGAGTCGGAGACAAGAGGAAGCTTGTTATACCTGCACCAATGGCGTATGGAGCGAAGGGAGTACCTGGCACCATTCCTGGAAATGCAACCCTGGAGTTTGACGTAGAACTAGTTAATGTAAAGTAGGCAAAAATAACGTCTGTAGTGGATGATTTTCGATTTAGATGATTTTTGAGCACTCTCCTGAGGCAGAGCTTTTTTACCCTAACCGGTCGGCCGTTTACTTTTAACTGTAATTTTATAAGCAATATCACAAGCGGGAATTGTGACATATATAAACGAGAGCCTAGAGCCCTCTTTCAATGAAACCCCCCCGTGAGTTTATCCGGTTGGCTTCTGATTATTTGCCCTCATGATTATACCTCTTTGTGCAAGGAGAGGTTGTCTCGCTTTGCCCTGCATGACTGAGTGGAATTAATTGATGGCATAAACCCCTCCCGTAAGACTGTTCCTCAATCTGTGTTCCAATCCTGTCAGAGAGGTCTGCAAAGATTGCTGGCCTTTGCACATCCTGCACCTTCAAAGTTGAAAAGAAAGTGAATTGGTACGCTGCCAGTCTACTCCCAAATTTGGTTGCTTTTGTCTGAACAATTTGCCACTGAGCCTACACGGCGAATGCTTTGAAGGCGATAATGGGCCCCGATGGAGGAAGTATGTGTGGTGTGGCATTTCCGCTACATGGTATTGGAAGTACGAATGATGAGTTCGCCAATCGGCGAATTTAAAAAGAAATAAAGCTCGAGGATGAATTCCTGTTAACGAGAGAAATGACGAGCATTTCGCGCTTCTGGGTTGGTGAGCTTTTTCACGAATGAGAAATCCTAAATGTCTTGTTACCCTCAAAAATTAGCCTTTTTTCAATTTTCAAAATGTATGTACAGAATGTTACGAAACATGAAAATTTGATAACACAAATAGCAAAAGAATGGTAACAACTAAGGTTTTTCAACTTTAAAAAACAATGAAAAATAAACCGGTGCAAAGGCAAAAAATTGTATTTAATCACATAAACCTTAAAACATGCGAAGGTGAAAGTCTTTTTTGATTGATACCAATCTCACAATATTTTAATACATTGGTGCCATTAATGTGCCCTTCAAATAGGGGTGCATAGATACCCAAGAACTCTCGTGCATTAAAGCGTTTCCGTTTTCGATTTCCCTTCATATATTGAAATGAAAATTTACTTCCCTTCATATATTAAAATTAAAAATTGCAAGAAATTTAAAAATTCTCTAAGTTTATTTCAATGCTATTGCAATTGGTATTTGGTATGTTCTTCTTTAATATTACTTGCCACTTACATAGGGCGGTAGGGCGGTGGTTCTCCCCTTGTTTTTCTTATCACATCTAAGAAGTTTTGATAAGAAGATTATTGGAATCTTTGGTGATATTATTGGTCAAAGTATACTTGAGTGTGCGATAGTGGATTGTGCACGTTGACAAAATTCTTTGTCGATCTCATGTGGAAGAATTGGCTTGCTATCTTTGGAAGAAACTACATTTATAACATTTTTGGGTAGTTGTGCTCTCTCTGCACCTCTACTTTCCCGTTTTGTGGTTGTTTATAGGCCGGTTTTGGAGACTTATGTGATGGAGATTGAAGAGGGATCATTTTTCTCTCCATATGTTATTGTGATAGACAATAGATAGTCTATCCCCACGGGCACACAAGGACTTGCAATCTTTTGCTTCAGTATCATTAGATTGGACTACATGTTTATAGTTTTCCTTGATGGAGCGACAATGTGAGCATATGCTACATTCTCTCTTAGTTGACTCGTCCATTCCTCAAGCTATTAAAGCAGGTCTTCGCTCTTGCTCCGGCAAGGGTGCAAGCTCTTGGATCCTAGATCGATTATGCATTAGGGCATTCCGACTCCCACCAAGTATTTTCTCTAAAGCGATGAGGTTTTGCCTAGGTTTGGTCCACTCATATGTATCTTCATTACTCATTTGTTAGTGTTGTTCTACACTAGATGCAACAACGGTCCATATGACATGGTGTCCTTTTGGAGGATAGAGTATAGCTACCCATGATGCTATTAGGGACATAATGTTTACTTTGGCACAAGAGAGTGGATACTTGGCTTGGAAGGAACGTTCATATGCTTTGCAGACTACACATGTCAGGGTAGACTTATACTTGGTGCAAGATGATCACGTGACAATAGCGGATGTCGTGGTTACGGACTCTACTTGTGATACATTTTCAGAGAGAGTGATTACCCATCCCCTTGGATGGGGGGCGAGTGCAGCAACAACTCGCAAGGTCTCCAGGTATAGGGGCATGCAACGAGGTCACCTCTTTGTTCCTCTAGCTTTGGAGTTATATGGAGCGATGGTCACGGTGTTTGACACATTTGTCAAGAGTGCACGAGAGCTTATCATGTTATCACTCTCATTCTCATATTTTGTAGTATATTTTAGACAGCATGTGTCCATTGCTCTACATAGGGTAGTGGCTGGTGCAATCCATAGGAGAGCAATCACACTAGGTGATGCTTCTTCGTATGCTCCAATTGTTTGTAGACCGTAAGACTTGCATAGCTCAGATATCTTAGACGCAGTAGTGCAGATTTCTCATTTCTCTATTGGGGCTTAGCCCCATTTGAACTATTTTGTCTCACCCTTGTAGGCTTAATGGGGTCTTCACATCCTTCATGTTTTCTATGTGGTCACTTCTCTTCTTTCAAGATATATTATTATATTATTATACGAGGGAAGACCACGTGGCCGTACAGGGCTATGCATCACTTCTAGATTTCCCGAATCATTTTAGAATTACGGGCTTTACCCAAGAAAATATACACGTAAAACTATAAATGAAATTGTCCATTGTTTTATGAAGTCATTAAACTCAATAAGGATGCAAAATGGAGAGTTATAAATTTAACTTTTATGAATTCTCGAAAGGAATTATGAGCAAGTGATGGGTAAAATTCTAGAATTTGTAAAAGATTTAGGTGAAAAGAGTGATCGTGTAGAAAAGGATAGGAAGACACCATCAAAGCATACAAGGGTGAGATAAAATAGGGCTAAGTCCCATTTTAAAAGATTTAGGGGAACCTAAATCGTGATCCGCAGGAATTTATGGGCTATAAATAGACCATAAACTTGAATGAAAGTATTTTCTTGTCCAAGTGTATCGTTGACATTTGCTTTTGGTACAAACTCAACGTCAATTCATCATATGGTTTATTTAATAGTTCTCATGAACCTTTTTTTGGATCTTCACCTAATAGAATCAGGTAATTTTAAAAAGTAAAAACTCTAGAGACACTCACCCATCAATATTAGTACGGAGCTCTTATGGGAAAGTTTATCTTACCCGTGGACATCTGCCAAATCGAGATTTGAAACGACGAATGTAAGTATTTGAATTGAACACGGAATGTCCATAACAACCATTTGTGATTTACGGATAATGACCGTAAAAGTCATTGATAACTTACAGGTAATCTTTTTCGTGACCCTAAAGTTTTTTGGGGTCATGGGCAACTCTTAGAATCCGTAGAGAAAAGTTCGGCATAAAATTTCACACCCAAATCAATCTGTTAGGGGTATCGTAACTAAAATCCTTATCTCTTTTCTTTTATGGGTATGCGTAATCTAAAAGATTATTATTAATGAATTTTAGGGATTTCCATTGATAAAACCACCCAAATTTTGCATTTGAAATCCCTTTTTGTTTTGAAAATATTTTCACATATACCCGCTTAGGTTATCCATAAATTACTCATTTTACTTATTTCTTCTCCTTTTATGAACTCTAAAGAAAGGCATTTGTCTTATTTATTCATATTCTTTAATTAAGTATACCAAATGGCATATAATTATTACATAACTAGATGGCGTACACTTATTTGTCATAAAGTTGTTTTATCCTTTGTACCGTCCATCTCTGGAATGTATCACATTATTTAAGCAATATTTTCAGTGATATAAGATATCATTTATAATTGTGTGTAATTCACCTTCTCAAGTAACGTGCAAAGTTTCGTTTCTGAACTATAGAAGCCCTCATATCCTAACTTATATTATTGCAAGTGCCTTTTCTACTTGCATACTTCCAATTTATTGCTATATCATATATCAAATGTTCTTTGTCATAATAATAATAATAATAATAATAATAATAATAATTTCTTCTGTTGTACAAATCGAAGGTGATTTTTGAGGCCTAGAATTGTTCTTCGCAAACATCCTCCCTCTCATCGAGTGAATGACTTTCTGTGTTATCTGAATGCGTTGCTTTTGAGTAGGTAGAATTACATAGTCTCCTTGTATTTTAGGATTACCTGTTGAAATATACTAGTAAGTTAGCTACCAGAAACCATTTTTACAATAATCTAACTGAGTTTTCTTGTAGTTCTGAGTAAATTTTTTGTTAGGATGAATATTTACACTACTGACAATCCCTTCCCTTCCCTTCTCCTTAGTCCAAGGGAGAGGCTAATTTCCCGGGGACCTGTACTCTAGTTTTTCTCTATTTTATTTTTTCTTTGTTCTTGGTTTTTCCTTGTTTTCCTTTTCGTATTGTTACTTTTCTGCTTTTTATATTTTCCTTTTTCTATACTTGTGTGGTTTTTCCTCATTTTCTCCTTTAATTGGGCTGAGCTTTTAGACCTGTGGAAATGCCTTCACCATAATAAGAAGAAGGAAATTTCCGATGAAGTCTTAATCTAAACCTTTAGTTCTATTATTTACTTATTTTATTCATATTTTTACTTTTAATTTTATTTCTGGGGAAAGTTTTGAAATCTCTGTTGTTATAAATTCACTTTTTGTTTGAAGAGTTACATTATTTATTTATTTATTTATAATAAAAATAATAAAAATATCTATAAAATTAGGTGTTTATTTTTTATTTAAATATAATATTATGAAAATTTATTTTTAAATAAAAAATAAAAAATAATCTTATTTAATAAATTAGGGGAAATTAAATGCATCATAAACTTTATTAAATTCACTAGTCAACTTAAGATAATGTTATATTAGTACTTAGACTACTAAACTCACATGCTAATTAGTCCCTTAGTAATTATCAGAAAATTACGAGCTGCGAAGACTTGGTTAACATTGGCGATATCTTCAAACTCTTATTCTGTTATCTTTTAAATACCAAAAGCTGAACCTCACGATTGTGACGAAGCCTTCAGTTTACCGATTCGATTCCCTCTAAGGGAGTGGTCATCTGAAGCAACTCCGTGAATGCCTGCAGGTCTTCCTCTTCTTTCATCTCGAAATCTAAGGAATACACAACGCAACATCCTGAAATTTTATCAATTTATGTTCGAAGTTGGACAACAAAAATCTTTGATAAAAAGCAATTTAACCTTGGATTTAGGAATCCTACTGATTTCAATGCCACGCTATGGATCCAGTCTGCAATGGTGTGGCAGGATCAATTAACCTAATCAACTCTGAAGAGAATGGAGGTTTCACTTCCGAGAACAACAATCTACAATAATCGAAAAAGGAATTGGCAATGGTGTGCCAGGCTCAAGCTCACTCATTTCTGAAGAGAAAGGAAGTTCACAGTGAGCATGGAGCCCGAACTCAATGAACTGTATTATAAGGCAACTTCTGCAATGGTGTGGTAAACTCAAGCTCATCATCTCTGGAGAGAGTGGAGGCCACAGCAAGCAATAAACTGTATCATAAGAGCATCTCTATAATCAATGATAAAGCAGGATGATCTTCCAATCATCTCTGGAATCCCCTAAACATGAAACCTACAATTTGTCTCTGCAATTATTGACGCTGCAATTGGTCCCTCAGGAGGTTAATTTCAAGCATCTATTTGTAAATCTACAAAGGCGAACAGGACCTCCTTAAATGTTCTAAACCTTTTGTCCCAATCCATACATACAATCTATACAGAAAAGTAAGCACGTTCTTCACAACTTCTATAAAGAATTTCGTGACGGTATCCTTAAAGCCGCGAGATGGCGTTCTTAAAGCCACGACCCTGTAACTAGTTAAAAGAACAATTTGTGTGGCCTCGAAACTCTATGACACTCATCGCCTTCAATATCTCAACACTCAAGGAGAAAGGATTTATACAAACCGTGCAACGTCAAGAAACAAAGGGTATAAAATCCTTAAGAAAACAGATAAATATCCTTGCAACTATATTGGACACATAAAATGAAACAAGCATATTTGTTAAAAACCTTAAAAAAAACATTGATAAATATCCTTGCAAACTATGTTAACACAAAAAATGGAACAAGTAGATTCATGGGTTAGCTCGTCGAAGCAAACCCGAATAGCCTTCCAAATAGAGTAACTAGGATCTATGATCTTATGACCATAGTTCCACTCACAGGCCCGTAGTCAGCATTTGCAATTACAGTCATTTGCTGAAGTCTTGATTCATAGAAGTCACAGCCTCCTTGCTTTGGATCCGACTGTCATGTTCTTTTCCTTGGAACTTGAATTAGATTCTACGGTTCTGAAACGATAATTCTGTTGAATATTTGCTGCACAAGGCTTCACATCACTAACAACAAACGTGAAAAATGTTAATCCCCGACCCATCCATCCCCATGGCCGGAACAGCTGCTGCGGCATCACATGAATTCTATTCAGTTAACCCAATGCTATATATTTTCCAAATACCCCGGCTAAGTTACCACCTAGCGAGCCAATGAACTATCGTATGACTATTATAGTTTCACGGAAGAAACTCAAAAATTCTCGTGCTCCAAGCTCACATTCTGCACCTCCTGTCAAAATTATCCCAGCTCTAGCTTACTAGCGAATTGCTGTTGCTACAAAAATCACACTCTAAGAAATCAAGAGATCAATTCCAAACCATAGATGGAAGGAAGAGAAACGACATGTAAGGATAATAAGATCCTATCAAGCTTTACAAGGATAAAACTTAATAGGTGAAATCCTGCTAAGCCTCACCAATAGGATCAAATTTAGAAATCTGTTTAGTGTACCTAGAATGTTCAAGTTATATATGTATAAAGGATACAAATCCATAGAAGCATCAACTAGCGTATTCTTTCTCTATAGATTGCATTAATTAGTGCAATGGATACATATCTAAAGCAAACTATAAAATAAGAAAGTGAAAGAGATACACTTATTATATATTATAGTAATCTCTTAAGCAATAGTTGACGAATGTATCAAACAACATATCCATAGGAGCTATATGGAGCAATATCCAGAACTCCATATAATTCCAAGACTAGAGGAACAAAGAAGTGACTTTACTATACATCTTTATATGAGGAGACCTTGGCTAGCTCCACTCACAATCCATCGAGACTATTGATAATAATCCACTCCAAAATTACATTATATATGTGATCCATAACCAACAATTTTTTGCTATTATCATCCTCCTAATGTCTACCTTACTGTCATTTATAATATATATTGCTATATATTTTTCCAAATACGCCAACTAAGTTACCACCTGGAGAGCCATCAAAAACATCATCTCTATGATGATATCATGGATAATTATACTACATCCTCCAAAAGAACATATGTACACTCTTGTATCTAAGCTAGTATTTCACTTGCAAGTGAATAATGAAGATGCAAAGCAAACTTAGATTGTATTTGATCTAAGTAATGAAGACGAGTGTGAAAAACCTAGAAAAAAACTCATTATTGTAGAGAAAATAATTGGTGTAAGTTAGATGCTATAATATAACATTGAGCTAGGATTTTGCATCCTTGCATAGAGTAAGAGCAAAGAAGTGCCATGGTAGCACAAAGAATGGATTGATCAACTAGAAGAGAATGTAGAGCTTAATGAAATTGTTGATCTATCAAGGAATACTATAAACCTTTAATACAATCAGAATTTAAAGAGATAAAGGATCAAAAGTAATTTCATACTTAGTGGAGAAACCTTATCTTAACTATGGCAATAATATAGGGAGAGAAATGGATCCTTCCTCCACCTCAATCTCATGTGTCTCTAAGACAAGCTTATCAACAACCACAAAATGAGATGAAAGCAAAAGTGCCAAGACTACCCAACTATACAAAATACTACAAATGTTATCTCCACCATAACTAGTATACCTACCTCTCGATAGGAAATTAGTAGAAATGGATTTTTGATATGCCAAGTCTCTTGTCACGTATTCAAAAGTACCTAGTCTAATGATATCACCAAATAGTACAATGACCTTCTGATCAAAGGCTCTCAAATATGATAAGAAGTCCAAAGAAAGTATCACTACAAAATACTCCAATGATTCTCTTATGAAAGGCTCTCAAATATGATATAAAAGCCAAGGAAAAAGAACACTACAAAGTACATAGGTTAGTTGACAAGCAATACTAGAAGAGAGTATACAGAATGCTACTTGTTGATCCCCTAGTAGAAGAAACTCATCCACATAAAAGATATCTCTTGTAAGAGCTTTATTTCAAAAGTGTTTGGTAAAATCCTTGGACTCTATTGAAACTCCAAGAACATGTAACATGTGCACAAATATAATGCACTCTTTTGAAAGCTGCTTGTGAGGAGGAATATCTAAAGAGAACTATGCAATGCAATTTGACACCTTGATTCTAAAGCTTATACACCTATAAGATGAAATTTTATAGTGAAGTGATCAAAGGCCCGCCTAATATGATCTACAACATATATATCATATATGTTGTAGATTTCTCTCCTTGATAGACCTACATATATATGATATATGTAGGGTCTATCAAGGAGAGAAAGAACTAACTAAACATAACCAAAAAAATAAACAAAATAGATTTTCTAATGCATCTAAGAAATAGAGATCTTCTCAAATATCTCCAAATTGTGTATCATCATTAGTTGATTAAAGCATAATGATTTTACTCCTTAGAGAAGCTATACTGGTAGGAAGGTGAAGAAAGAGAATGGTAAAAAGACCACAAAAATGAAATAAGACTCACTAGAAATTTACCTATCTTCATAAGCTCTTTAAAAGTGGATGCATCTAAATGCATTCTCAACTGCATCTCAAAGAAAATCCAACCTAGGTGGATATCTAGGAGTGCTTCAATGTCTAAGTATCCACCTAGGTTATCTAGGAGTGCTTTAATGCAAAGAGATGCAACCTAAAAACTTTCTTGTAGAAATTTCAAACTAATATGAACTATGATCTGATTGGGAAGTGAGAATGATGGTCAAAGATAATAATATGATTAATACATCATAATAGGAACTCCTCTATAAAATTGGTCAAATTTTCTCTATATGCTTCTTGATCACAAAAATCCAACTAGCATCTAACACTTGACTCTTTAGCATAGGAGTATCTCTTCTTGTTATTGTTACAACCACTTGGAACAACTCTATAAACTCACTAGAAGGATAATCTACTTGGAAATAATCTCTAAGATGTTCATACACCATATTTGACAAGCCTTTTTAAGAGAGCGCATGGAGTTATGAATAATATATAGAAAAAACAAGTAAGTAATCTATCAAGATATAATAATTTCTCAAGTTGATACATCAAGACCTCTAATGGTACTCCTTCCCTTGGTAAAGGATCTAATATGCATAAGAAAATAGTTTTGTCAATAAGATAAGTCATAAAAAAAGATGTAGGCTTTTGTTTCTCTATATACTCACTATCCTTACCTAAGATCTCACATCATTATAATTCAGTGAAATATGTGGTATTCTATGATTGAAATTATCTCCTAAAACATACAGCCAAATAGACTTTTAAAGTAATCCAATTGCTAACTCAAAATCTACAAAATCTAACAACAATCTCTCTTTGACTCACATACCCTTCTCTAGTATAATAGGCACAATTACAAAGGTAAAAAGAAATTAAAAACCATACTAACTCATCCAAGGAATTGCTCTCAACTTGAACAAATGATAAATAAACAAATTTTCAAGCTCCATTATAAATACACAAGGATGCCTGTAGAATAAGTGTTAACATTGAAAAATAGTCTCAAATAACCTTGAAATACAACTTGCTTGGGATGTTAAAAACTCTCATTACTCTATTCATATACCTAAAATAGTAAATAAAATGATCAATAGAGCACAAAATAGTAAATGAGAGAACTAATATATTCTATAAAAGCAAACAATGCCAATGTGGTCTTTTACTTGTCGTGCATATAACATTGCTGCAAAACATACATTGTTGTCAACATCATACACTATAGAACTATATAACTCATATCATACACTATAGAACTATATAACTCATATAGAATTCATGCATAAACTCTAAAGTAACACAATAATCAGTTCATTCTCAAGTTGAATCAAAAAGTAATCTTCATTTCAATAATCTATCAACAATGTGTGTTGATTATAATCAAGCTACACCCACTCTAGCTAAGAGATACTAGGTGATGCTCATTGGCCTCTATCCACCATAGCCAAGAACTCAAAGGCTCAACATCAAAGAAGTGAGCTCTTTGGAGCTGCACTTTGAAAGTATATCTTTCTGCTTGACCTAAATCTCCAACCCTAACAATGCCGTTGATGGTCTATTTGATGTTGTGTATGGTGTAAGTGAAAGTGGATCCCATAGTGTGATCAGTAGCCCTCATAAAAAAAATTTCCACCACTAAGTAGTATTTGAGCAATTATTAACATAACTTTGACCTCCAAGACCATCCTCCTAACATGTTAGCTTAGGCATTGCAAATTTCATGATAAATATCATTCATATACATTGCTACACAACATACATCATTAACAACATCATACAATATAGAAGCACAACTCATACAATTGTCATACATAAACTCTAAAGTACAACAATTGCCCTCAATCAACGATTAGATCCTTCTAACTTCAAATAGACATCTACTCCAAATATATGATATGCTTTATGGTGGGCAAAGATCAAGAGGCTGGGTGTTATCAAACCCCATTATTAGTTGCCAATCTACAATCTATATTACATAAAGAGTGAACTAGCTATATGTCAAGTAACTCAAAGGTATAGCCAATATCCTTGAGTAACCATTATGAGAGGAGGAGTCAAAATTGCCATATGCCATCCTCTTGAACAACTATTACACATCAACATAGTATTAGCTCCACCAAAAGAACCACATAATATACATTGCAAACCTACATGTACCACTACCAACCTTGGGTCCATAGTGCCAGTAATGCTTGGGAGGTGGCATGACGTAATACCATTAGCTAGACATATTATCTAGAGGTGGAAATTAGCTTGGTAATATCTAGAAAGATGTTGTACTTGATGGTCTAAGTAGATCAAAAGACTTATTACCAAAAGAGTACTTTCACTAATAGGGTAGAGGCCAAAAACACCCAAAAAAATTCAAAGCCAATTTTAGAGGCTTAAATAGATGAGGCCTCAAACAATGAAAGATCCCCATCCTTTGGGAAAAAAGGTGTTGCCTTGTCCCCTTTTTTGTGCCTTTGATAGATTTCCAATGGTACCTACCTATGCTATTTTAAGCTTCATACAAGAAGAATCTCTAAATATTCTCTTTGGTCAAACTTGTTTGACCAACCAAATAGGACAAGATTCAACATGTCACTAATCCATGCAACTAGTCTAAGGCTAGAACTTGTTGACATGTCACCAATTTATATATGTGATCCAAGGATGGAGCTCCATTTGAGTGGATACTCTTTGCTATATAATAAAGACAAGGTGATCCTTTGGAGCATCAAAGTACTAAGATATAAAGCCTTGTGTTTCACTTGTATTTTTTCTCTTGTGTTTCATTTGGGTTGGGTTCTCTTGGAACATTACACATGGTAGAAAATTGTGCATATGCCTTCCAACATGAGGAATCCATAAGGCAAAACCTCATGCACTCTCAAGATAACGTGGCCTATGGTCACATTAAGTGTCATTGGTGTAGTCTAGTGTAGGTATACATAATCACTTGGATGAAATTGATGGATCAAAGGTCTATAATCTCCTCCACAAATAGTAGCATAGTATAAGAGATCCCTATGCTAAGTAATTGCTAAGTTCATAAAGGCCATCAACATCACTCTCCATATTGAGAACATACTTTCACCCATATGTTTGGATCATCCAAGTCCAAAATTATAGTAGCATCATGACAAATGACTACAAATAAATTTGGATCTTGTACATAGAGTAGAAAGTGAGGAGAGAAGGATGCTAAGGAGACTTGCCGCCTAAACCAATAGCCCATTGCAAACCAAGGTAATTAGAGATCCCAATCTCCCATAGCCTCTTTGCAAATCATATTTACAAAATCCACTCTTCACTATATGAACCACTCTTTTTACTAAGTCATCTACATTAGGGTGATCTTGTGTAAAAGATTAAGCAGTGATATACAAGAATAAAAGATTACATTGGGACTCTTGAATAATGGAAACTCCAAATGTCTAATATGAACTTGGGCTTTGGTATTTATAGGGAACATAAAAGGCTCTGAAGAAGCTTCTCAAGAGCAACCTTCTTAGAGTGTAAGTTAAGATAACATCAAAGTTTCTCAAGAAGCTTCCTTCTAGAAGCCGTCTGTTTGGCGTGCAAGCTAAGCTAGTCACCAAGCTTCCCAAGAAGCTTCCTTCTAGAAGCCACCTACTTGGTGTGCAAGCTAAGCTAGTCTAGAAGCTTCTCAAGAAGCTTCCTTCTAGAAGTTACCACTTGGCATACACATTACTCAATACTTCAAAGGTCCCAAGTAGCTTCTTAGATATTTCTAGAATATTTTTATAATTCTTGGGTAATTTTGCTTATTTGTTACTTTTTAGTCTTGACTAACTCATCTATAAACTCCATATTGTTACATATTCCCCCATCACTAGTTGGTGACGTCCTCATCACCATGGCAACTTCAAACTCCTGGATGGCTGTTTGTGCATTGTGGACATGAGAAAGAGGCTCCCAAGTGGCATCATGAAGAAGATACTCTTTCCAAAGGACTTTGTACTCAATATGTTGTTGGTAGTAATGTTGAATGTAGTGGTGTGCAAGGATACAATCAACTTCATACTCCTTATGATTGTTGATAAGGACAGGAGGGGGGTATTAGACACAAGAGGAAAAGAAAGATGGGTTTAGAAACAAAGGGTTCAAACTTAAAAACATGAAAGATAAGATGGATTTGCATATGATAAGATAAGGCAAGTTGATAAGCAATAGGAGAAATGATTTGGTTGACAACAAATAAACCTATCCAATTAGGAGCAAGTTTGTGACTTCTCACAAACTTAGGTATCAAGTGGGAGGTGTTAAGTTACTAAAAGAAAGCATGAACTTAACACCAAGTTGAAAGGTGAGATCATGATGATGTTAGTCTGCATATTGTTTTTGATGATTTTGAGCAACAAAGAGATGAGATTTGGCTTGATATACGGATTGGGATATTATGGTCAAGAAGGTGGGAGTATGAGGGACATGGGATGGAGGAAGAGCAAGAAGGGAATCTAGAACAAGTGGGTCCTGACCAAAATTAAGGAAGAAGAGAGGGAATCCAATGCTTGCTTGCTTGGAGTCATTGTAGACAAACTCAACAACTACAAGATATTCATCCCAATTGGTATGGTGAATGTAAACAAAGACACAAATTATATCCTCCAAGGTGCAATTTGCATGTTTGGTTTATCCATCAATTTAAGGATGATAGGCTATAAACAAAGCAAGCTTGGTGCTGAGTAACTAGAAGAATATTTGCTAAACTTTTTTGATGAATCAAGGATCATGATCAAAGATGAGTACATGAGGCATCCCATGATGCTTGAGGATATTGTCAAAGTAGATTTGGGCTTATGTTAGAGCATCCACTTCATCAAAGGTTAGTGTTAATTGAATTTTCTTACTAGGTTTATGAATGAACACCATGATGGCTCTGTGACCTTGTTTTATCTTTGGCAAGGATGTGATGAGGTATAAGCTCACTTGTTCCCATCAAGTAGATGGGATGGGAAGTAGTTGAAGGAGTCTACTTAGTTTTGGTTACTAGCTTTGTTACATTGGTAGCTCTCATAAGATTGGAAAAACTTTCAAACCTCTCTTGCCATGTTGGGCCACTACCATTGGCATTGTAGGCTACTCAAAGTATTATCTACACCCATGTGACCAGAAATTGGTATGTCATGGGCTTCTTGAAGGCGCACAAGTTGTAGATCACCCTTGGCTAGAACACAGATCCGGTTCTCATAGAATAGAAAACCTTCCTTAAAGGAGAAGGTGTTGTATTAGTTATAATGTGCTACAAGATGACCTTGTACCATCTGAAAGAAGGGGTCATATTGTAAAGCGGTCCTAAACTTAATTTGGACTTTTGAGTCAATTGATATTATCATAATTGCCGCCATGATGAGTCTTCAAATCAGGTTGTTGTGATAGTGCATCAAAGATGAAATGGAACCTGTAAGATTTATACTCAAGTTTGATATCAAAAAATTGTAATTATTCCTCCCATTGATGATGTCAACTCTTCATGTACTCCAAATGTAATGTCTGCAACAAGGGTTTGTGATTGGTTCACATGATCACTTGTTTTCCCAAGAGATAATGCATCCATACCTTGGTGGCATATACTATTGCTAGTTGTTCTTGATCTCAAACACAATACTTCCTTTTGGTGGGGTTTAAATGGCAAGACATAAAGGCAATGAAATGTAACCTACCCATATGGAAATTCCTACTGCAACACAACTCCAATGGCAAAGTTAGAAGTATTGAAATCAACCACACAAGGTAGTTGATGATCATATGGTTGAAGAATGGATCTTGAAGACATCATATATTTAAACTTATGGAATGCTTCTTCATGCTTGGTGGTCCATTAAAAGCTTGAGGTCTCTTCCAAGAGATTGGTCAAGGATGTGGCCACATGACATAGTACTGGATGAACCGTTGGTAAAAACTTGCCAATCTATTAAATGCCCTGACTTCTATGGGATCCTTTGGAGTAGGCCAATCAGTAATGGCTTTGGTTTTCTCTTCTTCTATCTTGATCCCCTCTAATGAGACCTTATGACCCAAGAAGGTAATTTCTTTATATTAAAAGGTACACTTTGACTCCTTGTTATAAAACTTCCAATGATATAGTTGTCTTAGGACTTCTTGCATGTGATTTGTGTGTTCTATCTCCATCTTGGTATAGATTAAAATATCATCCAAGAACACCACCACATATCAATGTAATACTCTATCCAACACCAGATGCATATGATCCATAAAGACTACTAGAGCATTAGTGAACCTAAAAGGTAGAACTCTCTATTCAAATACCCGTACCTTATGTGGTAAGGTAGTCTTTTGTACAGTCTTTCTATCAATGGAAATCTACCAATAATTGCTTTGGAGATCTAACTTAGAGAAGTATCATGCTCCACTCAATTGATCTAGAAAGTCATCATTTTGAGATGAGGGATATGCATTCTTCACCATTTGTTTATCAAGGCCATGGTAATCAATATAGAAGCAAATTCCACCATTATTCTTTGGGACAAATAGTACCAATGCTCCCCAAGGAGATATAATATGTCATATGAAATCCTTTTCCAACAACTCCACCAGTGTTGTTCAAAGCTCTTCCAACTTCTTTGGTGAGAGCCAATAGACTAGTCTATTTAGTGGAATACTTCTTGGTAATAACTTAATCTTGAAGTGCATACCACAATTAGAAGGTAATCACTTTGGTAGATCATCCAGAAACACATCTGCAAACTCTTAAATTATTTTGATCAACCATTGCTTGATGAGGCTTTTGGCCTTCATCAGATTCTCCATGCACAATTAGCTTGATTCATACCACAAAATAACAATATCTTCCCCCAAAGCTTATTTTATGGATGCTTTACTAACAAACTTCACATCTTGGGATTACTTATTCTTAAGTGTATTACTCAAAGGTGCCAAATAATGGAATTCTTACCTTGGTGTTGTATTTGAATTTATCATTGGGTCCAATCAAATTGAATCTTATGATATTCAAGCTAAGGTAAAACTAAAATGACATCGTAGTTTAGAGGTGCCCATACAAATGTCATACATTCCAAATATTCCTTCCCAATCTTGAATGTAACAAGATGTGAGGTGCAAAATGCAAAACCATTTCTACAATTTGCAATCATTAATCTACTTCCAAGTATTGGTTTGATAGGAATAACTTATTATTTTAGTAATTGTATGGACACTCAATTATTTGAACTTCTAGAATCAACCAAAATCCTACAAGCATGAGCAAATATCATACCTTACAAATTAAACAAACTTTTATAGGTTGAGCTTTCAATCCCATTGGAACTAATCAAGTTCTCAATATGTAGCCCAAACTCTCCTATTGGGATGCTTTGTTTCCTTGATCATCATGTTCAACAAACTCCATTTGGGCAATTTGTTGGAGTCACCTATTCTTGAGTGTACATTTAGCAATGTGATGTCCAATTTGGCAACAACAAAAGAAACCATCATTTTTTGTTATCTTTCTCTATCTACAATGCCAAGTGGCCTCTGTTGGACAACATCAATCTCTATTGGTACCAGCTCCTGTAGTGTGTTGGGAAGTTCTATGAAGGTCTGTGAGCCGGCCTGTCTCTCACTAAGGATGAACCTCTGATGGCTATTATGGTAGCGCACCATGGACTAAGAAGGCAAGGAACCCCAACTCCATCATACTCCTCCAAGGCTAACACTCCAAGACTCAAGACATTGCTCACTAGAGAACTCAATGAGAGAGAGATAGTTGCAAATGAAAGGATGATGAGTACCTCCTCACTCCTTGTTTATATACTTGTGAAATAGTTACGTACCAAAGTTACTAATTACCGTAGTAACTCAAGTTACTAGACTAAAAGTCAAGTAAAGTCAAAAAGTAGAAAGGAATATCCATTCACATGGGCATATTCCCCTTATCTTGACCCAACCACTAAAGCAAGGATTCCTTCACATGGGCTATCCTTGGACTAAAGAAGAATCTAAAACAAAAAGGCTTACGGGCCCAAGAGTTCTCAACTCTTTCCCCAAAGCCAAACACCTAGGAATAATACCAAGTCAACACACTAAAATCCAAAATAGTGGTGCTCATCTTTCCTACTTCCTCTAAAGTAAGGTCCCATCTATCTTAGCTATGACTAACTTTAGCTAACCATGACTAATATAGAACCATCCTTTATCTCTATATAAATAATATCTCTTAAGTACTTGTAATACCAAGCTAAATATCACAATACCACACACATGCACAAATGGGTGTTACATTTACCCCCGGACTAAGTTTTCACTTTGTCCTCAAAGTGAAGGTCTCTCTACCTTCTATGGTACATCTTTAACTTATCATGGTTAATCCTATCAAAGTGTCTTCCTCCCAACTCCTTGAGATCATAAGTGTAATTTCCCCACACCTTCTCTACTATGAAAGGTCCAAAGTACTTAGGCAAAAACTTCTTTTGTACTCTCTTGAATCGAATGGAATCAAACAACATTACCCAATCACCTTCTTTGAAAGGCTCCACCTTCTTCTTGCCTTGCCTCTTGTCATAGCTCTCCTTTTGTTTCCTTTGGGCTTGCTCCACTCGAACCATAGCAACTGCTCTTGCCTCTTCCAACTCCATGAGTTGATCCTTCCTTGACTTCTCTGCATCACTTCCTTGTGCTTTCTTCAATCTCCTATGAATGCTTTGGAAGGTAGGAAGATCAAAGTGAATAGGTAAGGTAGACTCAATACCATACACCAATTGGAATGGAGAATATCCAGTGGAAGTCTTCATGGTTGTCCTATACTCCCACAAAACTGCATGAATCCTCTTGTCCCAATGATGTTTAGCCCCCTCCATTTCTGCATCTTTGGCCAACATCATGCACAAGGTCTGATTGGTTCTCTCTGCCAAGCCATTGGAATTTGGCTTATAGGATGTAGTTACTCTATGTGTGATAGAGAAATGTCGTAGCATGGCTGTAGTAATGCTTCCTGTAAACTCTCCTCCTCTATCAGAAACCAACTCCAAAGGGCATCCAAACCTAGTGATAATGCGTTCATAAAGAAATCTACCCACTTCATCTTCATTCTTGTTCCTCAATGGTCTAGCCTCAACCCACTTGGTAAGGTAATCAGTAACTACCACAATGTACCGATTGTTCCTTGGGGTTCTATTGAAAGGTCCTACAAAATCAATTCCCCACTTCTCAAAGGGTCCTAGCAATGGAATTGATCTAAGTGGTGGAGTGGATGTAGACTTTCTAGCAAAAGCTTGACAAACATGACAAGTTTTGCAATAATCAAGACAATCCTTGAAAATCCCTCTCCAATGGTAACCTGCATCTAGAATCTTGAAAGCAGTCACCTTTCCTGCAAAGTGTCCTCCACATACTAAACCTTCATGAAACTCCTTTATGAGTAGGATAGACTCTTCCTTACCCACTGCTCTTCGAAGTAGACCATCTGCTCCTTGGTGAAAAAGAATATCATCCACCATTGTGTAAGGTCTAGATCTTGCTGCAAGGGCCTTCCTCTCCCTAGCATGCATCCCTTCTGGATAGTTACCTCTTGTCACAAAATCCACAATCTCCTTGTACTCCATTGGAACCTCTTGAGTGACTGAGATTGTCATGAGCTCCTCATCCGGGAAGGAATCATCTACTGGCTCATCTCCATCATGATCATAGGCTCTAGATAACAAATCAGCATTTGCATGTTTCTTTCCTGGCCTATCCTCAATTGTGTAGTCATACTCAGACAAGAGAATCATCCACCTTGCTAGTCTCCCTTCAACATTAGGCTTGTTGAAGATGTACTTCAAAGCCTTGTGATCCGTGACAATTGTGGCCTTCCCTCCAATCAAGTAGTGTCTAAACTTCTTGAGACCAAAGATCACTGCCAACCCTTCTCTCTCTGTGACAGAGTAGTTCTTCTCTGCTGAAACCATCTGCCTACTAGCATAAGCTATTGGATGATCATGCCCATCTTGGTCTAATTGACTAAGAGTGCATCCTATAGCTACATTAGAAGCATCAGTGTAGAGGATGAAAGGCTTACTCCAATCAGGTTTAGCAAGAATTGGAGCTACAACAAGGGATTGCTTGAGCTCCTCAAAAGCTTTGAGAGCCTCCTTGTCTTCCAAAATCACCATGTAATCTACACCCTTCTTCATGTAGATGGTCAATGCATAAGCCTTGTTGGAAAATGAGAAGATGAACCTCCTATAGTACCCAACCATTCCCAAGAATTGGCGTAACTTTGTCAAGCTTGAAGGGAATGGAAGGTCTGAGATTTTCCTCACCTTCTCAGGATCAACTGCTATTCCATCCTTGGAGATGATGTGCCCCAAAAGTAGACCTTCTTCACATCCAAAAATGCACTTCTCTGGGTTGAGTGATGCATTTGCCTCATCCAAGCGTTGCAAGACTTTGATTAGGTGCTCAAAGTGCTCCTCCTTGCTTCCATAGACACAAAAGTCATCAATGAAATCTCTCACAAATTTCCCAATGAAAGGTTCAAATACCTTGTTCATGAACCGTTGGAATGTGGCTGGAGCATTGCAAAGCCCAAAAGGCATGACCTTGAAAGCGTAAGTTCCCCAAGGTGTGGTGAATGTGGTGAGTTGTTGATGCTCTGGTGCAATCTTGATTTGGTTATATCCACTATAACCATCTCCAAAACTGTACCTCTCATGACCTGCAACCTCCTCCAAGATCTCATCAATGAATGGCAATGGGTAGTAGTCCTTCTTGGTAACAGCATTGAGCTTCTTGTAATCCACACATACCCAAAGCTTGCCATTCTTTTTCTTCACAATGACAATTGGAGACACCCATTCTGAATTCTCCACCTCAAAGATAAATCCAGCCTCCTTGAGCTTATCAATCTCCTCCTTCACAACCAAAGATATTGGTGGGCTAATGCGACGTTGCTTTTGGCGGATTGGTCTTGCATGTGACTCCACCTCTATCTTGTGCTCCTCCAAGGTGACTTCCTTCAAATCCTTGTAACTAAAAGCAAACACATGGATGAACTTGCGGAAAATCTCCTCAAATCTCACCTTCTCCTCCTTGGTAACATTTGGGCCATACTTGAGGGTAGATAACCTTCTCTCTACCTCCTCAAGTGTCAATGGTGATTTATCTGGGTCCTTCAAAACCTCTGGCTTAGGTGAAAAATCCATAGCACACAAAGGATACACATCTGAATCAGATTCAGATTCATCCTCCTCCGTGGAAGTCTCCTCTTCCATGCTTGTGTCCACACCTGAAGCTCCTCCTTCAGAATCAGATTCCCAATAATCAGAAGATGGGGTATCTGAATGTGAGGTGTTGGTGGTGTTAGTCACAGGAACAGTGACTCTATGGTTTGATGGCCCAATCCTTAAGTACCCTTTGTGCCATCGATCAGTTGTGCGTGTTGCTCTCAACCATGGCCTCCCAAGAAGTAAGTCATAGCTTGAATCCTTCAAGACTTGGAAAGTCATGAGATTTTGAACTCCCATAACTGAAACTACCACCTTATCCATCACTCCTACTGGTTGAACTTGTTGCTTGTTTGCCATGCTCACCACAAATGTTGAAGCTCTTGAGGGTATCATACCCAACTTCTTCATCAACCTTTCTGACATGGCATTCACTGCTGATCCTCCATCAACCAATGCATCCTTGATGTTGTGACCATTCACTCTCACATCAATCTTGGAGGCATATTCACAAGCTTCCCATGGTGCTGGCTTGGCATCCACCACCCCCATTGATATTGGAACTTTTGCCTTCTTCTTCTTCTTGCTCCTTGTAGAACTCAAACCAACTCTAAGCTCCTTTCTCAAGGTAGGGTTCAAAGCAATTAATTGGCCCACTGTGATGTTAGCCTTGTGACTACCAACATCCTCCAACACATTGTAGTTCCATTGTTGCTTGGAGATCAAGAAGTCCTCCATCCCCAACTTCTTCCTTGGAGTCTTTGTTGTTGATGGTGTTGAGGTGCGAGTGCTCCTAGTAGACATAGGAGTATCCTTGCTTGAAGTAAATCCTTGAGAAGAGTGAATATCCTCTGCAAAACGAGCTCTCTTCTTCTCTTGTGCCAAAAGCTCCAAATTAGGACCCTTGGAGTTTGAGCACTCTCCCTTCTCATACTTGCTCTCAACCACATCTATGGATGCTATCCCCTTACCTTTGTTGGGATTAGGAGCCACTTGGGTTTCACTACCTCCCTCTTTCCCTCTATTGGCTCCCTCATAACCCCTTCCTCCATGGTAAGTGGAATTTGGGCAATTCCTTTGGATATGGCCTCTTCCCCCACAACCAAAACAATTTCTATCATTGAAATTGTTGGCTGGTTGGCCTCCTCTATATGGATGGTTTCCATAACTCCTAGGCCCTCTCCCTACATTCTGATCCACCTCTCTCTTCTCCCATAATTGCACCACATTGATCTTGAGATCCGCAAGTTGTTCTGTGATGGTTTGGAGTGGATCTTTTGGTGGAGGTGCAAGAACTGGAGCAACTACTACTTGTGGTGCAACCCTTGTCACCAAAGTATCAGAATTTCCACCATACTTGTAGCCTTGAGGAGGATGCACAACCTCCTTCACCACCAAATCGCTTTCATCCCCTTCCAAACTCTCCTCCATACGAATTGCGATCTTGATAGCTTCAACCTTGGAAGAAGGTTTCTCATATCTCACCTTGCTTCTAATTTGTGGTCTCAATCCTCCCACAAAATTCTTGGTGAGCATGGCCCCTATGCCAATCATTGTAGTCTCCACATCATCCCCACCCTTCCTCAACACTATGCGAAATCTGGACTCCAACTTTTCCACTCTTTCCACATAGACCCTCACTTTCTCTCCATCTCCTTGCTTGAGAAATGTAACCTCACTCATCAATCTCTCATAACTCTCATCAGGAAGAAAGTTCTCAATGAGTGCTGAAGTCAAAGTCTCCCAAGACTCCTCTTCCCCCTCTCTCCTCTCTCTCTTTTGGTATTCTGACTCATACCATGTAAGTGATGCATCCTCAAAGAAATCTGGTAATAATGAGGCCCACTCATTCTTCCTCCTCTCATTGTTTCCTATGCAAGCTCTCTTGAAGTCTCTCACAAAGGCCTCCACATCTTCTCCATCCTTGCCAAAGAAAACTGGAAGTTTCCCCATCTTAACCCCTCACTATCTTTCTTTTCTCTCAATTTTTTTTTTCCTCTTTTCTTTTCTCTCACTCTATTACTAATAGAGTATATACATGACTAACACCATCTGAGAATAATCCACTCTAGGGAACACAAAAGGTTCAGGTTGCTCCAAGATTTCTATAGCAACATCAAATCCTAGAATGCATATTAATCTAACTCTCATGGATAGTTTATCCATAAGTTGAAAGATTATCTCCATCACTAATCTTGAGAACTAGCTGATGAAGGTGGTAGTATTTCTGTAGCTGTACTAAGACTCTCTCCAAGATCCTTCACCAAAGTTTCCAAAAGTGCTTTTACTCCACTACACTCATGTCCTTTTGGAAGTCCTTCAACTCCACAAACCTCACACAACTCTTTGGTCTTAGATCTTCTCCCTCCCAATCTTGGTGAAGAAGGTCCAACATGCAAACCCAAGTCAAGTAAGCCTCTCCTTTCCCTCAATCTCTTGCTCTCAAAGGTCAATGGACATGAACTTGCCTTATGTCCCTTCTCTCCACATAGAAAGCACTTAGACTCACTCTTTCCTCCAAGTGGTGTAGGTTTTTGGATCCTCTCAACACTTTCTTCAAATTCTATTGTAAACTCTCTTTTCCTCAAATCCACCCCTACAATCACCTCAAACCCTTGGGGAACCTTGCATAATCTCAATTTCCACTCTTGATGACTCTCCATGTTCCCCAAGATGAATCTAAACACTCAAACATGCTTTTTGTTGATCTCAAACTTCTCATGCATGAGATCTCCACTCTGCAGAATTGACCCTTCCTCACAATGTCATTCAAATCTCCCAACCAATACGTCACAGTCCTCTGAAATTTTGCACACTTGATCACAACTCTAGGGCGTCCCTCCCTGCAAAATTTCAGATCTTTTCATTGAGCCATTTGGCCTAGACACCTTTCTATTCAGCACCCATATTTCAGATTTGGTCTGAAAACCACCCCCCTCACTTCAAAAACTCATCACGCCCTGCGCAAAAACGATCTCTCTCTAATTTTTGTGGCAGCAGGTAGGATACAATGCACTGAATTTTTTTGGAAATTTTCAGGGCAATTCACTGAAAATTGAAGAAATGGCAGACTCTGTACAATTTTCCAGAGAGCATGCAGTTGCGGGGGCACTTTACCCTATCAACTTTCAAAAATTCTAGCCCAGTGCGCATAGAAGCTCTCTCAATAATTTCAAGTGTGCTAACTGAAAGATAACCCAAGCTATCATGTGTAGAAATCTCAAGTCCAGATCTCAAACTTGAGATTTTGCCCAAAATCACCTTAATCCCCAAAATCTGCAATCCACCTCACACAATCTCTCCAATTCCTCTCATGTGTACAAGATGTACAAAATCACCTCAAAGACATCATAATGAACTACATGGTATACAAATGGATCTTGGTTCTCTAACATAAGTTCAGCCCTCTCCTCTCCTAATGTTCTCTCCAAGTGAGCTCTCATAGCCTCCTTCTGCCTAATGTAGAATTGGACGCGGAACATTATCTTGCCTTCTAGAGAGGTCCCGGCAACGGAACCAAAAATGTGAGCCGGCCTGTCTCTCACTAAGGATGAACCTCTGATGGCTATTATGGTAGCGCACCATGGACTAAGAAGGCAAGGAACCCCAACTCCATCATACTCCTCCAAGGCTAACACTCCAAGACTCAAGACATTGCTCACTAGAGAACTCAATGAGAGAGAGATAGTTGCAAATGAAAGGATGATGAGTACCTCCTCACTCCTTGTTTATATACTTGTGAAATAGTTATGTACCAAAGTTACTAATTACCGTAGTAACTCAAGTTACTAGACTAAAAGTCAAGTAAAGTCAAAAAGTAGAAAGGAATATCCATTCACATGGGCATATTCCCCTTATCTTGACCCAACCACTAAAGCAAGGATTCCTTCACATGGGCTATCCTTGGACTAAAGAAGAATCTAAAACAAAAAGGCTTACGGGCCCAAGAGTTCTCAACTCTTTCCCCAAAGCCAAACACCTAGGAATAATACCAAGTCAACACACTAAAATCCAAAATAGTGGTGCTCATCTTTCCTACTTCCTCTAAAGTAAGGTCCCATCTATCTTAGCTATGACTAACTTTAGCTAACCATGACTAATATAGAACCATCCTTTATCTCTATATAAATAATATCTCTTAAGTACTTGTAATACCAAGCTAAATATCACAATACCACACACATGCACAAATGGGTGTTACAGGTCAAGATCAAGACAAAGTTGTTGCAAACAAGGAATCAAAGTGCTTAGCCAATTGTATGGCTTCTTCTAAGTGTTTGGGCTCTCCCATGGTCACTTCCAATTTGGTGTGTGACTTCAAGCCCCTCACAAATTGATCCAAAGCTTCAATTTCTGATATATCTAGAATTTACATTATGGTGTTTTGGAATTGAGTGATGTAACTTCTCATAAAACTAATTTATTTCAATTTTGCCAATCTATCTCATGTGGCTTATGCAGCACTTATAGCTTGGAATCTCCTAATTGTTGCACTCTTGAATTCTTCTCATGTTAAGCTTGGTACAAAAAACTACTATTTAGCTGGAGAAACTATGGTGGAATTGCCACCATAGTTTCTCCTCTTCATCCAATTGGTTTGAAGCTAAGAGAATTTGTCTATGTTGATCTTGAAGATTTGTACCTTCAAAATAACATTCACAATCAAACAAAAAAATTCCCATTGTGCCTAGGAGATTCTTGCTTTCAAATACCTTGGGCTTTGGAAATTAGATTTGCTCTTCCTCTTTTCAAAATGGTGCTCTCTCTTTATGCTCTTGTCATTGATGGTCTCTTATTTCAAACAATTGAGTAAGGTGCTTGATTTGTTACTCCATAGTAATGATAACTTTGGATATTAACACCATAGCTGCTACTCTATCTATAATTATCTAAATTAACATATAGATGCAACACATCTATCATTCTTTGTAAGTTACAATCAAAAGTATCAAGGGTTCATCAAACAAGGTGATTGCATTTAGAAAATTCTACCCAAAGTAAGAGATAATGAACTATGTGAAATGATGCTTGGGTAATACATGGACACAAAACTATCAATGGTTTAGGTGAAATGGATTTGGTGGTCTATAATTCTATCCATTCCATTCCTACTTTGATAGCAATGGAAAAGACCAAGGATAGAAATAAGAGAATGAAAGATCACATTGAGACTCTTGAATGATGCAAACTCTCAATATCTGGTATGAGCTTGAGCTTTGATATTTATAGCAAATATAGAAGGCTCTTGAGAAGCTTCTCATGAAGCTTCCTAAGAGCTACCTTGTTGGAGTGCAAGTTACTTCAACCTAGAAGTTACCTATGTGGCATGCAAGCTAAGCTAGTTAGCAAGCTTCCCAAGAAGCCTCCTTCTAGAATCCATCTACTTGGTGGGCAAACTAAACTGATCGGGAAGCTTCTAAAGAAGCTTCCTTCTATAATCACCACTTGGTATACACATTACTCAATCCTTAGAAAGTACCAACTAGCTTCTTGGATATTTCTAGAATATTCTTATAATTCTTGGGTAATTTGGCTTATTTGTTACTTTGTTAGTCTCGACTAACATGTCTATAAAATCCATATTGTTATGTCTTGGGAGATAATACAATGATCAATCAAGGCCTTATCACACAAGACTTGAAACTCTCCCAATAACTTTGTACCTTGATCAATCAAAACCTCAATTGGTGCACCAAAATGACTAAGATTAAAATCCAAGAACAAGTAAGTTGTCTGTTCATTGGATGTGTGAGGAGTGTCACCAACTAAATCCACTTGGAGAAGTGCTCTACCATAACTAAAACATATTGATGATGTCTCATAGACAATAGTGGAGGTCCAGTAAAGTCCAAAATCCAACATTAACCTTACTTCTTGATAAATAATGGGTATAATTGTAACATGGGAGTATTAAATGATGCTCTAACTTGGTCTGTAACACTCATTTGTGCATGTGTGTGGTATTGTGATATTTAGCTTGGTATTACAAGTACTTAAGAGATATTATTTATAGAGATAAAGGATGGTTCTATATTCGTCATGGTTAGCTAAAGTTAGTCATAGCTAAGATAGAGTGGACCTTACTTTAGAGGAAGTAGAAAAGATGAGCACCACTATTTTGGATTTTAGTGTGTTGACTTGGCATTATTCCTAGGTGTTTGGCTTTGAGGAAAGAGTTGAGAACTCTTGGGCCCGCAAACCTTTTTGTTTTGGATTCTTCTTTATTCCAAGGATAGTCCATGTGAAGGAATCCTTGACTTAGTGGTTGGGTCAAGATAAGACCACATGCTTAGGGGAATATGCCCATGTGAATGGATATTCTTTTCTACTTTTTGACTTTACTTGACTTTTAGTCTAGTAACTTGAGTTACTGCGGTAATTAGTAACTTTGGTACGTAACTATTTCACAAGTATATAAACAAGGGGTGAGGAGGTACTCATCATCCTTTCATTTGCAACTATCTCTCTCTCATTGAGTTCTCTAGTGAGCAATGTCTTGAGTCTTGGAGTGTTAGCCTTGGAGGAGTATGATGGAGTTTGGGTTCCTTGCCTTTTTAGTCCATGGTGCGCTACCATAATAGCCATCAGAGGTTCATCCTGAGTGAGAGACAGGCCGGCTCACATTTTTGGTCCCGTTGTCGGGACCTCTCTAGAAGGCAAGATAATGTTCCGCGTCTAATTCTACATTAGGCAGAAGGAGGCTATGAGAGCTCACTTGGAGAGAACATTAGGAGAAGAGAGGGCTGAACTTATGTTAGAGAACCAAGATCCATTTGTATACCCTGTAGTTCATTATGATGTCTTTGAGGTGATTTTGTACATCTTGTACACATGAGAGGAATTGGAGAGATTGTGTGAGGTGGATTGCAGATTTTGGGGATTAAGGTGATTTTGGGCAAAATCTCAAGTTTGAGATCTGGACTTGAGATTTCTACACATGATAGCTTGGGTTATCTTTCAGTTAGTACACTTGAAATTATTGTGAGAGCTTCTATGCGCACTGGGCTAGAATTTTTGAAAGTTAATAGGGTAAAGTGCTCCCGCAACTGCATGCTCTCTGGAAAATTGTACAGAGTCTACCATTTCTTCAATTTTCAGTGAATTTTCCTGAAAATTTCCAAGAAAATTCACTGCATTGTATCCTACCTACTGCCACAAAAATTAGAGAGAGATAGTTCTTGCGCAGGGAGAAATGAGTTTTTTAAGTGAGGGGGGTGGTTTTCAGACCAAATCTGAAATATGGGTGCTGAATAGAAAGGTGTCTAGACCAAATGGCTTGATGAAAAGATCTGAAATTTTGCAGGAAAGGACGCCCTGGAGTTTTTATCAAGTGTGCAAACTTTCAGAGGAATGTGACGTATTGGTTGGGAAATTTGAGTGACATTGTGAGGAAGGGTCAATTCTGCAGAGTGGAGACCTCATGCATGAGAAATTTGAAATCAACAAAAAGCATGTTTGAGTGTTTAGATTCATCTTGGGAACATGGAGGGTCATCAAGAGTGAAAATTGAGATTATGCAAGGTTCCCCAAGGGTTTGAGGTGATTGTAGGGGTTGATTTGAGGAAAAGAGAGTTTACAATAGAATTTGAAGAGAGTATTGAGAGGATCCAAAAACCTACACCACTTGGAGGAAAGAGTGAGTCTAAGTGCTTTCTATGTGGAGAGAAGGGACATAAGGCAAGTTCATGTCCATTGACCTTTGAGAGCAAGAGATTGAGGGAAAGGAGAGGCTTACTTGACTTGGGTTTGCATGTTGGACCTTCTTCACCAAGATTGGGAGGGAGAAGATCTAAGACCAAGGAGTTATGTGAGGTTTGTGGAGTTGAAGGACTTCCAAAAGGACATGAGTGTAGTGGAGTAAAAGCACTTTTGGAAACTTTGGTGAAGGATCTTGGAGAGAGTCTAAGTACAACTACAAAAATACTATCACCTTCATCAGCTAGTTCTCAAGATTAGTGATGGAGATAATCTTTCAACTTATGGATAAACTATCCATGAGAGTTAGATTAATATGCACTCTAGGATTTGATGTTGCTATAGAAATCTTGGAGCAACTTGAACCTTTTGTTTTCCCTAGAGTGGATTATTCTCAAATGGTGTTAGTCATGTATATACTCTATTAGTAATAGAGTGAGAGAAAAGAAAAGAGAAAAAAAATTGAGAGAAAAGAAAGATAGTGAGGGGTTAAGATGGGAAAACTTCCAGTTTTCTTTGGCAAGGATGGAGAAGATGTGGAGGCCTTTGTGAGAGACTTCAAGAGAGCTTGCATAGGAAACAATGAGAGGAGGAAGAATGAGTGGGCCTCATTATTACCAGATTTCTTTGAGGATGCATCACTTACATGGTATGAGTCAGAATACCAAAAGAGAGAGAGGAGAGAGGGGGAAGAGGAGTCTTGGGAGACTTTGACTTCAGCACTCATTGAGAACTTTCTTCCTGATGAGAGTTATGAGAGATTGATGAGTGAGGTTACATTTCTCAAGCAAGGAGATGGAGAGAAAGTGAGAATCTATGTGGAAAGAGTGGAAAAGTTAGAGTCCAGATTTTGCATAGTGTTGAGGAAGGGTGAGGATGATGTGGAGACTACAATGATTGGCATAGGGGCCATGCTCACCAAGAATTTTGTGGGAGGGTTGAGACCACAAATTAGAAGCAAGGTGAGATATGAGAAACCTTCTTCCAAGGTTGAAGCTATCAAGATCGCAATTCGTATGGAGGAGAGTTTGGAAGGGGATGAGAGTGATTTGGTGGTGAAGGAGGTTGTGCATCCTCCTCAAGGCTACAAGTATGATGGAACTTCTGATACTTTGGTGACAAGGGTTGCACCACAAGTAGTAGTTGCTCCAGTTCTTGCACCTCCACCAAAAGATCCACTCCAAACCATCACAGAACAACTTGCGGATCTCAAGATCAATGTGGTGCAACTATGGGAGAAGAGAGAGGTGGATCAGAATGTAGGGAGAGGGCCTAGGAGTTATGGAAGCTATCCATATAGAGGAGGCCAACCAGCCAACAATTTCAATGATAGAAATTGTTTTGGTTGTGGAGGCCATATCCAAAGGAATTGCCCAAATTCCACTTACCATGGAGGAAGGGGTTATGAGGGAGCCAATAGAGGGAAAGAGAGAGGTAGTGAAACCCAAGTGGCTCCTAATCCCAACAAAGGTAAGGGGATAGCATCCATAGATGTGGTTGAGAGCAAGTATGAGAAGGGAGAGTGCTCAAACTCCAAGGGTCTTAATTTGGAGCTTTTGGCACAAGAGAAGAAGAGAGCTCGTTTTGTAGAGGATGTTCACTCTTCTCAAGGATTTACTTCAAGCAAGGATACTCCTATGTCTACTAGGAGCACTCGCACCTCAACACCATCAACAACAAAGACTCCAAGGAAGACGTTGGGGATGGAGGACTTCTTGATCTCAAAACAACAATGGAACTACAATGTGTTGGAGGATGTTGGTAGTCACAAGGCTAACATCACAGTGGGCCAATTAATTGCTTTGAACCCTACCTTGAGAAAGGAGCTTAGAGGTGGTTTGAGTTCTACAAGGAGCAAGAAGAAGAAGAAGGCAAAAGTTCTAGTATCAATGGGGGTGGTGGATGCCAAGCCAGCACCATGGGAGGCTTGTGAATATGCCTCCAAGATTGATGTGAGAGTGAATGGTCACAACATCAAGGATGCATTGGTTGATGGAGGATCAGCAGTGAATGCCATGTCAGAAAGGTTGATGAAGAAGTTGGGTATGATACCCTCAAGACCTTCAACATTTGTGGTGAGCATGGCAAACAAGCAACAAGTTCGACCAGTAGGGGTGATGGATAAGGTGGTAGTTTCAGTTATGGGAGTTCAAAATCTCATGACTTTCCAAGTCTTGAAGGATTCAAGCTATGACTTACTTCTTGGGAGGCCATGGTTGAGAGCAGCACGCACAACTGATCGATGGCACAAAGGGTACTTGAGGATTGGGCCATCAAACCATAGAGTCACTGTTCCTGTGACTAACACCACCAACACTTCACATTCAGATACCCCATCTTCTGATTATTGGGAATCAGATTCTGAAGAAGGAGTTTCAGGTGTGGACACAAGCATGGAAGAGGAGACTTCCACGGAGGAGGATGAATCTGAATCTGATTCTGATTCAGATGTGTATCCTTTGTGTGCTATGGATTTTTCACCTAAGCCAGAGGTTTTGAAGGACCCAAATAAATCACCATTGACACTTGAGGAGGTAGAGAGAAGGTTATCTACCCTCAAGTATGGCCCAAATGTTACCAAGGAGGAGAAGGTGAGATTTGAGGAGATTTTCCGCAAGTTCATCCATGTGTTTGCTTTTTGTTACAAGGATTTGAAGGAAGTCACCTTGGAGGAGCACAAGATAGAGGTGGAGTCACATGCAAGACCAATCCGCCAAAAGCAACGTCGCATTAGCCCACCAATATCTTTGGTTGTGAAGGAGGAGATTGATAAGCTCAAGGAGGTTGGATTTATCTTTGAGGTGGAGAATTCAGAATGGGTGTCTCCAATTGTCATTGTGAAGAAAAAGAATGGCAAGCTTCGTATATGTGTGGATTACAAGAAGCTCAATGCTGTTACCAAGAAGGACTACTACCCATTGCCATTCATTGATGAGATCTTGGAGGAGGTTGCAGGTCATGAGAGGTACAGTTTTGGAGATGGTTATAGTGGATACAACCAAATCAAGATTGCACTAGAGCATCAACAACTCACCAAGTTCACCACACCTTGGGGAACTTATGCTTTCAAGGTCATGCCTTTTGGGCTTTGCAATGCTCTAGCCACATTCCAACGGTTCATGAACAAGGTATTTGAACCTTTCATTGGGAAATTTGTGAGAGACTTCATTGATGACTTTTGTGTCTATGGGAGCAAGGAGGAGCACTTTGAACACCTAATCAAAGTCTTGCAACGCTTAGATGAGGCAAATGCATCACTCAACCTAGAGAAGTGCATTTTTTGGTGTGAAGAAGGTCTACTTTTGGGGCACATCATCTCCAAGGATGGAATAGCAGTTGATCTTGAGAAGGTGAGGAAAATCTCAAACCTTCCATTCCCTTCAAGCTTGACAAAGTTACGCCAATTCTTGGGGATGGTTGGATACTATAGGAGGTTCATCTTCTCATTTTCCAACAAGGCTTATGCATTGACCATCTACATGAAGAAGGGTGTAGATTACATTGTGATTTTGGAGGACAAGGAGGCTCTCAAAGCTTTTGAGGAGCTCAAGCAATCCCTTGTTGTAGCTCCAATTCTTGCTAAACCTGATTGGAGTAAGCCTTTCATCCTCTACACTGATGCTTCTAATGTAGCTATAGGATGCACTCTTAGTCAATTAGACCAAGATGGGCATGATCATCCAATAGCTTATGCTAGTAGGCAGATGGTTTCAGCAGAGAAGAACTACTCTGTCACGGAGAGAGAAGGGTTGGCCGTGATCTTTGGTCTCAAGAAGTTTAGACACTACTTGATTGGAGGGAAAGCCACCATTGTCATGGATCACAAGGCTTTGAAGTACATCTTCAACAAGCCTAATGTTGAAGGGAGACTAGCAAGGTGGATGATACTCTTGTCTGAGTATGACTACACCATTGAAGATAGGCCAGGAAAGAAACATGCAAATGCTGATTTATTATCTAGAGCCTATGATCATGATGGAGATGAGCCAATGGATGATTCCTTCCCGGATGAGGAGCTCATGACAATCTCAGTCACTCAAGAGGTTCCAATGGAGTACAAGGAGATTGTGGATTTTGTGACAAGAGGTAACTATCCAGAAGGGATGCATGCTAGGGAGAGGAAGGCCCTTGCAGCAAGATCTAGACCTTACAAAATGGTGGAGGATATTCTTTTTCACCAAGGAGCAGATGGTCTACTTCAAAGAGCAGTGGGTAAGGAAGAGTCTATCCTACTCATAAAGGAGTTTCATGAAGGTTTAGTATGTGGAGGACACTTTGCAGGAAAGGTGACTGCTTTCAAGATTCTAGATGCAAGTTACCATTGGAGAGGGATTTTCAAGGATTGTCTTGATTATTGCAAAACTTGTCATGTTTGTCAAGCTTTTGCTAGAAAGTCTACATCCACTCCACCACTTAGATCAATTCCATTGCTAGGACCTTTTGAGAAGTGGGGAATTGATTTTGTAGGTCCTCTCAATAGAACCCCAAGGAACAATCGGTACATTGTGGTAGTTACTGATTACCTTACCAAGTGGGTTAAGGCTAGACCATTGAGGGACAAGAATGAAGATGAAGTGGGTAGATTTCTTTATGAACGCATTATCACTAGGTTTGGATTCCCTTTGGAGTTGGTTTTTGATAAAGGAGGAGAGTTTACAGGAAGCATTACTACAGCCATGCTACGACATTTCTCTATCACACATAGAGTAACTAAATCCTATAAGCTAAATTCCAATGGCTTGGCAGAGAGAACCAATCAGACCTTGTGCATGATGTTGGCCAAAGATGCAGAAATGGAGGGAGCTAAACATCATTGGGACAAGAAGATTCATGCAGTTTTGTAGGAGTATAGGACAATCATGAAGACTTCCACCGGATATTCTCCATTTCAATTGGTGTATGGTATTGAGTCTACCTTACCTATTCACTTTGATCTTCCTACCTTCCAAAGCATTCATAGGAGATTGAAGAAAGCACAAGGAGGTGATGTAGAGAAGTCAAGGAAGGAACAACTCATGGAGTTGGAAGAGGCAAGAGCAGTTGCTATGGTTCAAGTGGAGCAAGCCCAAAGGAAACAAAAGGAGAGCTATGATAAGAGGCAAGGCAAGAAGAAGGTAGAGCCTTTCAAAGAAGGTGATTGGGTAATGTTGTTTGATTCCATTCGATTCAAGAGAGTGCAAAAGAAGTTTTTACCTAAATACTTTGGACCTTTCATAGTGGAGAAGGTGTGGGGCAATTACACCTATGATCTCAAGGAGTTGGGAGGAAGACACTTTGATAGGATTAACCATGATAAGTTGAAGATGTACCATAGAAGGTAGAGAGACCTTCACTTTGAGGACAAAGTGAAAACTTAGTCCAAGGGTAAATGTAACACCCATTTGTGCATGTGTGTGGTATTGTGATATTTAGCTTGGTATTACAAGTACTTAAGAGATATTATTTATAGAGATAAAGGATGGTTCTATAGTAGTCATGGTTAGCTAAAGTTAGTCATAGCTAAGATAGAGTGGACCTTACTTTAGAGGAAGTAGAAAAGATGAGCACCACTATTTTGGATTTTAGTGTGTTGACTTGGCATTATTCCTAGGTGTTTGGCTTTGAGGAAAGAGTTGAGAACTCTTGGGCCCGCAAACCTTTTTGTTTTGGATTCTTCTTTATTCCAAGGATAGCCCATGTGAAGGAATCCTTGACTTAGTGGTTGGGTCAAGATAAGACCACATGCTTAGGGGAATATGCCCATGTGAATGGATATTCCTTTCTACTTTTTGACTTTACTTGACTTTTAGTTTAGTAACTTGAGTTACTACGGTAATTAGTAACTTTGGTACGTAACTATTTCACAAGTATATAAACAAGGGGTGAGGGTGTACTCATCATCCTTTCATTTGCAACTATCTCTCTCTCATTGAGTTCTCTAGTGAGCAATGTCTTGAGTCTTGGAGTGTTAGCCTTGGAGGAGTATGATGGAGTTTGGGTTCCTTGCCTTCTTAGTCCATGGTGCGCTACCATAATAGCCATCAGAGGTTCATCCTGAGTGAGAGCCAGGCCGGCTCACAGGTCATAAACCACACATCTGGCAACAAGCTATTATAGATTGATATGTATGTCATACCACTAATAATGGCTCTGGAATAAGTTATATGTATGCTTTACTCCAAAATGTCATAGCTCCTCATGAGTATGATATACCAATTGTGGTCTTTGAGATGGAAGTGGTACTACTTGCATTCTACTATCATCTCATACACAAATTAGATGTTCACCTTCCAATCTAAACTACTTGGTTTTCTCAAGGACACAATCTCTCTCATTGGCACCAATTGTGCAACCCACAACACTAGTGCAAAAATAATCCATCACTAAGATATCATCATGAATATCTTATTGACTTATACCAATATCTCCACCCCTTGGATCTAAGACCTCAACAACTCCTCTTATTTATATTGAGAGAGATAATATTAGAGCCTTAGAAATAGAAAGGTAGGTGCATGCCAACTTGGCACCATCTCCTCATTTGTCTTACCATGCCAATGTGCTCCAATTAGATCTTGCTAGTTGGGACATGGATTTTCTACTCAACCTCTCTGTATCATGGTTCACCACTCTAGATCTATAAATAATTGTGAAATCATATTCCTATAAAATCAAACTCATTATGCAAGTTTCCTTAAAAGCTTGTCAAACTCCATCAACCACTTCATTGATTGATGATAAATTATAACATTGGAAATATACTATTGCCAACATTGCTACCAAGCATTCTTTCTCATATAAATTGTACATAGCCTCTGCTATATTTTTGGAATGACTAGCATAGGCCACCACAAACTCCTTCCTCTCATCAGCTTGTTGGATGAGCACTGCTCCAAGCTCCAATGTATTCCAATCATATGAACTTGTTATGGTCATCCTTTTATTGGTCATGTAAGAATAGGAGAAAATATCAACCTCTCCTTGAGATCTATAAAACCCCTCTTGTTCTCATCTCCCCAAAACCACTCTTGTGTAAGCTTGGTCAAATTTGTTAGGGCCTTGGAATGACACTAAATCATCTAACATATTGGCAATAGAAATTTGCCAACCCAAGGATGTTTGCACTTTGCTTACATCTGTAAGCCAAGATATACATGCAATAGTCTCCACCTTGGTATATTGAACACCAAGTCCACCAAGGTAGATAGTGTAACTCAAATACTAAACTTGCTCATGGAAGAATTAACACTTCCCAAGATGTAATTGGAGTTCATGAGATCTTAGTCTCTCAAACACCTCTAATAAATGTCTCTCATGCTCCTCCATGATAGACCAAAATTTCATCAATATAGCACCAAGAAAAATCCAATCCTACTAGGATCCTATCTATGATCCTCTAGAACTAGACAAGAGCATTCTTTAACCCAACTAAACTCCATTGATACAATTCATCCTTGCCATGAGGATCAATAGCCCAAAATGTTACCTTGAACTTGTCCTCCTCCTTGATTGGAAAATTTTTATATCTTGCTCAAAGATCCAAAGTATTAAAGATCTTTGCATGCCTAATCACATCAAAGATCTCCTCTAATATAAGCAACATTGTAAGAGGTGATGCAGTATTGAGGTTTAACCCCATGGTAGAGTTCTTCTAGTGTTTGAGGTGGAACTACCAAGGAGTGTAGATTAGAAGCTTAAGAGCTTGTAGGAGTTCCAATGGAAGGCTAGAGAGAGCCTAAGCAAAGCATACACTTGTATGAGATGATTGATCAATATCACTTCCATCAATATCACATCAAGAATTCCATTTTTGGTATGAGATCTTGGACAAGGAGTTGCAATGTAGAATACATGATGCTATGTTTTTACAAGATACCTCACTTACTTTGGTGGATGTCTTTAGTTTCACTAAAAAAATTAAGATCAATATGGTGGAAGAGAGATTGATGACATCTAGATTTGGTTAGGAGACCTCATCCATAACTATTACTTTTTCTAAAATGCAATAGAATGCATCACATCAAGTTGGCTTCTAAAGGTAGAATCTACAACCTAGATCTTATGAGTGAGTAAAAGGCCTTTTGCAGCAAGACCTTCACCTTCATTTTTAGGTTAATAGCAACCAATGAGTGGTAGTGTTGCTTGTTGGACTTGTGGTAGACCTTATTATAAGAGAGACTGCACTTAGGGTATTGGATATTATACCTTTGGTACATCATAGTTAGCCCAAAGACAATGTGACCATTGCCATAGATTTGATCACACCAATGACGAATGTTTTGATCTCCACCAGAGTTATGGAGTGATAGGGTTGTTATGGAAAATGGTAGGGGAGCTCTAGATCAAGGAGGACAAGATGGTAGAGGTGGTGGTAGAGGACTAACACTTGGTATGAATGCAATAATTGCTCTTGCTTCTAATATAGCCATGGCTATTTGGATTGAGCAATTGGTGCAGAGATTGGCCAACATGATTATAACTTAGAGGAGATCATATTCAAGTGTTGAGGATTTCACTTCTTATGTTGGTGATAGAGATATCTTGGACTTTATGTGTGAGCAACACAAGTAGATGCATCTACCATAGTGACTAGGAGTGTAGCACGTAATCCAAAGCCTAGAGGAGAATTAATGGAGTTGAGCCCATAAAGAGGAGAGGTTGGTTGACAAGTTAGACTTCTCTAGTCTTTCACACTCTCTAAGGTACTACAAATGACATCCATGGCTCTTAGATGTTCTAGTGCAGGTGTGATAGGTGGTGATAGAGTGCTTGATGGATTAGATATTAGCTAGTCACTTTGTTACTCCACATAGTGAGTCTAGCATGATGTTGGAGGGCAGTTTAGTTGATTATGCACTCACCTTGGACTCACTTACTTCTCAACCAATGACATGTTTATATTGGGGGTTGACCCAGATCTAGTCTTTTGCTTAGCTGCCACACTTTGTGAGAGTAGGAATGATGTGTTTCTTGCTTTTAGAGCAGAGGTAGTTGATGGTTGTGTAGCATGGGATTCATTCAACTACCAATGGTTTATGGCAAGCATCAATAGCTAGATTGGAGGAGTTACTAATTAGACTTGAATTGAGAGAGCTTGGTTCACACTTGAAGTTATCCTATTGGACAACTAGAGTGAGATTTTCCATTTGGTGGGACCTTCAAGGAAGGTCTATAGACCACAAATGGTTTGATTAGACTCTAGTGCATAGCCTCTTATTTTGGGGAAGGTTGTAGTTGTTAGTCTTGGGCTATGGAAGACCAATATGAAGAGGTGTCCATTTTGGATCTACATATCTTTAGGAGATTTTTCTACATAGTACATCACATGCAAGAAGCTCATTGTTTAGATCAACCCAATCATCCAATTGATATCTTTGTGATGAGAGCTCAAGCAATAGCAATAGTAGCAAAGTCATATGATTTGCTAGTTGGTGGAAGAGTGTTATACTCCATGGGTTTCAATATTGATTATTGGGAGGAGACAACTTCCTAAAGGCCAAATTGGCAGTCAAGTGAGGGATGAGTATGTTGCCTACAAGTATGCTTTACTAGTGGTAGTCTTGGCTCACTACAATCAAGGACTGTGGCATTAATTTCAAATTTCAATTGTTCCATTACTTAGCCTCATGACTTATTAGAGGGGAATGCTTATGCGGAGGATACCCTAGTACTAAAGGAGATCACTTTGATTTGGAGTACAAGGTTGTTCCATTATGGAGTTTTGAGGAAGCATTGCAACAACAACCTTGGAGTGAAGCCTTTGTACCACCAATAGATGAGTGTGAGAATAAGCTTTTGGAGTCTATTACCTTGTTACCTTGGATACCACATTTATTGCTTGGCAATATTCAATAGAGGAGGTATGCCTATTATAGTTGAATAATGAGATCAACACTAAACTAGTTGCTATAATAATATGGAGTTTATAGATAAGCTAATCAAGACTAAAAAAATAACAAATAGGCCAAATTAGCCAAGAATTATAAGAATATTCTAGAAGCATCTAAGAAGCTTCTTGCTACCTTCCAAATATTGGATAATGTGTATATTAGGTGATAACTTCTAGGAGGAAAAAAGCTTCTTGGGAAGCTTCTCAACTATCTTAGCTTGCATGTCACATATGTGGCTTTTAGAAGGAAATTTCTTGGGAAGTTTTCCAACTAGCTTAGCTTGCACACCAAGAAAGTAGCCTCTAGAAGGATGCTTCTAAAGAGGCTTCTTGATCAACTTAGTTTTCACTCTAAGAAGGTGGCTTTTAGGAAGCTTCTTGGGAAACTTCTCAAGAGCCTTGAATATTCCCTATATATACCAAAGCGTAAGTTCATGCTAGGCATTTGGATTTTCCCTCATTCAAGAGTCACAATGTAATCTTTCACTTTGATCTTACATTCTCTTATTTCTCCCCTCAATCTTTTACATTTTTATTAGAGCAAGTATGGGATGGATTGAACTTATGGACCACCAAATCTATTTTCTCCAAACCATGGGATTTTTGTGTCCATGTACTACCCAAATATCATTTCAAGCACTTCATCATTTCATGTTTTGGATAAAAAATTTTAAACATGATCACCTTGTCTGATGACCCTTGATACTTCCAATGGTAACTTATGGAGAATGGTAGATGTGTTGCATCTATGTGTTAATTTGGATAAATTTAGATAGTTTGTAGAGTAGTAGCCATGACAGCAATGCCTAAAGTTATCATTGCTATGCAACAAAAAATCAAGCACCTTACTCAATTGTTAGAAGAAAAAGACCATCATATAAAGAGAGTACCATTTCAAGAAAGAGAAAACCAAATCTGATTTCCAAAGCCCAAGGTATTTGAAGGCAAAAATATCTCGTGTGCATAGTGGAGAAATTTTTGTTTGATTGTGAATGTTTTTTTTTAAGTACAAATCTTCAAAATGATTGGAGACCAATTCTCTTAACTTCAAGCTAGTTGGATGGAGTGAAAAAACTATAATGGCAATTCCAAGTGGAACAAGCTAAAGGACAGTTTATTGCACCAATCTTGAGATGGGAAGAATTCAAAAGCACAATAAATGGGAGATTCCAAGCTATAAATGTTACACAAGCCACACAAGATAGATTGGCAAAATTGAAGCAAATTGGTTTTGTTAGACTATACTTCACTCAATTTTAGAACAACATAATGCAAATTCCAAATATACTAGAAGGTGAAGCTTCAGATCAATTTGTAAAGAGCTTGAAGTCACCTACCAACTTAGAAGTGACCATGTGAGAGTCCAATCACTTGGAGGAAGCCATGCACTTGGCTGAGCACTTTGATTCCTTGGTTGCAAAAATTGGTCTTGATCTTGATCTTCATAAAACCTACCAACACACTACACATGAGTGGAGGAGTTAGCACTAATGGAGATTGATGCCATCCAACAAAGACCACCTAGCACTATATGGTGGTTATTTTTATTGTCACTCAAATTAGACATCACATTACTAAATGTTTACTCAAGAATGGATCATCCCAACAAATCACCCAAATAGAGTTTGTGGAGTGTGATGATCAAGAAAACAAAGAATTCCAATAGGAGAATTTGAGCTACCTACTGGGAACTTGATTAGTTCTAATAGGATTGAACTCTTGACCTATGCAAGTTTAATTCATTTGAAAGGTATGATATTCGATCATGCATGTAAGATTTTGGTTGATCATGGAAGTCCAAAAAATTGCATATCCATGTAATTAACAAAAGAATTAGGTACTCTTATCAAGCCAATAATTGGAAGTAGATTGATGGTAGATGGTAGAAAGATTTTTTGCATTCCTACCTCACATCTTGTTATATTTGAGATTGGGAAGGAGTATTTGGAATGTATAAGGTTTGTAGAGGCACCTCTATACTATGATGTCATTCTATATTTGCCTTGGCTTGAATGTCATAAGGTTCAATTTTATTAGACACAACATCAAATTCAAGTACAACACCAAAGTAAAAATGATTGAATTGGTTGTCTTTCACTTTTGAGTAAGACACCTAAGCAAAATCAATCCCAAGATGATAATTTTGTCAATAAGTAGCCATATAGCAAGCTTTGGAAAAATATATTCTTATTTTTCCTATGTGGATCAAACCAATTGTGCATAGAAAATTTTATGAAGGTAAAAAGCCTCATCAAGCAATGGTTGATCAGATAGTTCAAGATTTTTCAGATGTATTTTTGGATGATCTACCAAAAGGGTTACACTTTGATCATGATCAAGTTACTTCAAGATCAAGTTATTACCAAGAAGTATTCCAATGAGTAGACCAATCTATCGGCTCTCACCAAAAGAGTTGGAAGAGCTTTAAGCAACACTAATGGAGTTGTTGGAGAAGTATTTCATATAACATAATACATCTCCTTTGGGAGCACCGGGACTATTTGTCCCAAAGAATGATAGAAGACTTTGCGTATGTATTGATTATTGTGGCCTCAATAAAAAACAATGAAGAATGTATATCCTTTGTCTTGAATAAATGACTTGCTAGATCAATTGAATGGAGCATGATACTTCTCCAAGTTGGATCTTTGAAGTGACTATTGGCAAATTCCCATTGATAGGGAGTATGTGCAAAAAATTACCTTTTGCACAAGGTATGGGCATTTTGAATGGAGAGTTCTACCTTTCAAGCTCACTAATGCTTTGGTAGTCTTCATGGATCAAATGCATTGGGTGTTAGATGGGCTATTGGATCAATATATGATGCATTCTTGAATGATATTTTAATCTATAGCAAGATAGATACAAAACATACAAATCTCATGCATGAAGTCCTAAGATGACTACGTCAATGGAAGTTTTATTGCAAGAAGTCAAAGTATACCTTTGGTAGAAGGAAGTTATCTTCATAAGGTCTCATTGGAGGGGATCAAGATGGAAGATTAGAAAATCAAGACCAAATGTGATTGATCTACCTCAAAGGATGCCACAAAAGTGAGGGCATTTAATGATTAGGTAAGTTTTTATTGATCATTCATCCACTACAATTCTCATGTGGCCGCACCATTGACCAATCTATTAGGGAAGACCTCAAGCTTTCAATGGACCACCAAGTATGAAGAAGCATTCAAGAAGTTGAAGCATATGGTGTCTTAAGACCCGTATGATCCTCAACTACCTTGTGTTATTGATTTCATTGCTTTTAACTTTGCCATTGGAGTTGTGTTGCAACAAGAATTTCTAGTTGGGTTACACCCCCATTGCCTTTGTGTCTTATTGAATAAACATTGTAGAAAGGAAATTACTCTACTTAAGATAGAGAAAAACTAGAAATGGTATATATCACCAAGGAATGGAGGTATTATCCCTTGGAGAAGCAAGTGATCATGCAAACCAATTATAAACTTTTGTTGCATTAAATTTGGAGCACACAAAGAGTTGATATGATCAATGGGAGGAATAACTATAGTTTTTTGACATCAAACTTGAAAGCCGGTAGGTTCCATGTTGTCTCCAATGCCCTATCATGATAACCTAATTTGAAGAATCTTTTTGTACCTCTCATCATGATAGCAATTATAATATTTTCCAGTGACTCAAAAGTCCAAATTGAGTTTAGGACTGCTTTACAACAAGACTCCTTCTTTCATATGGTATAAGGTCATCTTATTGCACACTATAAGGAATACAACACCTTCTCCTTCAAGGAAGGCCTTCTATTCTATGAGAATCATATCTATGTTCTAGCCAAGGGTGATCTATGACTTGTGTTCCTTCAAGAAACCCATGACTTACCAACCACTAGTCATATGGGTGTGGATAAGACTTTGGTACCCTAGAATGCCAATGGTGGTGGCCCACATGGCACAAGAGGTTTGAGAGTTTGTCCAATTTTGTGAGAGTTGCTTATGCAACAAGACCAGTAACCAAAAGCTGAGTGAACTCCTTCAACAACTTACTATCCCATTTGCTTGATGGGAACACATAAGCTTAGATCTCATCATATCCTTGCCAAAGACAAAACAAGTTCATGCATTAATTGTGGTTTTTGTTAATAAGCTTAGTAAGCAAATCCAATTGGCACCAATGTTTGATACAATGGATGCTCTGGCACTGGCCCAGATCTACTCTGACACTGGCCCAGATCTACTCTGACAATGTCTTCAAGCATCATGGGATACCTTGTGTACTCATCTCCAACCATGATCCTTGATTCATTGGTAAACTTTGGCAAACACTCTTTAAGCCACTTGGCACCAAGCTTTCTTTGTCCACTACTTAACATCCTCAAATTGATGCGCAAACTAAACATATGAATTGAACCTAAGAGGATATATTTTTGAACCTTAGAGGATATACTTTGTGCCTTTATCAACATTCACTATAATAATTGGGATGAATGCCTTATAGCTATTGAGTTTGCTTACAATAACTCCAAACAAGCAAGCAAGCACTGGATTTTCTTCCTTCTTCCTTAATTTTGGCCAAGACCCACTTGTTCCAAATTCCCTTCTTGTTCCTCCTCCATCTCATATTCTTCATACTTCCACCTTCTTGAATACAATATCCCACTCCTTACAACAACCCAAATCCCATCTTCTTGTTGCTCAAAATCATCAAAAGCAATACGTGGATCAACATCATCTTGATCTCACTTTTCAACTTAGTGATAAGTTCATGCTTTCTTCTAGTAATGTACCCCTCCCACTTGGTACCCAAGTTCTTGAACTTTCTCCTAATTGGATAGGTCCATCTAATGTCACCCAAATCATTTCTCTTGTTGCTTATCACCTTGCTTTGCCTTGTCATAGGCAAATCCATCCAATCTTTCATATTTCCAAGTTAAAACTCTTTGTTTCTAATCCATCTTCCTTTTCTATTTGTGTCCAACCTCCTCCTTCCCTATCCCTATCAACAATCATGAGGAGTATGAAGTTGATTGTATCCTTTCACATGGATACATTCAACATGGTTGCCAACAACATACTGAGTACAAAATCCATTGGAAAGGGTATCTCATTCACAATGCCACTTAGGGGTATCTTTCTCATCTCCACAATGCACAAATGTCCATCCAAGAGTTTGAAGCTTCTATGGTGATGAGGATATCACCAACTAGCAATGGGAATCTGTAACAATATGGAGTTTACAAACAAGTTAGTCAAGAATAAAAAAGTAGCAAAGAGTCCAAATTAGCCAAGAATTATAAGAATATTCTAGAAGCATCTAGGGTACTTCCCAAATATTGGTTAATGTGTATATCAAGTGATGACTTCTAGGAGGAAGCTTCTTGGGAAGCTCTTGGCTAGCTTAGCTTGCATGCCAAGTAGATGGCTTCTTGAAAGAAACATTTTGGGAAGTTTCCCAACTAGCTTAGCTTTCATGCCAAGTTGAAAACTTCTAAAAGGAAGCTTCTCAATTAACTTAACTTGCACTCTAAGAAGGTAGCTTTTAGGAAGCTTCTTGGGAATTTTCTCAAGAGCCTTGTATATTTTTTTATAAATACCAAATCCCAAGCTCATTCTAGGCATTTAGAGTTTCCTTCATTCAAGAGTCCCAATGTGATCTTTCACTTTGATCTTACATTCTCTTATTTCTCTACTTGGTCTTTTACAATTGTGGTAATACATGCAACTTTATGAATTTTATGGGTTTAGAGGTACTTGCTTGTGGAAAGAGATGAGATTGTAGGTGAGTCCTTTTATATCATGTGGCACACTTTGCCTATTGGTATCTTGAGTTATTATCAGTATCAACAATTAGGAGTTATCCTACCACTAGACATTTCTTTGCTGGGGTTGGAAGATGTAGAGAGTTATGGTTCCATTCATTTGGTGATTTTTGGATGGTCATGTTAGGGACATACCCATGTTGGCAAAGGTCAAGGTCTAGAGGATCCTTGTTCTAGTGTGATTTGGACAATGTTACATATATTATGACATCTCTAAGTTCATCAAGCTGTTTCTCCATCCTACATTTTGTAGAATGTCCCTTTGATGGGTGATTCTTGCACACAAGTAGTAGCAAGTACACATCAAGTCATTCTTAGATGAGACCTACCATATTAATAGATGTTACCAAAGTTGGATCATGGACTCATTATCTTTGTCTTTGATAGATAAACCTCTTACCTAGAGAGTTTTATAGTGTGCCTATAATGGGATTTAATGGCTACCCACCTTGTTGTTGATGATATTTTGGATATTGGGTGTCAATCTCAAATAGTGGTAGTAGTTGAAAGGTCAATTATGGAATTGGTGAACCTTTTTAAACAACATAGAGCCATTTTACCTACACTTGTGAGTTTCTTAAGCTTACATGCTTTTTGAGAGAGAGGTCTTGCACTTGTTTGTTTGGGACTCACCATCACAAAAATTGGTAGAGCCCAATGTCAATGAGAGAAAGAGAGAAATGGGTTATTGTACCAATATTACCGCTATTTTAGTAGTGTTAGAGGCACCCAAGCATCAAGTTGGATGTCAATGTCTTAATTCAGGACCTGAATTGTTTGACTTGGGTTGTGAGCCTTGGATTGGTTGAGCAATGTAGGATATGCTTGATATGCATCACTACTTGGACACTTGTGAGGTCTATGCCTATCAAGACAATTCAAGCACATGTTAGGGATGATGGACCAAGTGGGCATGGTATTCTTAGAACACAACCAATGGTTACTAGTGATATTGCTCTACTTGGAGTTCATCCAAGTGAGCATGGTCTGTGAGCTGGCCTATCTCTCACTCAGGATGAACCTCTGATGGCTATTATGGTAGCGCACTATGGACTAAGAAGGCAAGGAACCCCAACCCCATCATACTCCTCCAAGGCTAATACTCCAAGACTCAAGACATTGCTCACTAGAGAACTCAATGAGAGAGAGATAGTTGCAAATGAAAGGATGATGATTACCTCCTCACCCCTTGTTTATATACTTGTGAAATAGTTACACACCAAAGTTACTAATTACTGGAGTGACTCACGTTACTAGGCTAAAAGCCAAGTAAAGTCAAAAAGTAGAAATGAATATCCATTCACATGAAATTATTCCCCTAAGCATGTGGTCTTATCTTGACCCAACCATTAAGTCAAGGATTCCTTCACATGGGCTATCCTTAGACTATAAAAGAATCCAAAAAAAAGGCATGTGGGCCCAAGAGTTCTCAACTCTTTCCTCAAAGCCAAACACCTAGGAATAATACCAAGTTAACACACTAGAATCCAAAATAGTGATGCTCATCTTTTCTACTTCCTCTAAAGTAAGGTCTCCTCTATCTTAGCTATGACTAAATTTAGCTAATCATCACTAATGTAGAACCATCCTTTATCTCTTTATAAATAATATCTCTCAAGTACTTGTAATACCAAGCTAAATATCACAATACCACACACATGTACAAATGGGTGTTACATTTACCCCCGGAATAAGTTTTCACTTTGTCCTCAAAGTGAAGGTCTCTCTACCTTCTATGTTATATCTTCAACTTATCATGGTTAATCCTATCAAAGTGTCTTCCTCCCAACTCCTTGAGATCATAGGTGTAATTGCCCCACACCTTCTCCACTATGAAAGGTCCAAAGTACTTAGGTAAAAACTTCTTTTGCACTCTCTTGAATCGAATAGAATCAAACAATATTACCCAATCACCTTCTTTGAAAGGCTCTACCTTCTTCTTGCCTTGCCTCTTGTCATAGCTCTCTTTTTGTTTCATTTGGGCTTGCTCCACTCAAACCATAGCAACTGCTCTTGCCTCTTCCAACTCCATGAGTTGTTCCTTCCTTGACTTCTCTGCATCATCTCCTTGTACTTTCTTCAATCTCTTATGAATGCTTTGGAAGGTAGGAAGATCAAAGTGAATAGGTAGGGTAGACTCAATACCATATACCAATTGAAATCAAGAATATCCGGTGGAAGTCTTCATGGTTGTCCCACTGCTCTTTGAAGTAGACCATCTGCTCCTTGGTGAAAAAGAATATCTTCCACCATTGTATAAGGTCTAGATCTTGCTGAAAGGGCCTTCCTCTCCCTAGCATGCATCTCTTCACGATAGTTACCTCTTGTCACAAAATCCACAATCTCCTTGTACTCCATTGAAACCTCTTGAGTGACTGAGATTGTCATGAGCTCCTCATCCGGGAAGGCATCATCCACTAGTTCATCTCCATCATGATCATAAGCTTTAGATAACAAATCAACATTTGCATGTTTCTTTCCTAGCCTATCCTCAATGGTGTAGTCATACTTAAACAAGAGTATCATCCACCTTGCTAGTCTCCCTTCAACATTAGGCTTGTTGAAGATGTACTTCAAAGCCTTGTGATCCGTGACAAATCCGTGATCTTCTGATCCACCTCTCTCTTCTCCCATAGTTGCACCACATTGATCTTGAGATCTGCAAGTTATTTTGTGATGGTTTGAATTAGATCCTTTGGTGGAGGTGCAAGAACTGGAGCAACTACTACTTGTGGTGTAACACTTGCCACCAAAGTATCAGAAGTTCCACCATACTTGTAGCCTTGAGGAGGATGCACAACCTCCTTCACCACCAAATCACTCTCATCCCCTTCCAAACTCTCCTCTATACAAATTGCGATCTTGATAGCTTCAACCTTGGAAGAAGGTTTCTCATATCTCACCTTGCTTCTAATTTTTGATCTCAACCCTCAGAAAAAAATTCTTGGTGAGCATGGCCCCTATGCCAATCATAGTAGTCTCCACATCATCCCCACCCTTCCTCAATACTATGCAAAATCTGGATTCTAACTTTTCCATTCTTTCCACATAGACTCTCACTTTCTCTACATCTCCTTGTTTGAGAAAGGTAACCTCACTCATCAATCTCTCATACTCTCATCTAGGAGAAAGTTTTCAATGAGTGCTAAAGTCAAACTCTCCCAAGACTTTTCTTCCCCATCTCTCCTCTCTCTCTTTTGGTATTCTGACTCATACAATGTAAGTGATGCATCCTCAAAGAAATCTGGTAATAATGAGGCCCACTCATTCTTCCTCTCATTTTCCTATGAAAGCTCTCTTGAAGTCTCTCACAAGGCCTCCACATCTTCTCCATCCTTGCCAAATAAAACCGGAAGTTTCCACATCTTAACCCCTCACTATCTTTCTTTTCTCTCAATTTTTTTTCTTTTTTCTTTTCTTTTCTCTCACTCTATAACTAATAGAGCATATACATGACTAATACCATCTGAGAATAATCCACTCTAGGAAACACAAAAATTTCAGGTTGCTCCAAGATTTCTATAGCAACATCAAATCCTAGATTGCATATTAATCTAACTCTCATGGATAGTTTATCCATAAGTTGAAAGATTATCTCCATCACTAATCTTGAGAACCCAAGTTATCATGTGTAGAAATTTCAAGTTCAGATCTCAAACTTGAGATTTTGCCCAAAATCACCTTAATCCCCAAAATCTGCTATCTACCTCACACAATCTCTCCAAATCTTCTCATGTGTACAAAATATACAAAATCACTTCAAAGACATCATAATGAACTGCAGGGTATACAAATGGATCTTGGTTCCCTAACATGAGTTCAGCCCTCTCCTCTCCTAATGTTCTCTCCAAGTGAGCTCTCATAGCCTCCTTCTATCTAATGTAAAATTGAACGCGGAACATTATCTTGCCTTTAGAGAGGTCCCGGTAACGGAACCAAAAATGTGAGCCGGCTTGTCTCTCACTCAGGATGAACCTCTAATGGCTATTATGGTAGCGCACCATGGACTAAGAAAGAAAGGAGCCCCAACTCCATCATACTCCTCCAAGGCTAACACTCCAAGACTCAAGACATTGCTCACTAGAGAACTCAATGAGAGAGAGATAGTTGCAAATGAAAGGATGATGATTACCTCCTCACTCCTTGTTTTTATACTTGTGAAATAGTTATGCACCAAATTTACTAATTACTGGAGTAACTCACGTTACTAGGCTAAAAGTCAAGTAAAGTCAAAAAGTAGAAAGGAATATCTATTCACATGGGCATATTCCCCTAAGCATGTGATCTTATCTTGACCCAACCACTAAGTCAAGGATTCCTTCATATGGGCTATCCTTAGACTATAGAAGAGTCCAAAAAAAAGGCATGTAGGCCCAAGAGTTCTCAACTCTTTCCTCAAAGCCAAACACCTAGGAATAATACCAAGTCAACACACTAGAATCCTACATAGTGGTGCTCATCTTTTCTACTTCCTCTAAAGTAAGGTCCCCTCTATCTATGACTAACTTTAGCTAATCATGACTAATCTAGAACCATCCTTTATCTCTATATAAATTATATCTCTCAAGTACTTGTAATACCAAGCTAAATATCACAATATCACACACATGCACAAATGGGTGTTACAGGTCTACTTGGGTTACACCCTTGGTCTACTTGGGATGTAGCTAGAGGACATGTGGAGCTTAGAGCTAGAGCATAGGAAATTTTTTGCTCTAAGGTTGGGGACTCTAGGTGTTGGGAGCTAGATATTATTGCTCCTAGGGCCTGATGTAGTAGCCAATCAATGCATCTTCCACTTCTACATCAATTATATAGGATACTTGGGAGCCAAACATTGGACCCAAGCTTACAAGAGGAGAAAGAAAAAGATTTTGGAGGTCGTTGAGGATGCTATACAAGTTATTCAAGTTACAAGGATTTGGGTGCTCTAAAAGGACATGGTATTTGGATTGAGCTAAATAATGATAAACTAGTTTTTTAATGTCCTTACAAATATAATGGCATGGAGAGAGCATTAATTCAAAGCTAGAGTAGAGACCTTTTTGAGGTTGGTTTGTGGAGATTTCACATGGATAGTATGCTTTAGCTACATTGATGCCTACCAAGAAGAATATTCATGATAACTACATAATAGGCAGATGTGTGGAGATTACTTTCCTATAAACCAGTAGACTTGGATTGATTTGTATATGATGTCTATGTTGGATACAATTGGGCATGTAAAGATCTTCAATACTTTGGATCTTTGAGCAAGATATAATCAGTTGCCAATCAAAGAGAAAGACAAGTCCAAGGCAACATTTTGAGCTATTGATCCTCACAACAAGGATGTATTGTATCAATGGAGGTCCTTACCATTTGGGTTAAATAATGCTCTTGTTCAGTTCTAGAGGATCATGGATAGGATCCTAGTAAGATTAGATTTTTCTTGGTGTTATATTGATGACATTTTGGTCTATAGCACTACCATGGGGGAGCATGAGAGACATTTATTGGAGGTGTTTGAGAGATTTAGATCTCATGGACTCAAATTACATCTTGGGACATGTTGATTATTCCATGAGCAAGTTGAGTATTTGGATCACACTATCTACCTTGGTGGACTTTGTGTTCAATAGACCAAGGTGGAGGCTATTGCACATGTTCCTTGACCTACTGATATGAGCAAAGTGCAAGCATCCTTGGGTTAGCAAACTTCTATTGCCAATATGTTAGATGATTTAGTGCCATTGCCAAGGCCTTGATAAAGTTGACCAAACTTACACAAGAGAGGTGTTGGGAAGATGAGCAAGAGAAATACTCTATAGAGGTCAAGGAGAGGTTGACATTTGCTCCTATTCTTACAAGATTGATCAAAGGACAATTATTTTAGGTTCATATTGATATATATACTATTGCTAGTTGTACCCAATCTCAAATAGAGTAATGTCTTTCTATGATGTTTAGTTGGTACAACACAAAGGCAATGGAATGTAATCCATCTAGAAATTCCTATTATAACACGACTCCAATGGCAAAGTTAGAAGCATCAAAATTAACCATACAAGTTAATTGAGGATCATAGGTTGAAGAATTGGTCTTGAAGACACCATATGTTTCAACTTTTATAATGTTTCTTTGTGGTCTATTGAAAGTTTAAGTTCTTCTCCAAGAGGTTGGTCAATGGTGCAAACATATAAGCATAATAGTGGATGAACCATCGGTAAAAACTTACCAATCCATTAAATGCCCATAATTTTGTAGCATCTTTTGGAGTTGGCCAATTAGTAATGGCCTTGATTTTCTCTGTTTCCATCTTGATCTCCTCCAATGAGATCTTGTGACCTAAGAAGGTAACTTCCTTCTACCAAAAGGCTCACTTTGACTTCTTGCACTAAAACTTCCGTTGATGTAGTTGTCTTAAGACTTCTTGCACATGATTTGCATGTTTTGCCTACATCTTACTATAAATTCAAATATCATCCAAGAATACTACCATGAACTGATCTAGTAGCTCATCCAGCACCTACTGCATTTGATCCATGAAGACTATTAGAGCATTAGTGAGCTTGAAAAGTAAAACTCTCCATTCAAAATGCCCATACCTTGTGCAAAAAGTAGTCTTCTATACATCCTCTTTATCAATGGGAATCTGCCAATATCCGCTTCAAATACCTAACTTGGAGAAGTACCATGCTCCACTCAATTGATCTAGAAAGTCATCAATTTGAGCAAGGGATATGCATTCTTCATTGTTTGTTTATTGAGGCCACAATATTCAATATAGGAGCAAAGTACTCCATCTTTCTTTTAAAAAAATAGTATTGGTGCTCCCCAAAGAGATGTATTATGTTGTATGAAATCCTTCTCTAATAACTCCGTCAATGTTTTTCTATGAGTCTGCCTATCTCTCACTTAGGATGAAACTTTGATGGCTATTATGGTAGCGCACCATGGACTAAGAGTATGATGGACATGTCCATCATCATACTCCTCCAAGGCTAACAGTCCAAGACTCAAACCATTGCTCACTAGAGAATTCAATGAGAGAGAGATAGTTACAAATGAAATGATGATTGGCATCTCCTTACCCCTAGTTTATATACTTGTGAAATAGTTACTCACCAAAGTTACTTATTACTAGAGTAACTCAAGTTACTAGGCTAAAATTCAAGTAAAGCCAAAGAGTCTAAAGGAATATCTATACTCATGGGAGAATTCCCCTAAGCATGTGGTCTTATCTTGACTCAACCACTAAGTCAAGGATTCCTTCACATGAGCTATCGTTGGATTATAGAAGAATCCAAAACAAAAAAGCTTGTGGGTCCAAGAGTTCTAAACTCTTTTCTCAAAGCCAAACACTTAGGAATAATACCAAGTCAATACACTAGAATCTAAAATAGTGGTGCTCATCTTTTCTACTTCTTCTAAAGTAAGGTCCCATTTATTTTAGCTATGACTAACTTTAGCTAATCATAACTAATGTAGAACAATTTTTTATCTCTCTGTAAATAATATCTCGTAAGTACTTATAATATCAAACTAAATATCATAATAGCACATACATGCACAAATAGATGTTACAATTCAAAGTTCATCTAACTCCTTTGGTGAGAGCCGATAGATTGGTCTACTCACTAGAGTACTTCTTGGCAATAACTCAATCTTGAAGAGCATACCATGATTGGAGGGTAATCCCTTTGGTAGATCATTTGGAAACACATCTAAAACTCTTGAACTATTTGATCAACCATTGCTTGATGAGGCTTCTAGCTCTCCTTAGATTCTCCATACATAATCAGCTTGATCCACACCACAAAAATAAACTTATCTTCCTTCAAAGTTTGCTCTATGGCTACTTTCTTGACAAACTTCTCATCTTGGGATTGATTATTCTTAGGTGTCTTACTCCAAGGTGCTAAACAACCTAACAAAAAATTCTTACCTTGGTGTTGTACTTATGAGAGTTTTTTTTGGGTCCAATCAAATTGAAACTTATAACGTTCAAGCCAAGGTAGATCTAAAATGACATCACCATTTAAAGGTGCCACTACAAACCTCATACACTCCAAATAATCCTTCTCAATCTTCAATGTAATAGGATGTGAGGTATGGAATGCATAACCCTTTCTATCATCCACCATCATCAATCTGCTTTTAATTACCAACTTGATAGGAATGCTTAATTCCTTTGCTAATTGCATAGACATGCAATTTTTTGAACTTCCAAAATCAACCAAAATTCTATAACCATGATCAGATATCATACCTTGCAAGTGAAGCAAATTTCATAGGTCAAGTCTTCAATCCCATTGGAACTAATCAAGTTTCTAATAATCCTAAAAATCTCCTATTAAGATTCCTTGTTTCTTTGATCATTTTGCTCCACAAACTCCATTTGAGCGATTTGTCAAGTTCACCAATTCTTGAGTGGACATTCAACAATGCCATGTCCAATTTAGTGATAATGAAATAGATTTCCATTTTATGACAATCTTTCATAATTTGCTATGCCAAGTGATTGCCATTGGATGGCATCAGTCTCCATTGGTGTCAGCTCTTCCATCTATGTGTAATGTGTTGGTAGGTTTTGTGAAGGTCAAGGTCAAGACCAAGTTGTTGCAACCAAGGAATCAAAGCGCTCAACCAACTACATGGGTTCCTCCAAGTGTTTTGGCTTTTGCATAGTCACTTCCAATTTAGTTAGTGACTTTAAGTCCTTCACAAATTGATCCAAAGCTCTCACTATCCAATATATATGGAATTTTCATAATGGTGTTCTAGAATTGTGTGATACAACTTCTTCCAAAACCAATTTGCTTCAACTTTGCCAACTTATCTTGTGTGGCTTGTGTGGCTTGTGTGGCTTGTGTGGCATTTATTGCTTAGAATTGTCCAATTTTTGCACTCTTGAATTCTTCCATGTCAAGTTTAGCATAACAAACTGCCATTCAACTTGCTCTACTTGGAACTGCCACCATAGTTTTGCCCCTCCATCCAATTGTCTTGAAGCTAAGAAGTTTGTTTCTGTTCATCTTGAAGATTTGTAGCCTCAAAATAACATTCACAATCAAATACAAAATTATCCACTACAATTGAGAGATTCTTTCCTTCAAATATCTTGGGTTTTGGAAATTGGAAGTGCTCTTCTCCTTCTCAAAATAGTACTCTCTCTACGTGCTCTTGTTGTTGATGGTCTCATTCTTCCAACAATCAAGTAAGGTGCTCAATTTGTTACTACAAAACAATGATAATTTTTTTCATTGCCACCATAGCTACTACTCTTTCACACTACCCACAATTTAGCTAAATTAACATATAGATACAACATGTCTATCATTCTCCATAAGTTACAATCAATAGTACCAACGGTTCATTGGACAAGATGATTGTATTCAAAAAATTCTAGGTGAGGTGATGAGGTGATGAACTATGTGAAATGATGCTTGGGTAGTACATAAAATCCCAATGGTTTGGCAGAAATGGATTTGGTGGTCCATAAATTCCATCCATACTATTCTTACTTTGATACCAATGTAAAAGATTGAGAAGAGAAATAAGAGAATGGAAGATCAAAGATCACATTGGGACTCTTGAATGAGAGAAACTCCAAATGCTAACATGAGCTTAAGTTTTGGTATTTATAGGGAAGTATACAAGGCTCTTGAGAAGCTTCTCAAGAAGCTTCTTAAAATTTGCTTGCTTGGAGTGCAAGTCAAGTTAATTGGGAAGCTTCTCAAGAAGCTTCCTTCTAGAAACCGCTTACTTGGCATGCAAGCTAAGCTAGGCAAGAAGCTTCCTTTTAGAAACCACCTACTTGGCATGCTAGTTAAGCTAGCCAAGAAGCTTCTTCCTTGGCATGCACATTACCCAACACTTGGAAGGTACGAAGTAGCTTCCTAAATACCCTAGAATATTCTTAGCTAATTTGGTATATTTTTTACTTTGTTACTCTTGGCTAACTCATTGATAACCTCCATATTGTTAATGTTGCGATAGATTTGGTCACACTAGTGACCAATGATTAGATCTCCACCAAAGTTATAGAGTGGTAGGGCTGCTATGGAAAGTGGTAGAGGAGCTCCAGGTCAAGGAAGATGAGATGGTAGAAGTTAGACATAGATTCTAAAGTACCACATAAATCAATTCAATATCAACTTGGATCAAAAATCACTCTTCTATTCAATTATCTATCAATGATGGGCATTGATTACAATCAAGCTACACCCACTTTAGGTAAGAGACACCAGGTGATGCTCACTGGATTTTTTCTACCATAGCCAAGAACTCAAAGGCTCAACATCAAAGAAATGAGCTCTTTGGAGTTGCACTTTGAAAGTTTACCACTTTGCTTTACTTGGATCTCTAGCCCTAACAATTCCACTAACGGCTCATTTGATGTTGTGAATGGTGCAAGTGATGATGGGTTCCATGGTGTGATCACTAGTCCTAACAAAAAATCTGGCCTCCATTAAGTAGTCTTTGAGCACAATTAATATGCCTCTGACCACCAAGACTATCACTCCAACATCCTAACAAACTAGCTTTGGTGTCACAAATATCATGACAATTTTTTTTCATATATACTTCACTACACAACATACGTCACTAACAACATCATATGTTATAGAAGCACAACTCATATAGAAGTCATGCATAAACTTTAAAGTATCACAATTGCCTCTAGTTGATGGTTATGTCACTCTAACTCCAAATTGCCATCTACTCCAAGTATATGATATGCCCTATGGTGGGCAAAGATCAAAAGGTTAGGTGCTATCAAGCTCCATCACTAGTCATATGTTTGCAATCTAAATCATATACAGAGTGAACTAGCTATATCTCAAGTACATCAAGGACATAATTATTGTTCTTGAGGAACCTGTTTGAGAGGAGAAGTCAAACATGTTATATGCCATCTTCTTAGACAACTATCACACACCAATATAATAGCAGCTCCACCAAAAGAGTCACATAACGTACACTAGAAGCATGCATGTACAATTGCCAAGCTTGGATCCATAGTGTCATCAATGTTTGGGAGGTGGTATGGTAGAAAATTGTGCCCATGACTCTTCCAAACAACACCATCACATCTTCCAACATAAGGATTCCATAAGGCAAAACCTCATGCACTCTGAAGATAATAAGCAATGGGTGTAATTGTGGCATGGTAGCATTGAATGATGCTTTAACTTGATCACAAATCACACATGTAGCAACAAACTATTGTAGATTGGTCTATATATCATGCCACCAATAATGACTCTAGAGTAAGCTAATGTATGCTTTACTCCAAATTTTCATAACTCCTCATGAATATGATGTACCACTTGTGGTCTTTGAGATGGAAGTGGTACTAATTGCACTCTACCATCATCTCATACACAAAGAAGGTATTTGATCTCCAAATTGCTTGGCTTGCTCAAGGACACTATCTCTCTCCTTGGCACCAATTGTGCCATCCACAACACCAATGTAAAAATATCCTTCACTAAGATATCATCATGAATGTCTCATTAATATGTACCAATATCTCCACCCTTTGGATCTAAGACCTCAATAATTCTTCTTGTTTGTATTGAGAGAGATACTATCAAAGCCTTAGAAATATAGATACAAAGGTAAGTGCATGCCAACTTGGCACAATCTTCTCATTTGTCTTACCATGCAAAATCTCTAGTCCATGCCGGCATTGGCACTTGGACATCAATCAAGTGGCACCAATGCTCACCCGCCGGTCCACCTAACAATGCTTGCTCCAAAGTGCTAATTCCCAACTTCAAGGGTGGGGCACCCATTGGGTAGTCAAAATCCTCATGGTCATAGGTCACCCAAGTCATGAGATTTAAGCCATAGTGCTTTGGGCACACATGCGCATGGAGCTACATTCCCAGTTTTGGTGATTCATAGTCTAGGTTATCTTCTCCCTTAGGAATGGTGAAAATCTGGTTGGTGTATAATTTTTGTAGATTGTGCTCCAACTAGATCTTACTATTGGGACATGGGTTTTCTACTCAACCCATTGATATCATAGTTCACCACTCTAGGTCTATGAATAATTGTGAAATCATATTCTTATAAAATCAAAGCCCATTGTGCAAGTTTCCTTGAAAGCTTGTCAAAATCCGTCAACCACTTCACTAGTTGATAAATAATTAGAGTGAAATGGTTATCAAATAGGTAATATTGGAATCTAACTATTTCCCACACTACTGCCAAGCACTCCCTATGAACTATACTTAGCCTCCACTAAATTGTTAGAGTGACTAGCATAGGGCACAACAAACTCATTTCTCCCTCATTCATCTTGTTGGATGAGCATTGCTCCAAGCTTCAACATACTATCACCAAGGTATGGAGGCATTATCTCTTGGGAAAACAAGTGATCATGTGAACTAATCACAAACCCTCATTGTAGACATTGCATTTGGAGCACATGAAGAGTCAATATCATCAATAGGAGGAACAACTACAATTGTTTGACCTCAAATTTGAGAACAAACCCGGTTTGTTCCATGTCATCACTGATGCTCTATCACAAAGACCTGATGTGAAGTCTCTTCTTCTCATCATAGCGGCAATTATGATAGTGTTAATCAACTCCAAAGCCCAAACCAAGTTTAGGATAGCTTTATAACAAAATCCCTTCTTTTAGATGATACAAGGTCATCTTCTAGCATGCAACAAGGAGTAAAACACCTTCTCCTTCAAGGAAGTCCTTCTATTTTATGAGAACTAGATCTATATTCTAGCCAAGGATGATCTTCAACTTGTGTGCCTTCAAGAAGCTCATGACTTACCAATTGCTAGTCACATGGGTGTGGACAAGACCTTGGGTACCCTACAACACTAATGGTGGTGGCCCAACATGGCACAAGATGTTTGTGAGTTTTTCCAATCTTCTGGAAGCTACCAATGCAACAAGACCAACAACCAAAAATCAAGTGGACTCCTTCAACCACTCCCTATTCCATTTGCTTGATAGGAACATGTGAGCCTAGATCTCATCACATCCTCACTCAAGACAAAGCAAGGTCACATAACAATCATGGTGTTTGTAGATAAGCTTAGTAAGCAAATCCATTTTGTGCCAACCTTTGATACTATGGATGCTCCAACATTGGCCTAGATCTACTTTGACAATGTCTTCAAGCATCATGGGATGCCTTGTGTACTTATCTCTGATTGTGATCCTTGATTCACTAGACAATTTTGGCAAGCGCTCTTCCAAATACTCGGCACCAAGCTTGCTTTGTCCAGAGCCTATCATCCTCAAACTGATGGACAAACCAAACATGCAAATTGCACCTTGGAGTATATGCTTTGTGCCTTTGTCAATGTTCACTATACCAATTAGGATGAATGTCTTGCAATTGTTAAGTTTGCCTACAATGATTCCAAACATGCAAGCATTGGATTCTCTCTTTTCTTCCTTAATTTTGGCCAAGATCCACTTGTTCCAGATTCTATTCTTTCTCCTCTTCCATCTAATGTCCCTTGTACTTTAGCCTTCTTGATTACCATATCTCAATCCTTCCAATGAGCCAAATCTCATCTCTTTGTTGCTCAAAATTGTCAAAAAGAATATACGGACCACCATCATCGTGATCTCACGTTTCAACTTGATGATAAGGTCATACTTTCCTTTAGTAACCTACTCCTCCCACTTGATACCCAAGTTCATAAACTTGCTCCTAATTGGATAGGAGCATTTGATATCACCCAAATCATTTCTCTTGTTGCTTATCAACTTGCCTTGTCTTGTCATATACAAATCCACCCTATTTTTCACGTTCTCAAATTGAAACCCTTTGTTCCTTTTTTCCTCTTGTGTCCAACCTCATCCTCCTTTCGTCCCTATCAATGATCATGAGGAGTATGAAGTTGATTTTATCCTTGCATATTGTTACATTTAACAAGGCTGCCAACAACATATAGAGTACAAAGTCCTTTGGAAAGGGTATCCTCTTCATGATGCCACTTGGGAATCTATTTCTCTCCAAAATGCACAAATGGCTATCTAGGAGTTTGAAGCTTCCTTAGTGATGAGGAAGTCACCAACTAGCAGTGTAAGAATATGTAAGAATATGGAGCTTACCAATGAGTGAGTCAAGACTAATAAAGCAACAAAAAGGCTAAATTAGCTAAGAATATTCTAAAGGTATCTAGGAAGCTACTTGGTACCTTCTAAGTGTTGGGTAATGTGCATGCCAAGGAAAAGGCTTCTTGAGAAGCTTTGGTATTTATAGGGAAGTATACAAGAAGCTTCTTGGCTAGTTTAGCTTGCATACCAAGTAGGTGGCTTCTAAAAGGAAGCTTCTTGGCTAGCTTAGCTTGCATGCCAAGTAGATGGCTTCTAAAATGAAGCTTCTTGAGAAGCTTCCCGATTAACTTGGCTTGCACTCCAAGTAAGTGGTTTTTAGGAAGCTTCTTGAGAAGCTTCTCAAAAGCCTTATATACTTCCCTATAAATACCAAAGCCTAAGCTCATGTTAGTCATTTGGAGTTTCTTTCATTCAAGAGTCCCAATATGATCTTTGATCTTCCATTCTCCTATTTCTCTCCTAGGTCTTTTATAGCAATGGTCACATTGTCTTTGGGTTGATTATGATGTACCAAAGGTATCATGTCCACTACCTTAAGTGTACTCTCTCTTATGGTGAGGTCCACCATAAGTCCAACAAATAACACCACCACTCATTGGTTGCTAGAAACCCAAAAATGAAGGTGAGGGTCTAGTTGCACTAGGCCTTCCACTCACTCATAATATCTGGGTTGTCCACTCTACTCTTGGGAGCCAACACAATGTGATGCACTCTGTTGCATTCTAGAAGAAGTAATAGTTGTGGATGAGATCTCCCTACCAAATCTAGATGTCAATACTCTCTCCTCTACCATGTTGAGCTTAATATGCTCAACCAAACTAAGAACCATCACCAAAGTAGGTGAGGTAGCCTATAATAACATAATATCATGTACTCTTCATTGCAATTCCTTTCCCAAGATCTCATACTAAAACTAGATTGTTTGGGCCTCAATAACTCTTTGAGTGATATTGATTAGTTGTCCAATGCAATTGTATGCCTCACTTAGGCTCTCTCTAACCTTCCATTGGAACTCTTGTAGGTTATTTAGCTTGTCAATCTACACTCCTTGATAGTTCTACCTCAAGCACTAGAAGAACTCCACCATGGGGTTAAACCCAAATATTGTATCACTTCTTACAATAGTACTTTCACTCGTAGTATCACCATCACCAACTAATGTACATCTACTAGATACACCAATGCTATTAGAGATAAAACTCATGGTTATTGCCAATCTACCCTTAGAAACCAAACCTAAAGTGATGGAAATGTAGTTTGGAGACCAATATCATCTACATAGCTCAATCTCCTCTAAGCTCTCTTGAATTCATAGTAGTCATCCATTGGTGGACCCTTTAAGTGCTAGAACAATCCCTTCTATGCAATGAAGGGTGTAAACAAAGTCATGTTCTGCATCTACTACATATCACATCAACCATCAAACTCCTCTTGGATGAAGTCATCCAATTCAATTGTATCCATTGCACTAGATTAATGCTTGGGGCCTCTAGAGGCCTTATAAATTTTGTCCATGTCATACAACAACATTGCAAAGACACCATGTGCACTCCCAATTAAATCAGCTATTGTGTCAAACTCCAAACTAGGACCATTCTCCTCCTTCATTAGGACTTGAGATATGGGCTGATATCAAGTGCAACTCCGTGTAAACCCATTATGTACTATAGTAAATCTCCTTTAGAATCCCTAAAGAACTACATCATGACAATATGCTCCAAACCACAATAGTAACCACTAAGCACCACCACCAAGAACCACCTACTAATGTAACTCTAACTATGAAAACTACATTAGGAGAAAGGGTAACATTCAATGTAACAATATGGAGTTTAGCGACAAAGTTAGTCGGGCTTACAAAGTAGAGAATAAGACAAAATAGCCTAGAATATTCTAGAAGTATCTAAGAAGCTTCTTGGGAAGCTTCCCAACTAGTTAACTTACGCCCTAAGCAAGTAGCTTCTAGAAAGAAGCTTCTAGAAGCTTCTAACTAGCTTAGCTTGCACTCCAAGTAGGCGGCTTCTAGAAGAAAGCTTCTTGAGAAGCTTCTTGGTTAACTTGGCTTGCACTCCAAGAAAGCGGCTCAAGGAAGCTTCTTGAGAAGCTTCATGGGTCTTGTATGCTATCTATTAATACCAAAGCCGAAGCTCATGCTAGGCATTTGGAGTTTTCCCTCATTCAAGTGTCCCAATGTGAGGTTCCATTCTCCTATTTCTCTCCTCGGTTTTGGTCTTTTATATTGGTATCAGAGCAAGAATGAGCAAGAATAGAATTTATGGACCACCAAATCCACTTCCGCCAAACCATTGGGACTTTCATGTCCAAATATTACCAAAGCATCGTTTCACACAATTCATCACCTCGCGCTTTGGGCAGGATTTTCTACATATGATCACCGTGTTAGAGGAACCCTTGATACTTCCAGTTGTAACTTATGGAGAAAGGTGGACGTGTCGTATCTATGTGTTAATCAATTAGATAAATTGAGAGTAGTAGAATAGAGTAGTAGCAATGGCGGCAATACCGGATGTTATCCTTGCAATGCAATAATAAATTGAGCATCTTACTCAATTGTTGGATGAACGAGACCAGCAACGACAAGAACAGATAGACAGAGCACCAGTTTGGGATAGAGAAGATCACATTCGATTTCCAAAACCCAAGGTGTTTGAAGGCAAGAATCTTCTAGGCACAGTGGAGAATTTTTTATTTGACTGCAAATGTTACTTTGAAGCCACCAATCTTCAAGACAAGCGGAAACAAATTCTCTTGGCTTCTAGCCAATTAGATGGCGTGGCAAAACTTTGGTGGCGATTCCGAGTAGAAAGAGCTGAACGACAAATTGTTACACCGATTTCAACATGGGCAGAATTCAAGGATGCAATACTTGGTCAATTTCAAACTATAAATGCCACCCGAGCCGCACGAGATAAATTGGCGGAGTTGAGGCAGATTGGCTCAGTGAGAAGCTACATCACACAATTTTAGAACATCATCATGCAGATTCCAGATATCCAATAAAATGAAGTTCTAGATCGATTTGTGCAAGGATTGAAGTCACGAACCAAATTAGAGGTGACCATGCGGGAGCCACAGAACATAGAAGAAGCCATGCAATTGGCTGAGCGTTTTGATTCCTTGGTTGCAACAACTTGGTCTCGACCTCAACCTACACAAAGCCTACCAATACCACAAGTGGAAGAACCAGTATCAATGGAGATTGATGCTATCCAACGAAGACCACTTGGCACATCAAATAGAGAAAAATTACGAAAAAATGGAGGTTGTTTTTATTGTCACCAATTGGGGCATCGCATTGTTGAATGTCCACTCAAGAATGGACAACCTCGACAAGTTGCCCAAGTGGAGGTTGTGGAGCGGAATGATCAGGGAAACAAGGAATCCCAGTAGGAGATTTTGAGCCGCCTACTGGGAGCTTGATTCGTTCCAATAGGATTGAAGGCTCGACCTATGCAAGTCTACTTCACTTGCAAGGTATGATATCTAATTGGGGTTGTAGAATTTTGGTTGATTCTGGAAGTTCAGAGAATTGCATGTCTATGCAAGTAGCAAAGGAATTGGGTATTCTTATCAAGCCAGTGATTGGAAGTAGTTTGATGATGGCGAATGGTAGAAAGGGTTCTGCATTCCGCACCTTGCATCCTATTACCTTCAAGATTGGGAAGGAGTATTTGGAGTGTATGAGGTTTGTAGTGGCACCTCTACACTATGATATCATTATGGGTCTACCTTGGCTTGAATGTCATAAGGTTCAATTTGATTGGACTCGACGCCAAATTCAAGTACAACACCAAGGTAGGAATTTCCAATTAGGTTGTCTGGCGCCTCTGAGTAAGACACCTAAGAATAGTCGGTCCCAAGATGGGAAGTTTGTCAAGAAGGTAGCCATAGAGCAAATCTGGAAGGGAGATGAGTCCCAAGATGGGAAGTTTGCCAAGAAGGCAACCATGGAACAAGCTTGGAAGAGAGATGAGTTCCTAGAAGGGAAGTTTGTTAATGAAGCAGCCATAGAGCAAGCTTTGGAGGAAGATAAGTCTGTATTCGCGGTGTGGATCAAGCCAATTGCACAAGAACAATCTGAGGAAGGCCAAGTGCCGCATCAAGCAATGGTTGATTGGATAGTTCAGGAGTTTTCAAATGTGTTCTCGGATGATCTGCCGAAGGGATTACCCTCTGATCGAGGTATGCCCTTCAAGATCAAGTTATTGCCAGGGAGTACTCTAGTGAGTAGACCAATCTATCAGCTCTCACCAAAGGAGTTGGAGGAGTTGCAAACAACACTTACAGAGTTGTTGGAGAAGGATTTCATACAACATAGTACCTCTCCTTGGGGAGCACCGGTACTATTTGTTCCAAAGAAGGATGGAGGACTTTGTTTCTGTATTGATTACCATGGACTCAATAAGCAAACCATGAAGAATGCATATCCCTTGCCTCGGATTGATGACCTGCTTGATCAACTAAGTGGAGCATGCTACTTTTCCAAGCTGGATCTTTGTAGCGGCTATTGGCAAATTCCTATTGAAGGAGAGGACGTGCAAAAAACTGCTTTTTGCACAAGGTATGGACATTTTGAGTGGAGAGTTCTACCTTTCGGACTCACTAATGCTCCAGTAATCTTCATAGATCAGATGCATTAGGTGTTGGAAGGACTATTGGATCGGTCTGTGGTGGTGTTCTTAGATGATATCTTAATCTATAGCAGGACAGAGGCAGAACACATGAATCATGTGCAAGAAGTCCTAAGGCGACTACGACAATGGAAATTTTACTGCAAGAAGTCAAAGTGTGCTTTTTGGCAGAAGGAGGTTACCTTCTTGGGTCATAAGATCTCATCAGAGGGGATCAAGATGGAAGAAGAGAAGATCAAGGCCATTACTGATTGGCCTACCCCAAAAGATGCTACAGAAGTACGAGCATTCAATGGATTGGCCAGTTTTTACCGACGGTTCATCCACTATTATACTCACGTGGTTGCACCATTGACTGACCTCTTGGGAAAGAACTCGAGCTTCCAGTGGACCACCAAGCATGAAGAAGCATTCCAGAAGTTAAAGCATATGGTGTCTTCAAGACCTATTCTTCAACCATATGATCCTCAACTACCTTGTGTGGTTGATTTTGATGCTTCTAACTTTGCAATTGGAGTTGTGTTGCAACAAGAATTTCCAGATGGACTACATCCTATTGCCTTTGTGTCTCGCCAACTAAATATAGCTTAAAGAAATTACTCTGCTCAAGATCAAGAACAACTTGCAATGGTATATGCCACTAAGGTATGGAGGCATTATCTCTTGGGGAAACAAGTGATCATGTGAACTGATCACAAGCCATTGTTGCAGACCTTACACTTGGAGCACATGAAGAGTTGGCATCATCAATGGGAAGAGCAACTCCAATTGTTTGACATCAAACTTGAGTACAAACCAGGTTGGTTCCATGTCATCCCCGATGCTCTATCACGATGACCTGATTTGAAGGATCTTCTTCTCATCACGGCGGCAATTACAACGGTGTCCATTGACCCTAAGGTCCATAATGAGTTTCAATCAGCTCTACAACAAGATCCCTTCTTCCAAATGGTACACGGTTGTCTGACAGCATGCGACAAGGAGTACAACACCTTCTCCTTCAAGGAAGGCATTTTATTCCATGCAGACCAGATCTATGTTCCAGCCAAAGGTGATCTTTGACTTCTGCGTCTTCAAGAAGCCCATGATTTACCAATAGTTGGCCACATAGGAGTAGACAAGACCGTGGGCACCCTCCAATGCCAATGGTGGTGGCCCAACATGACACGAGATGTTCAAGACTTTGTCTGATCATGTGAGAGTTTCCAACGGAACAAGGCCAGCAACCAGAAGCCAAGTGGACTCCTTCAACCACTCGCCATTCCATCCACTTGTTGGGAGCATGTGAGCTTAGATCTCATCACATCCTTGCCAAAGACAAAACAAGGACACACCGCAATCGTGGTGTTTGTGGATAAGCTTAGTAAGCAAATCCACTTAGCACCAACCTGTGATACCGTGGATGCTCCAACCTTAGCGCAAATCTACTTTGACAATGTCTTCAAGCATCATGGGATGCCACATGTACTCATCTCCGACCGTGATCCTCGATTTACCAGGAAGTTTTGGCAAGCACTCTTCTAAATACTCGGCACCAAGCTTGCTTTGTCCACGGCCTATCATCCTCAAACTGATGGACAAACCAAACGCGCCAATCGTACATTGGAGGATATGTTGCGGGCCTTTGTCAATGTCCACCATACCAACTAAGATGAATGTCTTGCAACTGCAGAATTTGCCTACAACAATTCCAAACAGGCAAGCACCGGATTTTCTCCCTTCTTTCTCAATTTTGGCCAAGATCCACTTGTTCCAAATTCTCTTCTTGCTCTCCCTCCCTCTCAAGTTCCTCATACTTCCACATCCTTGACCATTATATCCCAAGTCTTACCTTCTTGTTGCTCAGAATCACCAAAAACAATATGCGGACCACCATCGTCGTGATCTCACCTTTGAAGTTGGCAATAAAGTCATGCTCTCTTCTAGTAACCTCCCTCTCCCACTTGATACTCAAGTTTGTAAACTTGCTCCTAATTGGATAGGACCCTTTGATATCACCCACATTGTCTCTCTTGTTGCTTATCGACTTGCCTTGCCTTGTCACATGCGTATCCATCATGTCTTTCATGTTTCCAAGTTGAAACCCTTTGTTCCTAACCCCTCTTCCTTTTCCTCTCGAGTCCAACCTCCTCCTTTGCCTGTCCCTATCAATGATCATGAGGAGTACAAAGTTGATCGTATCCTTGCACGTTGTCATATTCAACAAGGCCGTCGCCAACATACAGAGTACAAGGTCCTTTGGAAAGGGTATCCCCTTCATGATGCCACATGGGAACCTCTTTCCCACCTCCAAAATGCACATATGGCCATCAAGGAATTCAAAGCTTCACGGGCGACGAGGACGTCACCAACTAGCGGTGGGGGAATATGTAACAATATGGAGTTTAGCGACAAAGTTAGTCGGGCTTACAAAGTAGAGAATAAGACAAAATAGCCTAGAATATTCTAGAAGTATCTAAGAAGCTTCTTGGGAAGCTTCCCAACTAGTTAACTTATGCCCTAAGCAAGTAGCTTCTAGAAAGAAGCTTCTAGAAGCTTCTAACTAGCTTAGCTTGCACTCCAAGTAGGCGGCTTCTAGAAGGAAGCTTCTTGAGAAGCTTTATGGTTAACTTAGCTTGCACTCCAAGAAAGCGGCTCAAGGAAGCTTCTTGAGAAGCTTCATGGGTCTTGTATGCTATCTATTAATACCAAACCCAAAGCTCATGCTATGCATTCGGAGTTTTCCCTCATTCAAGTGTCCCAATGTGAGGTTCCATTCTCCTATTTCTCTCCTCGATTTTGGTCTTTTACATTCAACCTATCATCACAACATGTATTCTCACGATCTATAGGCCATCATTTCCTACTTCACCGGAGAGAAACATAAATAGTCTAATTAGTCATCATTCCAATCTTACTACCGAGAGCACACTAGGGCATCTCATACAAACATGGAGCACAAAAAAGTTGTTGACAATGGAGGGGGTCCAATCACAAGAAATCAAAATGATAATTTTCCATCACAAAAATCAAAATAAGATTGATTTTGCAACCATTTAGCATTTGATATAATATGAATGTTTATCTACTCTTACTCTAACAAGATCACCAAGGATGGGATCAAATTGCCTCTCCTACCCAAGATTATATGAATATATGCATCAATCTATTAGTTATTAGAAAAAAAAGTGAGGATGGACCACTTAGCTAGGGCACCAGTCTAGGAACCAAAGATTTGGGATTCAAACCCTATTGTACACAATCTTGAAGGGTGGATAGATTTTTCCACATAACTACTAAAAACTCAACTAAATTGGCTAGACTTACACCAACAAGTTGCTTGTTGGCACTACAAAAGCAAAAACTCAACTAAAGTGGCTAGCTTCACACCAACAAGTTGGCTTTTTTGCACTTCTAGGCCTTTGTAGCCTCTCTAGCCCACAGTCTTATGCCTCTAATGTCCAAATGAGACCTTTTTTCTTGCAAATTTGAATCCTCTCCAAATTTGGCTAACCTTTATCAACTAGAGCACTAGTTAGGGCAATTTGGGCAATCTTCAACTTTGGAGAATCCTAGCAAACTTGACCTTTGAATATGGATAACTTGTGCTAATCTAACATACCTCCACTACAATTGGCTCACCGCCAAATCTTCCACTAAAATTTAGCCAAATAAAGTCTTTCTTCTTGCCAATTTGAACCCTCTATAAATCTAGCTAACCTTCACCAACTTGAGCACTAGCTGGGCAATTTGTATAACCTTCAACTCTTGATAACCTCCTCAACTTGACCTCTAAATTTGGACAAACTTTGCTAATTTGATAGACTTTTAATATAGTTGGTTAACCAGTAAATCCTCTACTAATTGTCAAATTGAGTCAAATTAAGTAGTAAGTGACCTCCAAATCCTTAGTTTGAGGAGATGGGTTCTCAAATCCACCTCCAATTTTTCATCTTGGGTTCAATTTGCACCAAATCTACTTTAACTTCACCTCCTTTGGCTCAAATTGAATGCCTATTATCTCAAATTGACTTAATTTTGAGAAATTTGGTCAACATTTTATGGATAACCTTTGCCAACTCAACCTCCAAATTTGGACAACCTTTGCCAATCTAACATATTTCCATTGTTGGCTAAGTGCCAAACCTTTTGCCAAAATTCAGCCAAATGAAGCCTTTCTTTTTGCAAATTTGAACACTTTCCAAATTCGGCTAACCTCCACTAACTTGAGCACTAGCTAGGCCAATTCATGCAACATTCAACTTGAGAAAAATTTTCCAACACAACCTTTGAATCTGAACAACTCTACCAATCTAGCAATCTACCGGACCTTTACTATAATTGGTTCACCACCAAATCCTTTGCTAAGTGTCAAATTGAGCCAGATCGAGTAGATGGTGACCTTTAAATCCCTAATTTGAAGAGATAGGTTTTGGAATCTACCTTTAATTTTGCACCTTGAGCTCAATTTGCACTAAATCAATTCTACTGCAACTCTTTGTGCTCAAATCAAACATACATTGTTTCAAATTGACTTAATTTTGAGATATTTGAGCTGTGCTTTTGCACACCACCTGCCTCATTGTAAAATCTCTAGCAAATCAAGTAAGGCTTCTGCACACAATACACAATTGAAAGATAACTTGAGTAATAGAGTTCATAAATACCAACAATATCACCAATGCACTTAGTTTTTGCACCCAATTTCTTCTTGACTTCATTTCTCTCATGTAATTTGTTCGGTTTCAACTCAAATCACACTCAATTTGGATCAAAAATTGATCCTTAACTCAATAATCTACCAACAATGGTTATTGATTACAATCAAGCTACAACCATTCTAGCTAAGAGACTCCAAGTGACGTTCACCGGCTTCTGATCACCATGGCTAAAAACTCAAAGGCTCAACATAAGAGAAGTGAGATCTCTAAAGCTACACTTTAGGTATACCCATGTGCTTGACTTGGATCTCCAACCCTAACGGTGCCATTAACAATACAAATGGTACAAGTGATAATGGATCTCACGATGTGGTCAATAGCTCTAACACAAAATATAATTGCCACTAAGTAGTCTCTTAGCAATTTCTACTATAATTCTGAACACCAAACTATCACTCCAACATCCGAGCAAACTAGCTTTGACATTGCAAATCTTGTAACATATTGCACTTGTACATCACACATGGTTCAATCATAATCCATGTGCATCTCTCTTAAGTAGGTAGTTATCTCTTGCAAAGTAAAGAATTCACTTGTACATACTAAATGGTCCAATCATAATCCACATGCATCTCTCTCAAGTAGTCTTTATACTTTGCAAACTAAAGAATGTATGATACGTTGTTGTTGTAGGTCTTTGTACTTTGTAAAGTAAAGAATATATGATACATTGTTGTTGTGTATTGTTTATCTCACCAATCCAAACTACTACGACATTGTACAAAAATAATATTGGACGTTATATCTTCCTCTAACCTACAAAACCATAATTCACTTATATACCACTTTGTATGAATAAATATTCACTCTCCAACTACTTAAGACTATAAACACTAATGACTTCTATTTCTTATCTCTATAGTTGAAAACTAAATTTCAATATAGAAAAAAATTTATTTTTTATATATTAAAAAATATTTTCTAAACATATCACCCTCATACTAAATATACACTCAATATATCTAAATAAATTCTTATTATCCACAATTTTCAAATTAGATACCAATAGAATTGAAATTGGAAAATAAAATAAATCACACATAGAAATTGATAATTCCTTTCACATCCTTCACTCTCTTTTTCTCCCAATCAATAATTGTACATATATAGAAAGAGTATCATGTAGGAAAGGAGAATAGAATATAACGCACAAACAAGTGCAAAAGGGAAAAAGAGTGCAAGACCCCATAGTCTCGTGCGGCAAAAAGGACATAAACAAGCAAAGCACAAAGGTACCAAAGGGAAAAGCATGTTAATATAAGCACCTAAGAGACCAAGGAGAGTAGACTACTCTTAAATTGAATGGTAGAGGTCCTCCAATGGTAAGTCTTGTAAGGGGGGATGGAGAACCTTAGCCATGTTGGGTGTACCTATTGCAACCACTAGACGGTGAAGACCACCCAAAGCCTAAGTATGTTGTATCTTGATTGATACATGTTGTTGGTAATACATGGTTGGAGAGACAATTAATTCCTCTCCAATTCCTCTCTCCTCTCTCCTCTACAAAGAACCTTGTATTACATCCTTGAGTAGACAATCAAAATGTGTTGTAGGCACACAAATATCTCAATCACAAGAGAGACAAAGACATTCAAGGATAGCTGAGGTGTGTAGTGGTATTCTTTGCACCTAGAGATAATGGTCACTACTTCTCTTACTTGGACACCTACCATTACCAAAGTCTACTCCTAGGGGGTTTGCCACCTTCATGTCATGCAAGGTGTGATGATCATATGTGAAAATATCAATATCCACTCAAGGGATAGATAATCTTGGTAGATCCAGTACACACAACTTTCCCGTTCACCCTTGTTCCAATCCACTCACCTCGAGCCAGCTGTTTCTTTGTTACGTCAAGGAAGTCCTCACAATAAAGCTAAAATTTAGCCGGCAGTGTAGATAGACGGCACATTCGGCAGATCGTGGGCATTCCCGGCATCAAATATATTGTTGTTGTCTGTCCCGCATAACACGCAAGCAGCCGCTATCGAAGATCGACCCGACCAAATGCTGAGTAAATTCCATGCAGTCCAGGACTTCGATCATGTTCCCAAAAGTTTCAATTAACACTGACAATACGTGAAATGAGTGACAATGATCTTCATTAAAGTTAGAGTTTGCAAGATAAGTCCTCTGTTCTATCCAACATCTCATTAAAAGATTATTAGAATGTTTGAGATTATTCCGGGGAGCTTACCCCAAAGTTCGACATCTGGACCATTCACCCCGAAGTTAAGAACGATTATTTTCTGTAATTTTCCTTTAGATATGGTTCAGTAGCAGGAAATGTTGAATAGTTGATCCTCAGTTTCCGGGGAACTCACCACGAAGCGGAGGATTGCCCCGGGCACACAGACCTCGTAGCTGATCTGACAAAACGGCTTCTCCTTTCCTTCAAGGTGCATCAATCTCAAAGCAGATAAGTGCGTTCATGTAGACGGTCTGAAGCTCGATCAAAAGCTCATTAATTTCTTCAACACAATTGAACGAGAAAATTCTCTCGAATTAGCTGGCAGTTTGAACTTCAAAACTGTACATGAGGAAGTCGAGCCTATTCAAAATTGTACGTGAGGAGCTTGAACGTAACCGAGTTGAGCACTCTTATAAACAACGGATCCTTCCTTGTAGCTATCGCTTCCTTCTACTCGACTGCACGAGAACATGATCTCGAATTAACAGGCGGTTTGACCTTCAAAACATGTACATGAGAAAAGCGAGCGGGATCCAAAGCAATCTTATAGGCAGCGGAATCCCCTGTAGCTCGGCTCGATCATGTCCATGAACGACCGCCGGGGTTCGCCCACATTGTGCAAAGCTGTGTTAGTCCGGGGTGAGCTCTCCGGACCATCCGGGGTGCTCAACCCGAAGTGATAAGGTAGTCCAGTGGCTGCGTAATTTTTTAGCAGTCGCTTTTGCTTTTTTGCCTTCTGCATTTCTTTTGGCGGTCGCCTTTTGTTCAGTCACTGCGTAGTTTGATTCACGCACAAGAATATTACACGTCGGTTGGCAACTAAGACAATCAGTTGTCACGTTGGTCCACCTCAAGCACTAGGGTACTGTTAAATCTGTCACCCAACTTGGGTCGCGTCAAAGTGCCACAGTCGGGGTCCATCTCTGAAATGTACTGTTCTCAAATGAGGTCAGCAACTTCGAACATTTACGCCTTTCCCGAATGCATTCGTTTGCGCCTTATTGCCTTCTGGAGGTATCCTTCTCTATTGAGAATCCAACCGAACTTTTGTCTCCACCCCATGGTGCTTTTGGGTCCAGTTGGAAGCATGCAGCTGATCTGTATATCTCTCTTCAATTCGTTCTTCTGACGTAACTGGATTATCTCCACTGCGGGTGAAAGAATGTAGGGTACTTTGTAGTGAATGCTTGAATCACCATAGGCTGCACCAGGAACGTAAGCAGGAAGAATTGTCAGTCACATCGGAAGGATGGAGCCTCTGGTAAAGTACTGCTGGCAGTCATGGCCTTTACCAGGGGAGGCAATCAAAGCCCAGGGAGTGACCAAACACCTGCGTTATCGTCCAGTGTCAAATCCATTCAGCTGTTCATTGATTTCAGTGAGACCCTTCATTCTGCACTTCTGGTTAGATTCTGTGATAGCTCCGATAGTTGTGCTAGATGTAGGTTTGATCACCCTCCGTCTGTGAGGAATTACGAGGTAGTTAGACGTATTGGTACGATCTCTGTATTGAAAGACCTTCTTTCCAGGAGAGAGCCTGGCCAGGTCTGAACCCTTTTCCTCGTGAAGACTTCCCGCATCACGCTTGAATGACCTTAGGAAGACTAAGTGGGGACGTGGAGCTTATCCGAGTCATGTGCTCTTGTGCTGCCTCGGAATTTTTAGAAGATCAACAGGAATGCGTGAGATAACAGGAAATTAGGACAGTAAAAAGTAACTCCGGATCTCAAGGAACTGATCGAGGCGGCAGCTACTGTCGCGGACTGAGGAAATCGGTTGGAATTTTATTAGCAAGCGAGAATGATCGGAGGACACTCACAAAATACTTCGACCGTCCTGAGGAAGAGAAAGTGAAGAAACGTGTGGTGACTCTTTATTATCATAAGTACAATCTCGTAGATACAATAAGAAGACTCGTGGTGTACAGCACAAGTCACTTTCTCCTATACTATGGACCAAAATGTATTGTTCTGATGAACACAAGAACGCCAAAAGAATGTCCAAGACATAGCTTGGTGTACGCGCAGTGACTGTCTAAAAGCAGGTCCTAAAGCCAACGCCCGCCTTTAAGCACTACAGATGTCAAGGTGGTAGCTGATCAACCGATTTCGTGTTATGTAGAATGGTGGAATCAGACTTCAGGGTTTGAAATTATGGGTGAATAATTATGGATTCAATTTCTACAAAAAAAAGGCTGTAAAATTCTTATTTGTACAGTACAGAGCTCTTCAGAGGGATCTTGTTTCCCAGGCGATGTCTGAGATAGCAAGGGACGGGCAGTGCCGTAAAGACCGCATGTTTAAAAATCTGTAAGTAACCCTATTGAGCTCATGCAAAAATGACCACATGAAGGAGCTCAGGTGGAGTCAGGGTAATGCATCGAGGACCTAAAATTGTCCCGCCTACCGAGGTCTGAACTGTGGAGAACTCGATTGGAATCTAGTCCATCAAGAGAGCTGGGGGACTCTCCTGATACCTCCATTTGCTTGCTCAAGACTTCTACGCAGACATGCATAAATAGCCGTAAGACAGGTGAACAGATTCCCCTAGTTGACTTCTCCAATGTATCTCACACAAAGCTTCCGTCCTGCAACATTCCATGCAGAAGATAGCTTTGTTTCCCACTTCCTTGAGAGAGTATACTTGCCAGTATCATAAGCAGGAGTATATATTATTGAAATCTCCCTCCTGAACATTTTGAGGCTCGTTTCCTAGTACCTCGCCCAACCTTTCCCACTTCCATCGGCCACCCTGAGGCACCTAGAAAGAGAATCTGCACACAGAAGAAAATGCATCAAGTTTAGAGGTTGGAATCAACCCCATAAGAGATAATAGCTGTATCATCACCACCGTTAGAATCTAAAAACAGATCTCGAAGAAATGAATTGATTTAAACCCACCTTCCTGAGATTCAGGCAGTTTTCTTCTAATTCGGCCACTTCGTATTTCCACAGTTATGCCCTTCATCCCCCTTTCGGTAGCTTCAGAACGAGAAAGTGACCGTCCAAACCAAGACTTCAGGTACAATCCATAATTTCCTGGTTGGCGCCTCCTTTTAACCTCAACTTGCTCTGAGTAAAATAACAGCACATCATATATTAGTTATGGTATCTAAAAATGATCAGCTGCAAACCCAACCAGAAACACGATCAATTCGTTGCGCTAGACATCTCCGAACTACCAACCAGTGCGGGGATATTTCTACATCTACCCTGACCTCGAAGTTCCTATACGTCCGTCCACTATCTACAATGACTCTACGCAGTAATTGTGACTTATTTCGGCGGCACAGGATTTTAATCGTTCGAGAGTTTAGGGTTTAGGTTTAAGGTTGGCTGCCTTGAAACCGGATGCACCAAAGTTCCTTAATTCGTATCAAATATCCTTCAAAAGTTTCTACTCGGAGATTTGACGAGATTGAATTTGAGGTTATTTTTTACAACGCACGTCTTCGCTGTCTGCAACTCTCTTGCCGACACCGCCACTAAAGAGTTCTGGTTTCTGGAAATCGAACCAAATGTCGGTACTCACTTAAACTTAGAAGAAGGCGACCGCGTAGAAAAAACACTAATACTATAAAGGCATTTAAAGTACGGTGAAAAGGCACACACACCGTAAACGGGACGGCACCACTTGCACTCTGTAAACACTGACTTCTTCAATACATTCCCCGGAATTGATGCCGAGTCCGATGCAATTTCCTTTCCACCTATTCCTTCCCTCGGTAAAAGTTTCTCCTGAATGTCGTGGAGCTTCCTTCCAAGCCACTCTTCATTGGTCACGTGCAGCTGTTGTAAACACGTTCCAAATTGCACGTTTTCTTAAAATCAAGCAAGAACCTCGGAAGTAAAACGTCTGTACTTGCTTGACTTGACAAACAAGTGTTCTTAGAAAAGGAGAAAACCTGGCTTGCGAAAAGAAGTTCCTTCTCAGGATTCTGATAAAGACCTACAAAACTATTGCTAACCTTTGATTCGGTCTTCGCGTGTAAGAAATGGGAGTGTGGTGAAGAAAGGTTCAAAGCGGACTTTAGATTTGAGCCTTTCGTTCCGGAATTATATTTTGATTTGTGAAAGTGTTCATCCAGGCGCTTGGGCGAGCTATTAGCGACGTTCCCGGACATACACCTGGACAATTCGTAAAGTTCAGTCAGTGGTGAGTTTATCACTTATCGTTCAACTGCTCAATCAATCCAAGAGCGGCCTTTGGAATTTCCATACAATAAGGTCAAATACTAAATAGGAAAGACAAACTTCGGGAGGCAGTAAAAAGGACCGTACGTCATATCACAACGTGGTTCAGTAAGTTGGTCAAAAGATGCTTTCGCCACTCCACAGTGTGAGAAGCCAATCGGCTTGGCCCTGCTGTTCTCAGATGCTGAAAAAGTTCTATCCCATTGACGACCGCATTCTTGAAAGTTGGGCCTAATCTGAAGATAAGAACATCAACGCAGCTTTTATGGTCTAAACGCTGGTCTCCCGTACGCCCGGGACTTCCCTTCGTAACATGATTTTGAAGCAGCTTGGGCAATCTTCATCACTGATCTGTGTTATAAAGGGTCTAATACGGGTACATGTACATCGATAAGGTTGTCACGTCTTAGTCCTTCAACTCCTTAAACACTTGAGCACATTAGTTTAGAACGGGTGGGTGGACTCGGTCTCCCAATAGCATAAGTTGAAGTATCATGTGTGCAGGATCCGAGATAACTGACCTCTGAAGGTGTGCAACCACGATGAAGATCACCATCCAGATTACTTCTTGCAATCTTTTGAGTAGTGGGACGGGGGCCTTGGCTTAAACAGAACTTAGCATACGTGCCGACTCGTTTCATAGCGCGCAGTCGCTTACTGCAAACAGCTTGAACGCCATGAAAGTCTAGTGGACATTTTGCAGGAGCTCTACAAACTGTAAGTGTCGAACAATTCACTCGACTCTCCGACCTGCAGCTCGTAATCATACAGCACAGCCGGAAGACCTGACAATCAGCCTAAGTTGGATGGTGTATCAACAGCTAGCCATCAGGTTCCTAATCACAATTCGCGTTTGCCTATTAACACAACGGCGTCAACCCTAACAACGAAGGTTCAAAAGGACGTGATGTTCTCTGACTAACATTGCCACACCACCATCAACACGATGATGACTTACAAGATGATGGTAACGTGACTTTGCTCGAGTTTACCAGTACGATCAGCTCCTGTCTTTAAGTAGTGGGTACCACCAGAATCGACTTTTCCTTTGAGAAAATCTTTAAGGATTGATGTTGAAATGTTTCTTAGACTTCTATGCAACGGGAATTCTTGCAGGGTAGATTTCGCAGGAGTTACATCTGCAAGCAGATGCAAGTTGTCAGTCTTAATGAGTACATACTGCAATTGTTACGATGGCGCAATCGCCATTCTTTCGCCGTACTTCAAACAACAAAGAAGAACACGCATGAGACAACCGAACCCAAAATTAGATGACGAATTACGAGGTCCAAGTCATTCATAGAGAAGGATTGGCACAATTAGAGAAATCACCATGCATGCGAAATAGAAGCACTGCGAGACTTTGTGTTCAATCAAGATTTTATTCCATCGTCGCGAGTATTCAGACTAAGAAACGGCCATACCTTCCAGATCAAAATTCGTTACGCCGTAGAGTTTAGAGCTTTTCACCGATGCGGAGGCTGAATGACTCATAAAGAAAATTTTGCGAGCTTGGCACATAACGAGCACAACGACCAAGTCTTGCGAAATCCTCCCTTTCCAATTTCTGTTCTGGCTGTTAATGTGGCCCATTCCCCACAAAAGTGTACGGAGAGTTATTGAAGGGCCATGCAGGGATCACACAAACGAAAGGAAGAGACTGAAATCGTTTACAATCGTTTAAATCCGTTAACTAGAGGCTCGATAGCCTAAACTTGTTCCTACTGGAAGTCAGATACAGGCTGCAATAGGAGAGCGATTAAGTCAGAGAGCTCAGAGTTCGCTCTACGGAATACCTTTCAGAGAAGTAGGCATACTTAGATAGGCGGATGGAGAATGGATAATCCTTACTACACTTTCCTACATTGACCGGGGGTAGCGGTGGAGCACAACTCCGCTAACAACCTACTCAGTGGCGCTGGGTTGATCACGGAGTATGTGAATAGGAACTCTCCATATACATGGCCTCCAGGCTTTACATATTTTAAAACAATGAAGCTTCAGGGAAGACTGACATACCTGGACATATAGCTGTAGGGAGTTTCAGTTCGGCTATCACGCTTAAGGAAGCAGCCAGTTTCACCAATGAAGTTAAATTGCTTAAGTTGAGGATCTAGCAAGTCTGCATCTATTCTTGAGACCGTGGAAACAAAGTAACACTCAACTTCCCCTGTAAGCAAGACAAGTAGAATACTTGATTAATCATGATCTCATCTCAGGCCAAACGTCCAGCACGCATCACCAAACGTTAGTGCGCATGCACCCGGCAACGTGACAAGTAAAAGACCCATGCACTCCATTAATAACGCTACTAATTCGGCACCAGTACCGTTGAAAGTGACTATCCGAAGGTTCGGAGCTGATAGATTGCCAAAACCTAAATTTGGGCAGAATAGAGCTCCGTGGCAAACACTGCTTTCCAGTTTCAAATAATCTCTTTGAGACAATACTCCATCTCAAATCAGACTTCAATTGAAAGAGTTGTAGAGGTCAACCCACCATAATCATGATATCGCCTCAGCCCAATGTTGGCTCGACCTTGAACTGCATCTTGATGCCAGAGGTGCTGGCTCGCTTCCTCTTCGGGTACCGCGTCAAGCTCGTTTAATTCTTCCAGAGATAGTGCTTCTTCCGGAGGTGTCCTAAAGTTCCATGGAAAGGCGGGACAGTAAAAAGGACGATGCGCCATAGTTGGAAATGGAAAAATGAGAAAAAATTAAATTTTGTACTGGCACTGTTTGACGTCCTTACCCTTTCAACCTCGAAAAGTTTAGGAAGACTTTAAAAAAAGTTCTGAAAGTTCCAGGAACACGCGAGTGCTCTGTGAACTGGGGCCACTGGACAGATCCTCCTCCATGACTCTGCCTTTGTCTTCTCTCTTCCGATTGTGGAACCAAAGAAATGTTGTCAAAGGAAGAGACTGGTTCAAAAGCAGTTTTTTCAGAGCTCTCGTTCACCCCCTGACGTTGCTGAGGAAATCGAAGCTGTGAAAGTTGCCTGGAATCTCGATCTACAGTGCAATTTGGACTATTGGTAGGGGGGAAAGCTCCAAGTGAGATTTGGGAGTGCAAAATGTCGGCAGTCGTGCGACGGGAGGTCTGACAAGAACTCCCATCTTCCAGAAGTGAAGCTCCGGACGTACCTGCTAGCGATAAGAACAAACCTGTCAATTTGACCAGCTTCGTGGAGTGCGAGAGAAGACACATCTAGCAGGGTGAAGACAGCTGTATATTCTCCGCCATCCGTAAGGTACAAACAAGAATCCAACTAAGAAGAATACTCCTGCACAAGGGAAGCTGACCAATCAAACCCTCCTTCAGAAGTATTGAGCAGTGAGCCATACAAGCCGAAGCTTTCGATCCATGTGAGCTCAAGTAACTCGGGAGTAATCACACACTCGTCTAACCTCTATCAAACCTAGTAGCCCCCACTGAGCCACTAGGCTACCCATCATGGAAATTCCTAACTTCTGCAGAACATCGACATTTTGAGCTTTCCTTGCTAGAAAGCTTCAAAACTGATAGACTAATGGTCAGGACTCTTTGGCGCCAGTGTTCCCACCCAACTTTCGTCAGGTGTATGGGCAAGCTGCTATCAAATTGCTCACTCTCACCATCTCCCCCAAGTTTGTGTACATTTTCGCTTTGCATTTGCCACTTCAGATTAACAGAGCCGGTGGTCCTCGGCGTCACCAGCGACTATGTGAAGTTAACACTTCCATCAAAAGATCAGCAATCCCTGCTACCTATCTTCCGGTGCTCGTAACCTCTGAACAGTCAGTATGAGTCAAGAAAACCAAAGATTATTGGCAGTGAGATTCTCACCAGTGATGCACTGAGAAGGAATCGCATGCCTGTAGTCATCCTGAGAAGTGACCCCAACTAGCTCATGAGACGAGCTCCAATCTTCGCCACAAGGATGTAAGACACCAACCTTTCCTGCTCTAGCCCCACATTTTACAGTTCTCCAAAGTGAGGGTCTCACTGCAGCCCCGGGCTCGCCAGAGTATGCAGGATATCCTCTTTGTTCCATAACCACCACGAGCCACACCATTCGTTGGCCCATGACATCTCTCCATGGACCAATAGGTAGTGCGCAACTCCCGAGCTCGGGGGCGTTGTTTCTGTCCGATGGTATGACAGCATGAGAGGCAGCGCTCCAAACCCCATGTATACAAAGGATGAAACCACAAGCAGGGCTCGCATTCAGACCCTGACCTCCCTCTGGATTAGAGAGAGAGAGTCGCCGTCTGATAGCCGGGGGAGTAGAGTCTATGGGTTCTGCCGATGCATCATGTGGAACAGAAATGTGAGTTAAAATGGTTAATCCGGGAAAATTCCATCCAAAGCGAGCTTGGGAAACAGACGCAATTGTAAACCAACTGGCAGAGGATTCAAAATAGTGACAAATATTCACGAAAGAACTTTCAGCGACTCCTCTGCGGCAAGAGCTATGAGACGGCAAGGGATGGGGGTAACCTAAGGAAGTTAATACAGGCGAATATACTGAAGACAAAGCCATCTTCTGAGCGGTACAGCAATTCGGCAGACATGAAACCACTCGATCCTCCTCGTCGATAGAGTAATCTTCGGAAGCTTGTTCAGAGCTGTCATTCTCCTCAACTTGGTGCACATTGTTTGACAAGCAGTCATGAGTCTCACTCTCCACAGTAGCTTTCCCGCGCCAAATAGGAGGAGAAGCGAATCCGCACATAACCCCCGAGTCCAGAGTAGAAGAGAGGAAGTGGAGGAACTGACCTGAAAGCAACAGTTTACGTCATCCTCCCCTTACTTGAACACTCCTCACTCATGAGTTTCCACTAAATTGGAAGCTAAAGTGCGACCACCGAAGATGATTGAAGGAGAACTAGGACAAAAGCGTGAACCATCAATAATCCAACCCCGGTCAATCTCAGCGGCCAGAATCTCGTCCATCCACCCGCCTACAGTCCTAGTGTTGCAACCGCATCGGTCAGCTCCAAATGCAGCTGAATAAACGCTGCTTAATTGCTCGCTAAACTATCATCTAGCTGGACTACATTTTTCCCTTGATCCCCGAGTTATCTCCTAACCATCAGTAACTGTTAAGACGTTCTTCTACGACCTTGGCTCTGATACTCCTTCCACCATTGAGGATATCAAGAGTTACTCAGCTGCTGTTCAACACACACACACACACACACACACACACACACACACACACACTCTCTCTCTCTCTCTCTCTCTCTCTCTCTCTCTCTCTCTCTCTCTCTCTCTCTCTCTCTCTCTCTCTCTCTCTCGCTCTCTTATGCTGCAGATCAAATACATTTGCTGTGATACCTGCCCCGTTTCAGCGGCCCACGCAAGTGACATCATGCTCGCAAAACCGATTTGTTTTGTACCTACAACAGCCTAATCTACAATCGTAGAGTTTGTTCTCTCATCGTTGTTCTCTCCTATCACCCACTTCACACTACTTCACTCCCCCAACCCTTCAACCCTGCGGGCATTACTCTTTTCACTCCACACCTCCATCCGTGTCCAGAATCACCATCCCATCTCTCGCGAACATCATCTCCAACGATCAATCACCCTACCGCTGCCCAAAATGAATCACAACAGTTCCCTTGCCCTCGGCCTCCAACAATAACAACTCGAGGCACCGGGGTGGGGCTGGAGACATTCCCTCTCCCTCAAGAGAAAAGCCACGCCAACTCCGGAGACCAATGAAGAAAATTGCTCGTCGATCTCGTCTCGTTGTCAGACCGGCAGCAGCGGGAGGGGCTGAGGCTGCTCGCGTCAAAGCCAGCGCCCATTTTTAATGCAAAACTCATCCACAAACATAGCTCGAGAACATCGGAATGATAGGATCAAAACCAGACGATCGATCACTTTTTCCCTCCGCCGCCGAAATCTCGAGTGCACTGTTCAAAGAGGCCCGACTGTCACTCACAACAATCAAGTCTCTTTCACGTCCTGTTGACTGTCGTCACTCGCCACAATGATGCATTCCATGTCATGACGATGCTCCTGTAAAGTCCTCTATTTTATCCGCACAGCAGCTTTCGGACCACAACTCCTTGTATTCCGACTCGTTTCCAGGCCCGACCGATAAAAGTGGCGGGGACTACGACAGGGAAGGTCACGTAGCAAGCCCAAGGGGTGAGGATCAGTCACGGCCGTCACATTAATTATCCCTCCGTCATAATGACTGTCCTTTTTGCGACCGCAAGAATCTTCTGCGACCGCAAGAATCTCTTACGACTGCGGGCCCGCAAGGCGCAAGCAAAACTGTTCATCTCCCACCGTCTGCCTTCCGTCAGTTCGATAAATCGTGTGGACCGAAAAAGTTATTATACCATCCGTCCGTATTCCCGCTCGGGTCAGTGATGACGACGGAGTTTGTCTTTACCCCTACGGTTCTGTATATGGCCAAGAAGCAGACTCGACATGAAACTCCTCCGTCCAACCGCCCAAGCTATCCTCCCCGTCAACGTGTAATGAGCTCTTGTCTTATTTGAGGGCCATCCCTATGTAATCCCCGAAGGAAGTACACTACTGTGAGTCCTCATCTTCCCCGACTTGGACGGGAGCATCGACGTCTCCTAAGATAGTGGAGATAGATTACCACTAATTCCCACTTTATGCATCCCTCGAATTTGGAAAATGTAATTTTCTCCATCTTGCCGTGCCAGAGATATTGATGAAACGTCAAGAAAGAATCATGTTGAGCAGAACATTACTTGTATTGGCTCGATTCTGTGCTCAATCATTGCTGGAAGTGGATGTTAATAAGATCTATCTGTAAACATCACTTCTCGAAGGAAGGCAATCTGGGCTTCGACCTCGATGCAGTTTCAGTTGCAATCTCTTTTCCCTGTTTGGAGTTATTATAACGATTAGTTGGTTGATAAAAGGTCGTGGATGAACTCTGTCCTTTTCTAAATACCGTAGTTGAAACCAATCACTATTTCCTTGGAGATTATTATCTAATGTATATCAAAGTTCAGTAATATGATCCACGTAAACAGAAGAATGGAACAATCAATACACATCCATCGCCACTGAGTAAGACTTGGCACGTCTATACGACATGCGTCCTCTAGACGACAAAAGAGCTTTACGTTTGTCGGGAACCCTCCTCTAGTTAGATAAAACTTCACAAGCGTTTCTACCTTCGCGCTACAGAAACGGAATTCCTCACGATGGTCGTCGACTATCATAACTGCCAACGACGTTAAGTCGCGTCATGCAGTCTGTACACGGCATCATGACCCCGCCTCTAATCTACAGAACTGTACAGTAGTAGTTCCTGGTCGCACTACCACGTAGGACTTGGGCACAAGACGCATGGCCTTGACTAAAGGCCATGTAGGATGTAGATCGTAGGAATCTTTGGCCCCGGTATAGTTCGGAGGAAGGAACAATTCACGGGCAATAGAAACTCCCCAGTAGAAGCCGGGATGTGTGGACGTGCCGGGGAATAGAGAGATTGTCGCCGGAACTTACCTGTAATTCAATCCATTCGCGGGATGTTACTCTAAAGCCGGAAACTCCGAGCGTAGACGGAACGAGCAAAACATGTAGTGTGCTTCCCGGTCGATCAAAATAACGGAGTCGCGGGACTTAGCCAGTGGGAGTCGTCAACTGGATTTGTCATTCGTTAGGCAACCCATGATACGGTAAGCTACCGCGAAACACCCCCAACATGAACGGGTCAACTTTCAATGATCTTTTAATGAACAAGTCAAGCACCAAAGTACAGCGCGAGCGCCTCGTGAATGTGAAGAAAATCATCCACTCTGGAGTGTCATACTTTGGCGTCCTTGCAGTTTCTTAGACTTTGGAAGTTTGGTGTTGTCTTTTCCGAGGCTCAGTAATGGGTTACTAAAAAGCTCTTTTGTCGTATCTTCAAAACATTTGTAAAAAGGAGCTCGGTATGTGAACCGTCTCTCTTTTCCTTTTACCACCTTCCTTAATCCTCTCTTGGAAGAAGCTTTTTTTGGTTCCAAAATCGTTTAGGTTTCCCCAAAATGCTAGAACTAAAATTCAGATGCATCTATCTTTGTCATGTAGCTGGCACTTGGAAAAATGCTCATTTTTAGTTTTCGGGATCTTTCTTGGAGTTCTCTTGAAATTTTAGCCATCTTCGATTGGTGAAGAGACTTGGCGCTTCGATTATGGCATTTACCTACCCACATTGAGAAATCCAATCCAATTTTTTGTAACTTGTCGGGAATTGCAACCTTGACTTTGTTTTCCTCCACCTTCCATTCGCACAGGTTGATTCAGTTCTGCTTCCCAGTAGATGGGAAGTTGTTGTCAATTCCGAAGTCTACCTCTGCATTTCCTAGGGATCTGGAAGTTCACTCTCTTTTCCTGGATAAAGGCTACGAGCTTGCCTCGATGTTTAGTCCATAGTTCAGGCTCAGTCGTTGCATATTTTGGAATCTTCAATAGTCGATCAGCTCTAATTACGAAGAGGAAATTTTCAACTTGCCAGTTACGATAAGCTCTCCTTCCAAAGAAGGATGCGGCAACTTGAATGATTGAGAGTCTGCATTTATGTTTTAATGGCAAGTGGCAGTTCCTCGAAGATTTTACTAAAACACACCAAATGCAACTGTGTCCATTCGTTACACAGTTAACATCCACAATCACAAACCATGTCATTGTGGGCAGTCAGACGCAATAGATAAATCGTAATGGTGTCCACTCGAGAATCTTGGTCATGCTTGGACAGTAAATCAAACATATCGGTTTCCCCCTAAGAATCTTAATCATGTGGATGTCCACCACGCGTCTTAATTAGCACTTTACATTACGTTATTTTCTTCTCGTTTGTGCAATATAAGCTAAGTAGAAATTTCTCCTGCTTAATGAAATTTGAGTTCTTGGCCATCTCTTTCTCGAATGCGAATCCTTTATTGCGCAACGCGCTTCACGTTTTTGGATTTGTAGCAGCTCCTCGCTGTATTCTCTTCAGGAGGTATAATCATTCACTAGTTCTTGCAAAGGTTCCACTGAATCGTTGAGAACAAGTAGGTTTTGATTTTCCTCTCTCCTTCCCTTTTCCTTCCAGATTCTACATTCTTCCACTATCCCTACTTGAAAGTGTGGGATACCTTATCTTATCACGTCTAAGCTCTTCACTTGTTCGTTGTGCCTCCCTTTGGTGAGTATCTAAACCAACGCTTTTTGACGCAACAAGATCTTCACATGTTGGTCGCTCATTTTGAGTTTGGAAGGTTTTATATCTTCCTAAGCAGTGGCAAGTGCTTCCACTCTCACCATAGCATTGACATAATATCCTGGAATACAATCATTACTAAGTGTCATTTCAAAACACCGCTGAGGTTTTCTCCTTCTAGTTGGAATGAGTATTTTCTCCTTCCAATTTGTACTGCGTATATCAAAGTAAAGGGTTTTCTTTATAAATCAATAAAAAGAACCTTTTATTCTAAAACAACGTCCAATAAAAGGTGGTGTTGATTATTCTAAGAATTGTCCTCGGTATTTTCTTTGCTACTTTTCTCTCACATCCTGATGAGACTCGGCTAGAGTCATATGAAGACGAACAGTGTGTTTCTCCAAATCTAATATACAATGCAGATCATGTAATGTATTTTTCTACTTGAGCTTCCAAAGAAATAACCTTGTTGTAAATTTCTCTAAATTCAAAAGTTATATCTCACATGGATATTTCACTTCCACCTTAAGTTCTCGTAACTTTTAAGGGTCTCTAAATATAAATACGCATCCCATATTCATATTTCATTCCTATGAAACATCCTCGTGGTGCTTTCTCTATATATGGATAATACATCGCACATGGATACTCCAAAATTATTTCCGAAAGGATTCGTAAAATTTCTTGATTTTTTGTTTTCTCTTTGATTGTTGGGTTAGTGAAAATTTTGCACCCAACGTTATTGAATAAGTACATCCTAGTCTTATGCATCTATTATGTACAATCACAATTGAATAAACTTTCCTTGACTACTTATACATGTGTTATTTCCCCTTTATCATACCTACTTATCCTTTAGTATCCTTCTCTATGAAAGTTCAGTAAGTTCTCTCATCAATCATTCTCATATAGCATTTTTCTTATTCACCAAAGTTGTATGTTGCATGACGTCCTCACTTTTTTTTATCACTTGTAAATTTATCATAGTCCATCAACCTTGGTGGTTTCATTCAACAATCAAATAAAAATCATTATATTTTTGTATCTTATAGATCTTCCAAGGTCTTTATCTTCATACCTAACAATAGATTGAGACAATCAACTAAATATGTTGACAATCTTATGGGAAAATTTTATTTATTTATCAACAGTAAGGCTTATATAAATTTTTCAAAAAGCTTATATAAAGCCTCCTATATAAAGAGGCTAAATTTAGTTTAGTTGCTTCTTCTCATCATCTACTTAGTAGGTGAGTGAGGGTTGTGAATCGTTTCATCATGATATGAAGATTTGGTTTCATTGATATATAGAGTTGATATTGAGCACATGTCTTAATATTTGTTCGAAACCTCTAAATAATGTGTTGTTTACTAAATATTATGCTATATGTTCTTTCTTATCTGGACCTATGTAGGCTTTCCTTACTATATATGATATGAATATCTTCTCCTTTTGCATCTTTCAAATAGTTTCCAAACTTATTTTTAATAAGTTTGGAAACTATTTGAAAACTATTTGGAAACTATTTAAACTTAGAAAATAAATATATAATGTATATAGATATATATATTATATATTTATTTTCTAAGTTATGTTCAAAATGGATCTTAGAACAATACAAGTATCAACTTACATCCCTTTGTAAGACCTGGTATAGTAATCTATGGCATTCTTTTCCTTTTATAAAACCAACTTCAAATTTCCATGTCGGATGAGCTTCTAAAATATGTCTTATCATTGAACACTATCCTTTGGGAACCTTGTATTATACATAAAATGGTAAATAATAGTGCTCTTGTAGTAATTTTGAGCACTATCAAATATCTATCAAAATTTAATAGATGGTTAGATATTTGATTCAATCTCTAAATAGTTTCATCAAGTCAATTTTATAGGCACATTGTAAACTTCCATGTCGGGTTTCTAAATAATATTTGAACATTTCATCTTTAGTTAAAGAGAATGTTAATAAAATAATGTAATCTAAACATGAAATCTTCAAATAATTTTTCTTAATTCCTTGAATGCAATAATGTATTGCAGAGTATATTTTAATTTTTCATATGTTTTTATTTTAATACTTTACATATGTCTCCTGAACCAACTGCCTTTTGATATGTCTAAGAGTAGTATAATTGAGACTTGTTTAGCAAAGCATCAAGAATCATTCCCAAGATTTGCAAGATTTGATTAACCTATAGAAGTTTTCTTCTGCATCTTCCATCTACATCCAACTATTGTCCAAGAAAAATATGGTTGGTTATCCTTTATTTACTTTCCATACACACTTCTTAGGTTGATTTTATGTTGTACTATGAACATCAGAGTTGAATTTGTCGATAAATTTACAAGGGGAAAAATAAGTAGTTCAAGGTGTAATATGTCTTGTGACAATGTTATGGGATATTCAAAGCCTTGAATTAAGTGCAATTTGAAGTATACATCTTCTTTACTCTATGAGTCCATTCATTAGTGAAAAACATTGTGAGATGAAATTCATTAATTTAAACCTAGACCAGAAAGAGAAGTATTTCATAAACTCATGTATAAAGGTAGGAATATGCTTTAGAAAATTGCAACTTGAAGAAGATCTTCTTCACTTATTTCTTGTGCATTTCTAGAATTATTAGATTGGTCAATATTATTGGATTTCTTTTTATTAAACCCTACTTGATGATTGTACACCACTTCACAAGTTATTTAACCCACATGCTAAAGCTCTTTTTATAAGTGAATTAAAACCTTTATCCTTGCCTCAAGACCAATATTAAATCTTTCTTATCTTTTCTATATTTTACTTCTCACATCTCCAACTATTTCATCAACATCTTTAAATATAATTTTAGTGTTTTATTCCATTTAGCAATCAAATTATTCTTCTCCTTATTTTGCTCTTTGGCATCTTGTCCATCTTCCAATTCATTTCTTTATTCTTGGTAATTTTATTATTCTTACTAGTTTTTTTACTTGAACAACAAAGACCTCTCTTCTTCAATATCTCTACCTTTGTATGTTTGGAATGAATCTAAGAAAATATTTATCTTTTATAAATACACAATCCTTGCCTGTGAGAAATTACTCTTTAATAGTGGTGATTACTTGAAGGTTATTGAAAATTTCACCTACAAAGGAGCAAAATAATAATTTAATAGCATAGTTCACTCCTATTATCTCACTTTGCACTTTATTTCCAAGTTTGTTCATCATGATAAGCTTTGCTTTCTTTGCTCTCTTCCAAGGTCTCGAGCTCTTTGATGATGGTGTTTGTAAGCTTACTGGAGTTGAATCAAAGAGTTGTTGCAAAGTGATTTATTGTTTATTTGAGGAAAATTCATTATTTATTTTCTATATTCTTAGAACCACAATATTTATTGTATCATATTCTTAGTTTCAACTTAGAATCACACCTCTTCCTTCCCTTCTTTTTATATTGATTTTACATATGTTCATAATTTAGCTTTTTTCATTCCCTATTGAAACCATTATCATATGAAATACACATCTTTTTTCATGTAATCTTAGCTATCACATCTCTTTTCTTCATGTTTTCCTCCATGTTTGTATGAGCTTCTTGAACACCTATATGATTTTGATCAATTTATTATCAATCCAAAATATATTCCTTATAATGGCTTTTCTTCTTTTACATTTGATTTAAGTAAGATATGGTCTAGCTTATAATTGCTTCTTTCTAGTTTAAATATCAAATCATAAGGATATGACTTGATAGACCTCTAGAGCCATCATGACCCACTTTAGTTATAGATTGCCACCATTCTTCTACCCTTTGTATACTTTAAATATGATAAGTTTTAGTTAGATCATTATAGATTTCTTGCTACGTGAGATATAGTTTGATTGTTATACATATAGAAGAGATATTTCATAATCTAAGAGTTGGAGGGTTACTTTTATACCATCTCTCTATACTTCTCTTGCATTGTAGTTCAGATTTCAAAAGTGATATTTCTAAAAACATAATCTTGATGTAAGATATCATTTCATATAATTTCTTCATTTACAAAAATTTTAATTAATTTATTTTTATTTGAACATGATAGAGAAAAATAAAAGAACTCAAATTGAGTTTCTTAGATATTTGGAAGTTATGATTTATATACCATAATTTCAAGATGTGCAAAATTAGAGTGAGTCAGAGTTAATAACAATAATCACTTTGGAAACAAGAGTTCTTTTGAACTACAATCCAAAAATTGTAGTTCTTCATTATTAAAGCATGTTCTTCATTATTAAAAGAAGTTGGTATTATTTATGGAAACCCTAATAAATACTAGATTTCCTAATAAATTTCAAGTTTTAAATAAATAATTTATGAGCAACCCCGATAACTCTAGTAAGCTATAGACAACTAACTTTTGTCACTAGTACTTTAAGATATCTTTTGCTTTTGCCACCACATGTATGCTTATTTGTCATTTTCAAATTATTGGAGTTATATTGCCACAAAATGAAGTGACTGCAGTAGAGTGAAAGGCTAATATAAGTATCCAATATAAGACAATATTAAAATTTTAAATGTTTCTTTTAATAATTTGGATTTATATTATATTATATTATATTATTTATTATTTTAATATAATATCTCATTGTACAGAAAGTAAACTATACAATATCTCCATATTCTAATATCTAATATTTCAGTTAATATCTCAATAAATCTTACATATCTAGCAATTTTAGAATTAAATTTTGTATTAATATCTCAAAGAAACACAAAGAAGAAGATACAAAAAGCAAAGGATGGCAAACATCTAGTGACCAAAAGCATCACTAGCTTGGGCTCTAGAAAAATTATTTTTTGTTATCGTAACTGAATTTTATTCTTTTCAATACCTACTTAAAAGTTTGTTTTATATAAAAAAAATTTTCAAACATTGGTGCCTTATAATTCCATTTTTTTGGCTCTCTCATAAGTTTTTTAATAGATATTTTAGAGAGTGCTTGCAAGGAGCATTTAGATAAAAAAATTACCCCAAAAGAAAGAAAGGAGAAAGTAGTATAAGGTACAAAAAAGTGCACAAAGAAAGAGAGGCACAAGGCCCAATAGTTTGACATGGCCAAAAACAAGAACAAATACCAAAAAGGTCTCAAAAGAACCCAATGAAAAAGTGCTCCAAGAACAAGCAACAAAGAAACCCAAGAAGTGAAGATCTACTCTTGAATTATATAGTAGAGGTCCTCCAATGGTATGTCCTACAAGTGATGAAGGGGAATTCTAGCCATGCTTGTCTTCCTCACTACAGTTGCATGGCAATGAAGACCTAACATCTGAGTGCATTGCAACATTGCAAAGTGATTGATACACTCTGTCAATAATAAGAGGTGATCATGGTTAGAGAGATAGTCAGTGCTCTCTCCTATGCAAAGAACCTCATGTTGCATCCTTGAGAAGATTGTCGCAATTGTGATGTAGGAGCCCAAAATCTCAATCACTAGAGAGACAAAGGTATCCAACTAGAGCTATAGTATTTAGTAGTCATCCTTGCTCCTAGAGGCAATGGTTGTTGTTGCTCTTGCATGTACATGTCAAGAACTCCACTATAGAGTGTTCACCACCACCAAATCACGTAAGGTACGGTGATTATCAATGAAAGTAACTATATTTGCTCACACTCAACAAATAGGTGGTTTTGGTAGATCCAACCATTGCTCAATTTGAACATGTGTTAGTGTAGCACGTAAGATCCGAGCAACCACATCTCAAAGTACATCATGGACTCTAGTGGGCTTGCCACCTACTGCACATCATAGAAAGTATATCCCATGCATATCATAAGGGGAACCACATGTGCATTGGTCCTATGATAGCTAGATATCAGAGATCCAACCTTAGTCAGAGTGTTGTGGAAAATTACTTAGAAGTGAAATGGAAGTCATCAATCAAGTGCAAAGATACTCTCTTGCAAGAGAGGATCCTAGCTTTGTCAAGTAAAGGCACATTGGTGAGGATGCTAGTAAGTGTGTGAGTGTTCATATGCTCATTAAGATCCACATGAAGCTTCTTAGAAACTAGGGAAACAAAGTCAAGAAATCAAGGAGTGATGTGTGTGAAAGGCCTAGTAATAAGTCACCAACCAATTTAAGATATGTTTGGAAGGTGTAGTTGTTTGAATCAACTGTCATGATAGGTCCTAACAAAAAAGGATGACCTTCACATAAGAACCAGTCTGCTAATCAAGCGACCACTCAAGCTCATGCTCCAATATATGCTATGTGGCAACCTCCTACCCTATGAGATTGAATCCATCCATGACTATGGGGAGAGCTATTTGATGCCTACACCACTAATCTAATAATTATGGAGCATGCATGACCATAAAAAAATGGAGAAATTATGGCGGATAATACTGTCAAACATCCGCAAATGTGGCAATAATGCCTCCATAAGCAAGAATGTACGTGCTAGATATGAGGCCATAGGAAGGTGATACCAACTAAGAATAGAATAGGCCACTTGGGTATTCCTCAATTGGGAGAGGAGGTGAGCATGAGCTATGGCCTATACTAAGGTGTCTAATATGAACAAAGTACAGAAATCCTTCTATCCCAACAGAGATCCCAAAACTTTGAAACCCAATAAGGATCTAGAATCATGGTGGGAAGTCAATGGGAGTGAGGACCATGCATGGCTTTAGATCTTTCATTTACAACTCCATATAAACCAAGGCTTCTAAGCTGAGTTTGAAAAGCAGAGACTACTCTAACTACATCCTCCAATAGGCCCAAAATACAAGTGTTATCCAAGATGGATGGGAAAAGACAAGATAAGAAAGTTGTTGCTACTTATTTTAAAGCCATGTAATGTGTTACGGAAAATAGAGGCCCTCTCAATGGATCCCCTTGTTGTGTGCACTCAATTGATGTCAACCATGACAACTCTTCTACAATAATATAGTGGTTGTATAATAAAGGTGTCTCAATACGATAAAATGTATATATAAAGAGGATCAAGGAAGGGATATGATTTATTGTTGAGAAAAGAGCATGCAATAATGCTAGACAAGAGATGGCATTAAATGCATTGGAGTCATCAACTTGGACCACCACCCAATCTAGATGAATGTCTAAGGATGCTCAAATGGCTACAATAACAATCTTGTAGCCCCTTTGAGTAGCCATAACAAACTGATGGGGAGACAAGAAGGAAGAAAAAGACTATTGCATATGTAAGTAGATAGTGCAAGAGATTTGATGCAAAAAAAATCTCCAATGGCAATGGGGTGCATATCTAAGGTCTCCTTTGCAAGAGCAAGAAGATATGAAATGCCAAATAGACAAGTTGCCATAGGAGGCACATGATTAGAGGCAATGTGCTAGCAAAGTGCAAAGAGAAGAGAAAAACTTGAATCTGGATCATATAGGGCGAGGTAATCTTGTAGATTCCCAAAAACTAGGCTAGATGGACCAACCATCAAGAAACACAAGATGGGCGATAGTGCATGGACAAAGCAAGACTTTGTCAACTATAACTCCTCATATGGCTGATAATCACAAAGGAATGAAAGGAGATCTCGAAGGAGTGTGGATGGAGGATCTAGAGGTCTGATAAAGTCTCAAAGGAAAAGAGCATTGGTCAAGAGGGTGAGAGCGCTTGGGCTGCCCATATGTACTCACCTACCTAACGTATATCAAGGATCAACAAAGGTGACAATGGTGTGGGAGTAGGGCATGGAGTTTTGGAGACTTTGCAATCCACCTGGGAATGACATGGGACCTTAAGGTGTAATCTTCCTAAAGAGTTGCACAATCTCCTCTCAAGAACTTATGAATCCTAAAGGCAATCTCTTGATGGCCCAAAGTGCCTCCATGGGTTGGAAGAAGTCCATTGGGGAAAAAGGGCCAAGAATTTCCAAGCAAAGATATCTCTCCCCTTGTCATTAGCTAAAATAGCACGTAGTAGGAGGGAGAGTGTGGATCTCACAAGAGATATGAGGGCATAGGAATCCTAGTATACATCCGTAAGCACTACAAACTTGGTAAGAATACTTGCATATGGTCCAAAGAGTGTAACCAAGTGTATGAGTTGGGAGAAGCATGTAGAGATACTACCAGAGTGTGGAAGAAGTCTAACAGGATGGGAATAGAGATGGCCTCCACTCTCATATGTCAACAACAAGATCTCCCTTTATGTTGGGCAAGACTGATCCCTATTCATGTACAATATGAAGAAGAGTGTATGGGATGTTGATGGGGTGGGGTATAAGGATGCGCTATGGGCCCAAGTGGAGGAGACTAAACCTATGGGGATGGCAAGGCGGTAGGAGGAATAAGAAGCTCCAAATAGTCCTATAGAGGTGGTGGGGCAATAGGGGTGGGATGAGGGTCCAAGGTGGAGGGAAGGTGTGGGGTGTCCGTGTCCTAAGGATGAAGATAGGGGAGGATAAAGAATGGAGCATACTCCATAGGGGCGTCCACTAGTATAGGAGAAGCATGTGTCTTGGGGACCAAGGGGAAGCCATCTAGATAAACCTCAACAACTGTGAGTGTATGTTGAGAAATACAATATAAAGGTTGACCCTTTGGTTGCACATACGGGGTGTGAGGTGCCAAATGAGGAGTGATGCTTAAGACAGTTTGTCTATGGCCCTATGCCAATGAACAAAATGGAGGCATTTAGGAAAAATCTACTGAAGGTGTAATCCTCCTAAAGAGTACACAAGAAAGACCATCACCAAAAAATGAGACATAGTAGAGAAATGCAATTTTCTTGACACAAAAGAGAAAAAAAAAGAAAGGACAAAAAATTAAAGAAAAAAAAACCTATAAGAGAGGTGAGAGGTGCTTATTTGCAACCACCAAAGATCTCTCTCTGCCTCCAATGTCCCATCCACTATTAGGTATGACCGCCCATCATAGATAGGATCGGTGCCAAACCTCAAGCACATATTGATGAAGTCAATAATGGGAAGCGACTCCTACAGACTCCATATTGTGTGATATGTCCGCCTATTTGTGGTAGTAGTGCTAGACTCCTATGCACACTGAAGAATTTATTGGTATATAGGCTGCACCATGTGCAGTACACAATCTGTTTGTACAAAAACCTGCCTATACAAACACCTCCCGGTACAAGAACTACTTGATATAGGAACCTTAGGTACAAGAATCATTAGTTACAAGAAAAATCTGGTAGAAGAACACACCAATAGCCAAACTATCTCCCGTACAAGAACCTGTCAGCATGCCAAATCCCTAATCATGACAGTGTGCCACATCCCTAATCCCCCTACCTTCCTTACATTATACAATAGATATGCATACTTGATCTGTTAGAAGTATTGTTTAGCTTTGTTTATCTCTCATCTTTGCATTTCAGAGTATAAAGGTTTGATTTTGAAGTGATCATATGATAAATTTAATTATCATGTATTAAATTGTGTTCAAAACTCATAGTAAAACTTGATAAGTTCACATATCTCAATTCATAATTTTTTGACATCTATTGCATTTTTGGTTTTCTCCTCCATCTTTACAACTTAAA
>OX419761.1:22169785-22355781 GCA_948567375.1 Lunularia cruciata | reverse complement strand
AGCAATCGGAAATATGGATTCATTCTCAAGATCCAATTTTCTACTACTCCCATCATATGCTACTCCTTGTAAGGCCTCAATGTTGCAAGTCTTCTTCATCCGGAGTAGAAATGTGGCTTCATCATTGATAGAATTTGTTGGTATGGTTTGTTGGTATAAGTGCCTCTCTAAGTATTTTAGTCGCAGGTACTAGGTTTTGAGACGGCTCTTCTTCTTGCATGGCTTGATTGTTCTGAGGATCTGCACTTGACTTTTGTAATGTCTCCTTGGTCAACTTAATTTCTTGAAACTCATTCAACATCCCTTGCATTCCTTGCACCAACTCTTGCAATTGCAGATCCATGGTTCCTACAACACTCAATTGCTAATGTCTACTTCAATATAGAGTCAATATGATCACTCTAGAAGGCGTAAGAACTATCGGAACTACCTTTGGGACCTCAAAAGCTATCACTCGTTGATAATACTCCTCGCCAAAATTTCTAACCACAAAATCTCTCAACATCACTTTCGGTCTCACAACATAACGGATTTCTATTTGAGTGTTGAAAGGGAGAGGATTTGGGACACTCACATCCATATCATCATAGTAGAATTGTATGATTGTCCAAATCACACTCTTTGTCATACATCACCACAGGTAGAATCACCGGATTTGGTGAGTTCATCACCATGTCCATGAATTCTATGCCAAAGTGATAAACTAGCAATACCCTCATTTGCTCACACTGGATGTACATAACCTTGATGGGGAATGGATTCAGGAATAGAAAGCTAGGTGCGGGAAATTGTCCTCCCGATGCATCCATCCTGTCCCGCTCTCTAAAGTCCTTCATAAGTCTAGCAACTACTCTCATGTTCTCCACCTCAAATTACTCAGTTTCTGTAGTTTGTGCTCTTCCAAGAGAGATGATCCACTCTCTTGGACTAAGACACTAACTCTTATACTATTGTAATACTCCAAGCACAAGAGAAGAGAGCAAAACACAAATTACACACTCAACATTCAGTGCCCCAAAGGAGCATCTTCTCTTTATTATATAGACAAAGAGGATCTCCTCCAAGGAAACTCCACCATAGGTTTAGGCACACAGATAGGTGACTTGTTAGCAAGCTACACCCTTGGATTACTTACTTGGATGGGTGACATGTCGGTCTAGGTCCTATCTAGTTGGTCAAACAAGCTTTGACTAGAGGGAATCTTTTAGGGAATCTTCCTATAGGAGTCTTAGAATCATGTAAGGTACCATTAGAAAGCTCACAATGTGAAAAACCAAGGAGGTGGGAAGGCCAACCTTTCTTCCATTGGGGGGGATGTGCACATTTTCAAAGCCTAATTCATCTGTTTAGGCTTCCAAAATTGTCTTCAAAGATTTCAAGCATATTTCGGTTCCTACTCTATTAGTAGAAGTCCCCTTTTGGTGATACTTCTTTTTGATCTATTTAGTCCATCATGTGTAACATCCTTCCAGATGTTACCAAACCAATTCTCACCTTTAAATCATATGTTTAACTATTGGTTCTAAGGTTTTCAAGTCTATTTTGGTTTCTGCTCTATTTGTAGAAGTACTCTTTTGGTGATACTTCTATCTCATATATCATGTATAATATCGTTCTAGATGTTACCAAACCAAATTTCACATCTAGATCATATTGCTAGCTCTTGGTATTACAAGAAGTGGATTTGGTGGTCCTTTAATTCCATCCATCCCATTCCTACTCTGATACCAATGTAAAAAACCAAGACCAAGAAGATAAATAGGAGAATGGAAACTCACATTGGGACACTTGAATGAGGGAAAACTCCAAATGCCTAGCATGACTTTGGCTTTGGTATTTATAGGTAGCATACAAGGCCTTTGAGAAGTTTCTCAAGAAGCTTCCTTGAGCCGCTTTCTTAGAGTGCAAGCCAAGTTAACTAGGAAGCTTCTCAAGAAGCTTCCTTCTAGAAGCCACCTACTTGGCATGCAAGCTAAGTTAGTTAGAAGCTTCTAGAAGCTACTTTCTAGAAACTACCTGCTTGGAGTGCAAGTTAGATAGTTGGGAAGCTTCCCAAGAAGCTTCCTAGATACTTTTGGAATATTCTAGGTTAATTTGGCTTATTCTCTACTTTGTTAGCTTTACTAACTACGTCGCTAAACTCCATATTGTTACACTAGATGTGGAAAGAGGAGCTACTTGGAAGGAGAATGCAAAGAAGGGAACAAAGAAGCAGGTCGATGGAGTTTGAGCATAATTCAGATCTTCTTGTCTTAGGTTGGAACGATTGTGTGAGTAGTGAACTCTTAGGTGCAAAGCTATTGTTCCTTTGCCGTGCATGCTCCTACTTTTGGACAGATTTGTTGATTCTGCTCATGTTACATGTAGGTTTATTGTATACCATTCTTGTAACTTAATAGATTCATAATTGTCAGTCCATTAGGATTGGAAAGGATTTTGTTTTCTCTAATCAATAGTAAAGTGTACAAGAGCTGAGCTAGTTTGTATATTGCTTAGTTACAATACCAAGCCATTTTTATGTTTAGCTAGTTTTAATTGAGCTTTGAAAGCACATTGACTCCAAGATAAGTTGAGCTTTACTTTTGAAAGTTGCTCATAGAAGGAAGTTCCTTCTTGAGCAAGTCATGGCTACTTTCATGAATTCATGAAAGATCCTGTAAGGTATTGAAGTGTTAGTCAGGTCATCAGTGTCAACAAGAGGTCCATCTTCACAATTGCATCACATTTGAGGACAAGCTTGGAGATGCAAGTTTGGAGATGGTAGTCATGAAGACGGGAGGTGCCAAATTTGACATTGCCAAATATGATGGATGCTTTGATTATCTCTTATGGGAGCATTAGGTGAAAGTTATGCTCAAGGCTAATGGTTTTGGAAAATTGCTAAGACCCAATACCAATTTGGTGTTAGAGGATGATTGGAATGACATGCAGGAGATAGTTGTACACATAATAGTTTTACATCTATAGCCACATGTCATAAAGTAGTTGGGTGAGTGCAAGGACTTCATAACTCTTTTTGATGAGCTGCAACAAAAGTACTATCAAAGAGATTTATCAAATTGTCTCTACACATCCTTGAAGCTGATGAGCTTCAAGATAAAAGACAATGGGACCAAATATAAAAGATATATTGATGCCTTCAATGATCTTGTTGTGGACTTGCAGAATCTTGGAGAGGACCTGAGTGATGAGAGAAAGGCTTTCTACCTATTGAGTTCCCTCCTAATGTCCTACCAATTCTTGTCACATGTGTTACTACATTGTGATAGAAGGACCATCACCTACAATGAGGTGGTGAGTGCTTTGCTAACATATGATCTTCAACAAAAGACAATGTTACATCCTCAATCCTCAACCTCTTTGGGAATAGTGTTGAATGTAAATCATGGAAGGAAGATGCTGACAGATGGTGGGAAGCAGAGATCTAAGACAAGATCTTGGTCTAGGGAGAGATCCTAAGACCGTAAGACCGTAAGACCATAAGACCGTGCTCTATTAGAAGTGTGGCAAAGCTGGCCACCTCAAGAGAGATTGTCATGGCAATCATGCATTCTTCAGCAAATGTGCCAAAAGACAACAAGCAAGAAGAAGAGGACAACTTGCTTGATGACGATTATGCTCTATGATGCCAACAATATGCCCTTTGCACTTCATTTCAACAAAGAAGAGATGAATGGATTCTAGATTGTGCTTGCTCATACCATATAGAGTTCTTTAGTTCTTACTCAATATAAAATGGTTTTTTTATGGGGAATTGTTGAATTGTAGACATTGGATCTATTAAAATTCAAATGTTTGATGGTCTTGTGTGCACATTGACTAATGGCAGGCATATCCCTAACATGGGGAAGAACTTGATATCTCTTGGCATGTTAGACATAAATGGTCATCAATGGGAAGTAGTTGATGGTGTTCTTCAAGTCATGGTGTAATACCAAGGGTTAGCCATATGATCTAGATGTGAAATTCAGTTTGGTAACATCTAGAATGATGTTATACATGATGTTCAAAATAGATCAGATAGAAGTATCACCAAAAGAGTACTTCTATTAATAGGGCAGAAACCAAAATAGACTTGAGAACCTCAGAACCAATAGCTAGACATATGATTTAAAGGTGAGAATTGGTTTGGTAACATCTGGAAGGATGTTACACATGATGGACTAAACAGATCAGAAAGAGGTATCACCAAAAGAGGACTTCTACTAATAGAGTAGGAACCGAAATATGCCTAAAATCTTTGAAGGCAATTTTGGAGGCCTAAACGGATGAATTAGGCCTCGAAAATGTGCAGATGCCTCCCCCCCTTTGGTGCAAAGGAAAGGTTGGCCTTCCCTCCCCCCTGCTTTGTCTTGTTGAGAGCTTTCCAACGGTACCTTACTCACGTGATTTTGAGATTCCTATAGGAAGATTCCCTAAAAGATTCCCTCAGGTCAAAGCTTGTTTGACCAACCAGATAGGACCTAGACCAGACAGGTCACCCATCCAAGTAAGTAATCCAAGGGTGGAGCTTCCTGACATGTCACCTATCTGTGTCCCTAATCCTATGGTGGAGCTTCCTTGGAGGAGATCCTCTTTGTCTATATAATAAAGAGAAGGTGCTCCCTTGGGGCATCAAATGTTTGAGTGTGCAATTTGTGTTTTCTCTCTTCTCTTGTCCTTGGAATATTACAATGGTATCAAAGCAAGTGTTCTAGTCCAAGAGAGTGGATCACATCTCTTGGAATAGCACAAACTACTAAAATTGAGTAATTTGAGGTGGAGAACATACTGTAATCGCTAGAATTAGGAAGGACTTTAGAGAGCGGATGGGATGGATGCACCGGGGGGACAATTTCCCGCACCTAGCTTTCCATCCTCAAACCCATTCCACATCAAGGTTATGTACATCCAACGTGAGCAGATGAGAGTATCGCTATTTTATCACTTTGGTGCGGAATTCATGGACAAAGTGATGAACTCACCAAACCCGGTGATTCTACCTGTGGTGATATATGACAAAGAGGGGGATTTGATGATCTATATTCTATTATGATAATATGGATATGAATGTCCCAAATCCTCTCCTTTCAACACTCAAGTAGAAATCCGTTATGTAGTGAGGCCAAAAGTGATGTTTAGAGCTTTTGTAGTTAGGAATTTTGGTGAGGAGTATTATCAACGAGTGATAGCTTTTGAGGTCCCAATGGTAGTTCCAATAGTTTGTGCACCTTCTAGAGTGATTATATTAACTCTGTATTGAAGTAGATGTTAGCAATTGGGTGTTGCAGGAACCATGGATCCGTAGTTGCAAGAGCTGGTGCAAGGAATGCAAGGGATGTTGAATGAATTTTGAGAGATTAAGATGACCATGGAGACATTACAAAGTCAAGTGCATATCCTCAGGAACGATCAAGCCATGCAAGAAGAAGAGCCAACACAAAACCCAATACCTACGACTAAAGTACTTGGAGAGGCACATGTGCCTACGAACCCTATCAACGATGAAGCCACATTGCTATTCCGGATGAAGAAGACCTGCAACATTGAGCCTTACAAGGGGCAACGTACGATGGGAGTAGTGGAAAATTAGATCTCGAGAATGAATTGATATTTTTGATTGTTCTCAACAGAGATTACAGAGCATGTTGCAGGCGTGTTTGCATGTGGGTACTTGACCGATAAAGCCCTCACATGGTATGATGCTTGGGAATGATCCATGCTGGCAGAGAGAAGGGAGGTCACATGGACAGCAATGCAAGAAGGACTGCTAAAGAATTTCCAATTGGTGGATTCTGTGCAGATGGCTCAAACCCGACTATGGGGATCGAGATAGAAGAATAGCGTACAAGAGTATGTGGAGGCATTTCTAGATCTACAAGTCGCAATCACCAACATGAGTCCAGCAAAGGCTCTTGACAATTTCAAATGAGGGTTGAAAGAGCGGATTTGCCAAGAAGTCATGGTGCAAAACCCTCGCACGGTATTTGAAGCTATTGCTTGTGCGCAGAGAATAGCAGGAGCATTAGGTGGAGGTGAAGGAGTAGTTCCACCTCAACATTATTGGGCAGAAATGCCACACATGGGTGGACCAATACCAATGGAATTGGGCAACCTTTGATTCCGGGATCGAGGAGCACGGCCGCTTCAAAAAGAGCGGAGACGGGTAGGCAAACAAAGAGATGGAGTCCCACGAGGAGAAGGGACTCGAGGAGAACAACACCATTGTTACAATTGTGGCCGTATTGGGCACATATCTACCAATTGTTGCACTCATTTCCCTAGAGGCCCTCGGCCTTCATACAGGCAATCTTTGAACAACATGGAGAGGTATATTGAAGAGGAGGAGGTGGAAACCACTTTGGAAAATGAAGATCGCCAGTAAATGTACCTCGCGGCCTTACTGGCTCAATAAGGAAGCAGAGAAGCGAGGGAAGGAAGAAGAATAATGCACAAAGATCCCAAAAGGCAACCTCACAATTGATTGTCATGAATGGAATCCTAGAAGGTAATCAAGTGAGAGTTTTAATAGATCCGGGAGCAACAGAGAATTTCTTGTCTCACTCTGTTGCAATAAGCTTGGGAATGGATCTAGAGAGAGATGGAAGTGAAGAAGTAAAGTTACCAAATGGGCAATCAGAGAGGATTGAATCATGACCTAGACAGGTAACTCTCTCTGTAGGAGAATATTATGAAGCAATTGAGGGGCGAGTGATATAGTTAGCCCATTATGATGTAATTTTAGGCATGCCATGGATAGAGCAGTACAACCCAATGGTGGATTGGAGGAAGAAAGTAGTGAGAACCCACCAACGGTCGATCATTGGGGTTAAAGAAAAATCACACAGGCAGAAATTGCATCTATATATCGTAGGGACGACAATTGTCTGTAAGACCGATAGATGTTTTATGGGTCTAATAAGAGAAGTCTAGAGTGCACGACTTGCTGGACAAATTCTTGAGAAATTGAAGGATGTGGTGGATGAGTTTCAAGATGTCTTTCCCAATGATCTACCTTTAGGATTACCACCTAAAAGGCGAGTAGATCACAAAATAGAGACACTCCCGAGGAAGACACCTCCTTGTAAGGCCCCATATCGCCTATCACCTCATGAGTTGGAGGAGTGTAAGACTCAAATTGAGGAGATGCTACAAAAAGGGTTCATCCAACCTAGCATATCACCATATGGGGCCACTGTCTTGTTTGTGAAGAAGAAGGATGGTACAATGCGCATGTGCATTGACTATTGGGGTCTGAATCAGCAAACAATGAAGAATAAATACCCCTTACCTCGCATGGATGACCTATTTGATCAACTCCATGGAGCGAGATACTTCACCAAACTGGACTTGCGGAGCAGTTACAATCAAATCCAAATTGCAGAGGAAGATGTGTACAAAACTGCCTTTCAAACCAGGTATGGCCACTTTGAGTACCTTGTGATGCCTTTTGGCCTCACCAATGCGCCTGCCACTTTCATGAGCCTAATGAATGACATATTTTTTCCATACTTGGATAAGTCTATTATCGTCTTCTTGGATGATATCTTAGTATGTAGTAGCACGATGATAGAACACAAACAACATCTAGAGAGGTCCTCCAAATTCTAAGACAGAATAAGTTGTATACCAAAATCTCAAAGTGTGAGTTTGGCAAGTCTGAAGTAGACTACTTAGGGCATAGAATAAGTGCAGAGAGCATTCAAGTATTGACAAATACAATAGAGGTCATTCAAAAATGGAATGCCCTAGAAGATCAGACTCAACTTAAGAGCTTCTTGGGGTTGATGAGATTCTATCGTAGATTTGTCAAGGACTTCTCTAAGGTTGCACAGCCTTTAACGGCACTACTTGGCAAGGGGAAGAAGTGGGCATGGGGAACCGCACAAGAGTTGGCCTTTCAAGAATTGAAGGCCGCCTTGCTACATGCACCAATCTTGAAGTGGTATGGCCCAAAACGTCCAATCAAATTAGCTACAGATGCATCAAGCGTAGCAATAGGAGTAGTCCTACAACAAGAGTGGCATGACGGATGGCATCCAATTGCATATTTCTCTCGAAAGTTGTTACCAGCAGAGCGCAAATACCACACTACAGAACAAGAAGAGTTGGCCATCGTTCTAGCAACCAAGCATTGGAAGCACTACCTGGGCAAGAAGGCATTTGTAGTAGAGACAGACCACAAACCTCTAGTCTACCTTGAGACACAGAAGGATCTATCTCGTCGCCAAATTTGGTGGGCAAAGTGGCAACAACGCTTCAACATGACAATCACCTACGTGGAAGGTAAGAAGCAACTTGCAGATGCATTCACCCGCATGCCAATGGCCAACAACTTGGTGGCAGAGGTTAAGATTAACCCTAAATTCTCGCAAGAGATTCTAGCTGCTACAAAAACTGATCCACAGATTGTAGAAGCGCAATCGTCCAAAGGTGTCACCAGCACCCAAGGACTCACCTTTCGGGAAGGCCGATTGTGGATCCCAAATGTCCCAGAATTACACACCACCATTCTAGCGGAATGTCATGACTCGGCCATTGCAGCTCATGTTGGAGTGGACAAGACCTTGGAGGCAGTCAAGCGCCATTACTATTGGCCCAAGATGAGCAACAACATGATGGACTATGTGCGTAGCTGCCTACTTTGTCAACAGAACAAAGCTTCTAGTCAAGCTCCTGCATGGCTCCTTCAACCTCTCCCCACTCCTACCCAACGTTGGGAACAAGTGAGTATGGATCTCATCTGTGAATTACCCAAGATCACCTCAGGGTTTGACTCCATTGTGGTCTTTGTGGACCGGCTCAGCAAAATGATTCATGTATGCCCTACCACCAAGGAGGTGACCGCTCCACAACTAGCTCAATTATACTTAGATGCAGTCTTTGCTCACCATAGCTTGTCTAGAGTACTCATCACCGATAGAGGTACCCAATTCACCAGTTTATTTTGGCAAACACTCTTTGGTTTCTCCAAAACCAAGTTAGCCATGTCTACAGCTTACCACCCATAAACAGATGGCCAAACAGAGCGGGCTAATCGCACCATTAAAGACATGTTATGCGGCTTCACCTTAGAAGAGCAAGAGAGGTGGGACACCCTACTACCGTTAGTGGAATTCGCTTACAACAATTCAGTGAATGCCTCCACCCAGGTCACTCCGTTCTTCCTCATGTATGGTGAGCATCCCTTCACACCTTCTAGCTTGATGAAGATCCTTCCAATGACTACCAAGGTTGATGCAGTCAACACATTTGTTTCTAGAATCCAACAAGGTGTGGAGAGCGCCAAGCACAGGTTATAGATTGCGCAAAATCGACAAAAGCAGTATGCTGATGCACACCGTAGGCACATGGAGTTCAATTTTGGGGATCAAGTGTGGCTATCGACAACCATCCTCACATTAGTTGGATCTCGTAAGCTCAAACCTCGTTTTATTGGGCCTTTCTCAATTCTTTGTCGCATCGGCGCTGTGGCCTATCACCTTGAGCTACCACCACACATGAAGATCCATCCAGTGTTCCATGTCTCCCTATTATGCAGATATGCTTCCCAATCAGGCCAAGGTCCTTCCACACAAGACATTCGACCTTGTCCGACAATCATTGATGGCACAAAGGAATATGAAGTGGAGCGGATTCTCCAAAAATGCATGCGTGGTACTTGCCATCCGCAGGTGGAATATCTAGTACAATAGAAAGGTTGCCCCCTCTATGAAGCAACCTAGGAACCCGCTGCCAATTTGGCACATGCACCGGTGTTGGTGCAAGCATTTGACAAAAATTGCACAACAAGGACGTTGCATCTTAAAAGGAGGGAGATCTGTAATACCAAGGGTTAGCCATATGATCTAGATGTGAAATTCGATTTGGTAACATCTAGAATGATGTTATACATGATGTTCAAAATAGATCAGATAGCAGTATCACCAAAAGAGTACTTCTACTAATAGAGCAGAAACCAAAATAGACTTGAGAACCTCAGAACCAATAGCTAAACATATGATTTAAAGGTGAGAATTGGTTTGGTAACATCTGGAAGGATGTTACACATGATGGACTAAACAGATCAAAAAGAGGTATCACCAAAAGAGGACTTCTACTAATAGAGTATGAATCAAAATATGCCTGAAATCTTTGAAGGCAATTTCAGAGGCCTAAACGGCTGAATTAGGCCTCAAAAATGTGCAAATTCCCCCCCCCCCGGCCCAAATGAAAGATAGGCTGGCCTTTCCTCCCCCTGCTTTGTCTCGTTGAGAGCTTTCCAATAGTACCTTACTCACGTGATTTTGAGATTCCTACAGGAAGATTCCCTAAAAGATTCCCTCTAGTCAAAGCTTGTTTGACCAACCAGATAGGACCTAGACCAGACAGGTCACCCATCCAAGTAAGTAATCCAAGGGTGGAGCTTGCTGACATGTCACCTATCTGTGTCCTTAATCCTATGGTGGAGCTTCCTTGGAGGAGATCCTCTTTGTCTATATAATAAAGAGAAGGTGCTCCCTTGGGGCATCGAATGTTTGAGTGTGCAATCTGTGTTTTCTCTCTTCTCTTGTCCTCAGAATATTACACATGGCTAGAAGAAAAGTCATCTTGAAGGGAAATAAGGACAAGAATCTTTATGTGCTAGAGTGCAATACTATTTTTGGAGAAGCTCATGCTACTAGATCTCATGATATGATGGACTACTTCTGGCATTCAAGGCTAGGTCATATAGTGAGAAAATCATGTCTATTCTTTGCAAGAAAGGATTTATTCTATTCTTCTACACTACAATCTAGAAGTTTAGAATTTTGTGAGCATTGTGTATTAGAGAAGCAACATTAGACTTTTTTTGGCATTGGAATTCATAGTTCCAAAGAAATTCTTGACTATATACATAGTGATGTAGGGGCCCATCCCCTACTCCTTCACATTCTAGAAAACTACACTATGTATCTTTCATCGATGATTATTCAAGATTTGCATGGATTTATTTCCTACATCTAAATTTTGAGGTATTTGTTACTTTCAAGAAGTGGAAAGCCCAAGCTGAGACTCAGACTGGTAAGAAAGTAGATTTTTGCAATTTGATAATGATAGGGAATACACTTCTAGAGAATTTGAGGTGTATTGGCAACAAGAGGAGATAACTCACCATCTCATCACAATATATATTCCACAATAGAATGGTATTGCTGAGAGGCTCAATCAAACACTATTGGAGAAGATGAGGAGTATGTTGAGCCAATCAGGTTTATCACATGTGTTTTGGGCTGAAGCTATCAACACTACAGCTTACTTAGTAAATCAATCTCCTTCTAGTGCAATTCATACATGACACCGTTTGAGATGAGGCACGGAGGACCTACAAATTACAATTTTTTGATAATCTTTGGATGTAATGCATATCCTCTCATACCCAAGGATAGTAGATCTAAGCTAGATCTTACTTCCAAGAAATGTGTTTTTCTTGGCTACAAGAGTGGTGTGAAGGGTTACAAGTTGTGGGATATCCTCACTTGTAAATTGAGTGTCAATATAGATGTTTACTGACCTCAACATTTGTTTAATGAGTCTAGATCATCAACCAAGGGGGAGAAAAATTTGGCTCCTCATACTGATAGGAGAAAATCTCCTCAAAATATTGTTGAGGTGGAGATTAATTATGATGGTTTTCATGATGAGTCATAAGAAGGTGCTCCCACAATGGAGCAAGTTCCCCAAATTGAGGAACTACAAGGGCGTAAGGAGATTGGTGAACCTCAACACTTGTCAACATAGGAAGATCAAGCATAGTCATCAATAAGGAAGATATTTGGATGCTCTATTTGTGCTCCTGAACAATTTGGAAAATGGGCTGATTTAACACAATTAGGAGATGAGGATATTTCTCTTGATGATGATGGTATTGCTTTGATCTTGGAAGAAGAGGAACCTTCCTCATACAATGAGGCTCTAGCTTTGATGGACAAGCTTGAGTGGAATGCAGCAATGTAGAGAGAGATGCAATTGTTGATTGACAACAAGACTTGGGAGTTAGTGAAGCTTCAAAATATCAACAACTGGTGGACAGTAAGTAGTTTTACAAACTAAAAGATAGCCCCACTGATGGAGAAAAGAAGATCTACAACGCCAGGTTGGTAGCCAAGGGCTTCACACAAGAAAAAGGTGTGGATTATAATGAGGTCTACTCTCTAGCTGCTAAGTATGCCACTATTTGCTTATTGTGTGTACTTGTGACTTTCTTTGGTCTTATTTAAGATCAAATGGATGTTGTCATTGCTTTCCTCTATGGAAATTTAAATGTGATGATCTTCATGTGACAGCCTATGGGCTTTGTGAAGAAAAGGCAAGAGGATATAGTTTATAGGTTGCTAAATCCTTATATGGATTGAAGCAAGCCCCTAGACAGTGGAACAAATAGTTTGATGATTTCATGAGGTCACAAGGATTTAAACAAAGTGTGTTTGATCCCTGTGTATACATGAAAAAAGTGAGTTATGAAGTCTTTGGCTTCATTTTTCTGGTACTCTATGTGGATGATATGCTTATTGCAGCTAGGAATAGATCTGATGTTGTAAGCTCAAAGCTCTCTTGAGTTCCAAGTTTAGAATGAAAGATCTTGGTATAGCAAAGGAGGATTTTGGAGATGGAGAACCAAAGAAACTTGGAGGATGGGAAGCTATGGTCAACTCAAGGAAAGTATGCTAGAAAGTTAATGGTGAGGTTTAACATGGAGAATTGCAAGTCTGTGAGTACTCCTTTAGCTCCTCACTTCAAGGTTTCATTAGCTCTTTGTCCAACAGATGTTGTGGAGAAAGGTTTGATGTCCAAGATCCCCTATGACAAGGAAGTGGGAAGTCTCATGTTTTTGATGATTTGCACTAGGCCTGACATTGCTCTAGCTATGGGCAAGACTAGCAAATACATGTCAAATCCAGGGAGGATACAATGGGAAGCTGTGAAGTGGATCCTCAGATATCTCAAGGGTACGTTGCATTTTGGCCTTGTGTTTAATGCTAAATCTTACAATGCCAGATCACTTATTGGCTATGTAGATGCTTACTATGGACAAGATTTGGATGGGAGGAAATCTATGACTGGGTATGTATTCACACTTGGAGGTGGATGCATAAGTTGGAGATATACATTGCAGAAGTGCGTAGCTCATTCTACTATGGAAGCCAAGTATGTAGCAACAGCAAAAGCAGCGAAGGAAGCAATCTGGTTGGACAGGCTTATCACATAGATGGGATTGACTCATGATATTGTGAATGTTCATTGTGATAGCCAGAGTGCTTTACATCTAGTTATGAATCAAGTAATGGATAGTAGAGTGAAGCATATCAACATCTGGTATAATTTTCTCAGACAGGTTGTGTCTGATAAAATGATTGAGCTAGTCAAGATTGACGGTAAACCCAACCTTGCTGATGCTTTTACAAAAGTGATTCCTCTGGAAAGTTTTTTAAGACATCGTGTCAAATTGCAGGTGTTGCATATGGGCACAAATAGAGTAGACTAGAAGTTGTGTCATCTCTATTTCTATCCTGTTTAGGCTACGGCTTAGTTCTAGTTAACTCTAGTTTACATAAGGACCTATGTTAGGCTTCCTTCTAGGACTTCCCACAAAGAAATCATATAGGTTATAGAGGTTAAGCACCCCAAGACATGAGTCAAGGGGGAGATTGTTGGGAGTTAATTCAAGTCTTGAGTAACTCGAGTTAGTCTGATTGTGATCAGGTAGTCTAGGACTAGACTACTATATGTGCGAGCTAGTAGAAGCTCTCCAGGACACATTACTTTGATGATCAGAAATGCTATTTTGTGTGTTCCCCTTGACGTAACCTCAATATGGTGAACCACCATATCTTCTTGTGTAGACCATGGTGCATGCATAACATGTGTATTTTTGAATTGGACCTTCACCTTAGTGTTTTCTTCGCGGTCGCCCTTTCTTTTTTTCCTTTTTTTAAAGTTGAAAGATGTAACTCATTCTACACCTACTGCATTACGTCGTGGTAATTGCATAGGGTAAATCGAGGCTCAGACATCTTGCGGCTGTGTTTTCTCCTCAAACCATACATGTACATCCTTTGCGACTTACCGTCCATGGACAAGTCCGTTGTAGGTAAGAATCTGAGGAATGGAAGGTGAGCTTTGATCACGCAGTTTTCCACATTCTTCATTAGTACCTGATCCCATGACACAAAATCTCGTCTTTTCTATTCGTTCCACTCAGGAACAGGGCCACAAGAATAAAAGCTAACCTTACAGGCATATACGCATGTAGTCCCACCTCAGAAAAAAAAGCAGAGATAGAGCCAGCTCGGCTCCACATCACAATCGGCATTAAATGTATCTCAATAATACTTGTTGAGTAGACGACGTGGTTTATTTTAAGACTACGCCTTTGCATTGGGTACCTAAAATTCAACTCCACTACTGTAAATACGTTATCCGATTCGATCCAGGTGGCATCTTTGGGTCGTCTGTCAAACCAAGCAGTGATGGACGATATGCGGAATGCCGTCTCTCTGGTTGAGCATGATGGTAAGATTATCAGGGATGAACCTTTACCCGCACAACAAGGAGCAAGTTTAAGAAAGTACTGTTCATTTCATACCTCTCACAAGGAAAATCTGTATGCGTGAGAAGTATCAAGCTGCAGACTCAAATATTCAGATCTGATATCCCTTTGTCGAGGGCAATGTAAAGTTAGCTTCAAGCACCAGATACGTCATATTACACTAGATGAACAGGTAGCGATGACTCAAACAAGTTTGTCTCAGTTACAGGACTGCTGTACACGTACGATTCAGCCATAGTTGTGTGTTATGCAAATAAACCTCCCCACACTACAGGATGTGTTTATACCGGACATCGACAGCAACGCTAACACCGGGACACGTTTGTAAGTGATGCACGGAAGAACCAAGAAATTTTCAAGGTACACCGTCCGCAATCTCTTATTCGTCTGTCTGCACCAGGACCCGACCGCATTTCGATTTTAATGTTTAACGGGTTAAACTTTACGAAATATCGTATAGCGAATGGTGAAACGCAAATTGTGCCAGGCAAGTTGAACAAACTTGCTTTGACCGTGCAAGAGTGGGATATCACTAACAAGAAGAGCTTCTGCAAATATACAGGAAACACAAAACCAACCTACTGTAGGAACCTTGGAAGATCATGATATCACCATCACTCTTAGACTATTGATCAGGTGGGTAATCTAGTACATGGATCCCTACAGCCGGAAATCTGGTACATGGATCAGTTTCATAAGTGCCGGAAACTTAATCAGAATCGGTACTCTACTAGCCCAATGTACGTTTTCCATGTCCCTGGACCAGGTTATGTGGAGATTTTTACTCCAAGCGAGGCCCTGGCTTCTTCCTTTCACTTCGGGCAAGAACGGATCCTCCTCCGCATGAAATTCTGGAATGAGTGTCATGCCGGGATCCTCTCACATCAGGTGCACGTTGAAATCCTTTTGCTCATGAATAGTCTATCGGGATCCCACTCTAGGCACTTTTTCTCGGTCACAATAGTCTGCAGCCCTATCTTGTCTATAACCCTTAATAGAAAAAGCCCTCTCAAAAAGTCGAAAGCGACCGCGTAGGAAAACAAGAAGGATGGGAAAGACCCATTAAGCCGTACAAGGATAAGAAATTAAAGGCAAAATTGGGCTGAGCCCTTAGAAACAAAATGAGAGAAAACGTCTATCATAGCTAATAACATTGCTTCGATTCTTGTCCAATTCCTCGTAGTGTGCAGAGAGACTCCAGAGACCATTAGCCAGTTCTTCAAGGTGTTGAGGTTTCTGTGTCTTACCGGTAAACTTCCCAGTGATTCCTATGAACATCTACAGGCACGTGGCAACCGTTTATTACTAGATGGATGCAGCCTCCCATGAACCGGTTCTTACATCACATTCACCAAGAACACAGATAAGACAATAAGATAGAGAGTAATTATAAAATGGGAAATTTACATAAATGCCTCCCTCAAGTTGGGAAATTACCAAAAGTACCCCTAACAACAATTAAATCATACACTTGGCTGGTTGGGATTCAGGGTCACAGGTGGTGATATATATATATATATATTAGGTTTGATGTTTTTTAATTCATAATGATATTAGAGCAAGTCAAATCAAATTTATTATCTTTAAACTATCTTTCATTTTTTTTAAATACCCTCTAACTAAATTGGCTCTTTACAATGCTTTGATATATGACATCTTTTGCAATGCACTTGTCTAATTTCATCACTTTCTTCGTTTCAAAGAATACACTTTAACTAGGGTGACCAACCCGACTAGGAGTTTTGGACTGCAATGCAACATTTCTGGTTTATATCATTTTGGCTTTTGTGGTTTCCTTTGGGCGTGCGAGTTTGATAGGGCACCAATTCACCTAAACCCGCGTGCCTCCCCAATCAACCAAGAGTATTTTTGCAATTAAAAGTGTTTCAATGGTATTATCATCATTTCCCATCTTTTCAGGGGTATTTGTATAAATTTTAGTTATAAAAATCTATAGATTTATCATATTTTTAAATTATTGTGGACAAAGTTGAGCAGATTCAATCTTAAGAGGCACCTAAGTTCACTAAGCTCTCTATACAGAAATATTTCATGTTTTTCAATTATATCATCTTTTCATTTCCTATTAACATGAAATTAAAAAATTATATATTTTCAATATATGACTAAAATTTCTAAAGACTTTAACTTGCCACTACCATTTATACATTTTGTTAAGAGGAGAAGTGAAATAAGATTATCCTTTACTCTTGGAAAAAAATTTTCAAACAAATAAAATAATTTTTAATGTTCAACTGAATATCCTTGCTTCTCTCGTTGTGATTTATTTAACTATTAACTGCTGTCGCTGTAAATATAAATCTTATATTCGTAAACTCATTTATAATAATTTAGTATGCTTGCTTGAACGTTCATATAAAAAGGTAGTTTCCTTTCTCTGATATCCAGTCGTCTACTTCAGTAGAGTAGTAAACAATGTTGGAAAAATATTTATAAATGAATACAGAAATAACTTCTTCAAGAAATGAATATAAGTGCTTTTCAATCAAGATAATAAAAAAACAATTCTAGAGGTTATCCATTATCCTGATATTTTTCTTAATCTTGATAATTAATAAATTTATTACTTATATTAATAAAGCGTCCAAATACATCTTTTATCCTTATTGAGCCGTCAAATTGATCGACCTTTCCATAGTTTATATTGAATTATTATCGCTAGCACATGTATATTAACATCTGTATGATTATTTGATAGAAACTATGTGTATAGCGCACCGTGACATCGACTGAGAAATACTTTTAAATCATAAGGAAATAACTAATATATCTAGTAAAAGTATCAATCATTTTTGATAACTCATTTAGACAAATGGAAGGGTCACTAAGGAAATTGTCAATAAAAAAAATAAAAAATAAATCGTTTTTAAATTTCAAATTCAAACTTATGTTCATGGAACTACCAATGATCCATTATTATTTATCTCAAAAATATTTTTATCCCTTAATTTTAAATTAAAAAAATATAGTATTATAGAATTTATATAATGAATAACTAGTATTAACAACCAAAATAAAAATTTATATTTCAAAATTATTTCTAAAATAGAAAAATCATAAAGAAAATAATATATGCAAAATAATAGAATAAAAATAAATGAAATATATAATAGATTCTTGTTCATTAGAGATGCAATTGATCTTCTTAGAAGATTAAACTTTATTTCTCTTGTATTCTATATATATATATATATATACCTATTTAAAATTTGTAGATTGATTTTTATTTTTATTTTTAGTCACAAAGATGTTTTAACCCCATCAAACTTTACAGATTTCACTCATCTTCAATATCAGCATTATGTTGATGTGAAGTCAATCCAAACTTGTAATTCAAGATGATACATCTTATATAGGAAACACATGAAATAGTCCAAAATACATTTAAGTGAATCATATTATTAAGTTCTATAAGTTTTATCTAAAGCATACACCAATTTTATCAGTATCAACTGAATTCTTTCAACATTTTTTCAGAGTTGCAATGGTATCAAAAAATATGTTGTTAATAAAACTGGCAATACAACCCATTATATGTATTTTGTAAAGGATTGTAGCATCACACATATAATAACAACTATGGTAAGTGCAATAGAAGGTTTCATTTCTTGAATTGACAAGAAGGTTATGGCTATAGGACATGTCCCATGACCTTTTTTGTGAGGTCTTGTAACAAAAAATTTCAAGTAAAAGAGAACAGTCCGTAGAGAAAGGTTATGGGCTATTATAGGTTGTTACCTACTGTTTCATAAATAGTACTTTGGGTTGGATATGTGTAATATCATTAGCTAGATAAATCAACTGCAAGTGATAATTAGCTTTGTAATATCTTTAGAGATGTTATATATAATAGTCTAAGTAGATCAAATATAAGAGTCACCAAAAGAGGACTTCTACTAATAAGGCAAAGGTTAAAAACACATCAAAAATTTCATAGCCAATTTTGGAGGCCTAAACAAAAGAATTAGGCCTCCAAAACAAAATTCTAAGTCCCCCCCCCCTTAAAGGAGAAACCATTGCTTCCTCCTCCTTCTCTCTATTTGTCTTGTTGAGATCTTTCCAACAATACCTCTTTTGTATGGTTTTGAGTTTTTACAAAAATATTCCCTTTGGTCAAACTCATTTGAGCGACCAAATGGAATGAGGGTTGACATATCACCAATCCATGTATCTAATCTAAGGGTGTAGCTACATTTGAGAGATCCTATTTGCTATATAATAAAGACAAAGTGCTCTTTTAGAGCATCAAAGATTTTGGGAGTTGCAATCTTGTGTGCAATTGTCTTTGGCCTATTACAAAATGTGTGTTATGGGAGCTTTAGGGCCAGAATTACAAGTAATGTACATTAATGAGAAATTTTTCTAACATGATTTATGTCATAATGGAAATTCAAACACCTATAGCATAAATTAGAATTTGCGGATCAAAGGGGGATTTGAGTCCAATAATCAAAGAGGAGCTATTCACAAGCAAGAGTTGAATTCCAAAAATTGTGAGATGCAATCAAAATGTAATCTTGATTGATTAATGTGCACCAATGTGGGATTTAGGAGTTTAGATATAGCGCCATCTTAGAGAGATTCATGGTACACTTGATTGAAGAAATTCATGGTATGCCATCATTAACACTTACACTTGGGAATTGAAAGATTAGATTAAATACCATGGAGTGTATATCCAATAGGATTATTTGATATCAATTTTGCTTCCAATCCCCCTCCTTTATACACAGAGTGCATTTCTTTTCCTAGTCTTTACAATTCTAATCCTAGTTTCATTCCTTCCGATAGTATTCTATTCCAACACATGCACAAAGTTTAGGATTTCAAGAGTTGTTGAAAATATTTTGTTCTGCAACATCTGCTCTATTTATTGCTCTAAGGAGTAAACCTAAATGCCTTACCCCTTCTATTAGTGCTTCAAGCAAAGGAAAATGTGAGGAAGATTGATTTAGGTGGTGTCACATCATTACAATCAAATTCTTGATTATCTTGAAGATCCAAAGCATGCTAAACAGATCTATGGTGGCAATAGCAAGAAACCAATTCAGAAAAACATTGCATTCAACTACATGATCACCTTCCTTATGAGATTTGGTAATGGATTAACTTTATTCATGAACAAAGAGAAATTGAAGAAGAAGAAATGGGCTTGGTTTTTGAAGCCCTACAAGACTTCTCATAATGAGAAGGACAAATCCATGGGTAAGGGTCTCATGAAAAAGGAGATCAAATGTAGGTGGATCATGATAGAGGATAAACTTAAAAAAATTTGTGCTTTGTTTTATGGAATGTGTGCATTATTTAGGAGCATAGCACATATCTCTTCCCTGCTCTTGTAAATTTGGAGATATGGAGTGAATATAATATTTATGAATGAGCATGCAATGAGAATGAATGTGTAGAGTGACACTTAAAGATGAGGAAGAAATGTCAAGGAAAGATTTTCCTTTGTTAGGAACTTCACAAGCTTTTCTTATGCATAGATCAATACCAATAATCAGTCTAAGTACCAAGAGGAAAGGCTATTTGATTTTAGTCTATCAAGATAAACACAAAGTGAACCATTTAGCTTTACTTAAGAAAAGGAGGATATACCAATTACAAAGAGGAACACAAGAGTACCAGAAGAGATTGGTAGAACTTAAGAGGATTTGAGTGCACAAGCAAGAGAAAAAAAGAGGATAAGATGGACAAAATGGCCAAGATAGGGAGGGAAAGCATGAGCAAAAGGGTTATTCATGCAAAAGGAGCAAGTCCTTGGAGTCAAATTCCAAGAATTTCCCAACGCATATTGCTTTTGCTTAAAATATGGCAAACAATACAAAATTGAAGTTTGATTCATTGAAAGCTAGAGAGGGGTGTTTTTTAACTCATACCAATGGTCAAAAGAATGCTAAAATAGAAAAACTCAGGGTCAAGGTAGAAGCACAAGAATGATCAAAAGCTCAAAAATTAAGATTTAAGGAAAGAGTAGCAAAATCCTAACAGCAATATCAGATGACATTGGAATTAGCCAAGGCTAGGAAATTGCACAAGAAATCAAGAGCCTTGTCATTATGCTTTTGAAAATAGATGAAATGCATATTAATCGCCCATGATACCATGTTGGAAATTCTAGTGGTCACAACAAATTACTCTTGTAATGTATCAAAATTATATAAAGGAAACTTTGTTTTGTATATTTTTAAGTTTTCTCATAAGCATATGGATTTGCTTGTATATGAATGGGTTTTCTTGGATGCATATGCAGTCGCACAAAGGAAAGGTTGGGCTTTCTCATTTTATGTTGGAATTGCTTACATGGGTTTGCTCGCCACATTATGGATTTGCTTCCATGGATGGATTCTATAATGAGAATATAAGTTTGCTTGTGCATATGAATCCATATTGGTTATGGGTTTGCTTGGCAGTGTTTGGGTTTTTCTCATCCAAAAAGGAGTTTATTATGCATGAATATGTTGTGTTTAAAAGGTGATAACTAAAAACAATGATTTCCAAATTTATGCTTTTTTCTTGCATGTAAACAAACCTCTTCCACAAGTTTCTCTTGATTGTTTGCTACCTTCAATAAAGATATTGGGGAGGTTTATAATATGGTACTCTAAATTAGCTTATGGTACTCTAATGGTCTGCTTAAGAGTCCAACAATCTTTCTTGTAACAATATGGAGTTTAACAATGAATTTAGTTAGGGCTAACAAAGTAGCAAATAAGAAAAATTAACCTGGAATATTCTACAAGTATTTAGGAAGCTTCCCGGCTAGCTTAGCTTACACCCCAAGTAAGTAGCTTCTAGAAGCTTCCAACTAGCTTAGCTTGCAAGCCGAGTAGGTGGCTCCCAAAAGGAAGCTTCTTGAGAAGCTTTTTGGTTAACTTGGCTTGCACTCCAAGAAGTGGCTCAAGGAAGCTTCTTAAGAAGCTTCTCAAGAGCCTTGTATGCTCCCTATAAATACCAAAGGCAAAGCTCATTCTAGGTATTCAGAGTTTACCCACATTCAAGTATCCTAATGTGATCTTCCATTCTCTTATTTTTGCTCTCCTTAGTCTTGGTCTTTACATTGGTATTAGAGCAAGAATAGGATGGATAGAATTTATGGAATTTATGGAACACCAAATCTATTTCTGCCAAACCATTGGGATTTTTGTATCTACTACCCAAACATCATTTCACACAATTTCATCATCTCGCTCTTTGGGCAGGATATTTTGCATATAATCACCTTGTCTGAGGAACCCTTGCTACTTCAAGTTCTAACTTATGGATAATGGTGGATGTGTTGCATTATGTTAATAAATTAGATAAATTGTGAGTAGTAAGATAGAGTATTAGTGTAATACCAAGGGTTAGCCATATGATCTAGATGTGAAATTTGGTTTGGTAACATCTAGAATGATGTTATACATGATGGTCAAAATAGATCAAATAGAAGTATCACCAAAAGAGTACTTCTACTAATAGGGTAGAAACCGAAATAGACTTGAGAACCTTAGAACCAATAGCTAGACATATGATTTAAAGGTGAGAATTGGTTTGGTAACATCTGGAAGGATGTTACACATGATAGACTAAACAGATCAGAAAGATGTATCACCAAAAGGGAACTTCTACTAATAGAATAGGAACCGAAATATGTCTGAAATCTTTGAAGGCAATTTCGGAGGCCTAAACGGATGAATTAGGCCTTGAAAATGTGCAGAATCCCCCCCCCCCAATGGAGGAGAGGCTAGCCTTCCCTTCCCCCTGGTTTGTCTCGTCGAGAGCTTTCCAATGGTACCTTACTCATGTGATTCTGAGATTCCTACAGGAAGATTCCCTAAAAGATTCCCTCCTGTCAAAGCTCGTTTGACCAACCAGATAGGACCTAGACCAGACAGGTCACCCATCCAAGTAATTAACACAAGGGTGGAGCTTGCTGACATGTCACCTATCTGTGTCCCTAATCCTATGGTGGAGCTTCCTTGGATGAGATCATCTTTGTCTATATAATAAAGAGAAGGTGCTCCCTTGGGGCATCAAATGTTTGAGTGTGCAATCTGTGTTTTCTCTCTTCTCTTGTCCTCGGAGTATTATAATGGTATCAGAGCGAGTGTTCTAGTCCAAGAGAGTGGATCACCCCTCTTGGAATAGCACGAACTACTGAAACTAAGTAATTTGAGGTGGAGAACATAGAGTAATTGCTAGACTTAGGAAAGACTTTAGAGAGCGGATGGGATGGATGCGCCGGGGGGACAATTTCCCGCACCTAGCTTTCCATTTTCAAACCCATTCCACATCAAGGTTATGTATATCCAGCGTGAGCAGATGAGAGTATCGCTAGTTTATCACTTTGGTGCGGAAGTCATGGACAGAGTGATGAACTCACCAAACCTAATGATTCTACCTGTGGTGATATATGACAGAGAGTGGGATTTGACGATCTACATTCTATTATGATAATATGGATATGAATGTCCCAAATCCTCTCCCTTTCAACACTCAAGTAGAAATCCGTTATGTAGTGAGGCCGAAATTGATGTTTAGAGATTTTGTGATTAGGAATTTTGGTGAGGAGTATTATCAACGAGTGATAGCTTTTGAGGTCCCAATGGTAGTTCCGATAGTTCGTGCACCTTCTAGAGTGATTATATTGACTCTGTATTGAAGTAGACGTTAGCAATTGGGTGTTGCAGGAACCATGGATCCGCAATTGCAAGAGCTGGTGCAAGGAATGCAAGGGATGTTGAATGAATTTCGAGAGATTAAGATGACCATGGAGACATTGCAAAGTCAAGTGCAGATCCTCAAGAACGATCAAGCCATGCAAGAAGAAGAGCCATATCAAAACCCAGTACCTGCGACTGAAGTACTTGGAGAGGCACCCGTGCCTACGAACCCTATCAACGATGAAGCCACATTGCTACTCCGGATGAAGAAGACCTGCAACATTGAGCCTTACAAGGGGTAGCGTACGATGGGAGTAGTGGAGAATTGGATCTCGAGAATGAATCAATATTTTTGATTGTTCTCAATAGAGATCACAAAGCATGCTGCAGATGTGTTTGCATGTGGGTACTTGACCGATAAAGTCCTCACATGGTATGATGCTTGGGAATGATCCATGCTGGCAGAGAGAAGAGAGGTCACATGGACAACAATGCAAGAAGGACTGCTCAAGAATTTCCAATCGGTGGATTTTGTGCAGATGGCTCGAACCCGACTATGGAGATTGAGACAGAAGAATAGCGTACAAGAGTATGTGGAGGCATTTCTGGATCTACAAGTTGCAATTACAAACATGAGTCCAGCAGAGGCTCTCGACAATTTCAAACGAGGGTTGAAAGAGTGGATTCGCCAAGAAGTCATGGTGCAAAACCCTCGCACGGTATTTGAAGCTATTGCTTGTGCACAGAGAATAGCCGGAGCATTAGGTGGAGGTGAAGGAGTTGTTCCACCTCAACATTATTGGGCAGAAATGCCACACATGGGTGGACCAATACCGATGGAATTGGGCAACTTTTGATTTCGGAATCGAGGAGCACGGCCGCTTCAAGGAGAGCGGGGACGGGTAGAAGAACAAAGAGATGGAGTCCCACGAGGAGAAGGGACTCAAGGAGAACAACACCGTTGTTACAATTGTGGCCGTATTGGGCACATATCTACCAATTGTCGCACTCGTTTCCCTAGAGGCCCTCGGCCTTCATACAGGCAATCTTTGAACAACATAGAGAGGCACATTGAAGAGGAGGAGGTGGAAACCACTTTGGAAAACGAAGATCGCCAGTAAATGTACCTTGCGGCCTTACTGGCTCAATAAGGAAGCAGAGAAGCGAGGGAAGGAAGAAGAATAATGCGCAAGATCCCGAAAGGCAACCTCACAATTGATTGTCGTGAATGGAATCCTAGAAGGTAATCAAGTGAGAGTATTAATAGATCTGAGAGCAATAGAGAATTTCTTGTCTCGCTCTATTGCAATAAGCTTGGGAATGGATCTAGAGAGAGATGGAAGTGAAGAAGTAGAGTTACCAAATGGGCAAACATAGAGGATTGAATCATTACCTAGACGGGTAACCCTCTCTGTAGGAGAGTATCAGGAAGCAATTGAGTGGCAAGTGATATAGTTAGCCCGTTATGATGCAATTTTAGGCATGCCATGGATGGAGCAGTACAACCCAATGGTGGATTGGAGGAAGAAAGTAGTGAGAACCCACCAATGGTCAATCATTGGGGTTAAAGAAAAATCACACGCAGAAACTGCCTCTATATGTCGTAGGGACGACAACTATCTGTAAAACCAATAAATGTTTTCTGGGTCTAATAAGAGAAGTCCAGAGTGCACAACTTGCTGGACAAATTCCTGAGAAATTGAAGGATGTGGTGGATGAGTTTCAAGATGTCTTTCCCGATGATCTACCCTCAAGATTACCACCTAAAAGGCGAGTAGATCACAAAATAGAGACACTCCCGAGGAAGACACCTCCTTGTAAGGCCCCATATCGCCTATCACCTCATGAGTTGGAGGAGTGTAAGACTCAAATTGAGGAGATGCTACAGAAAGGGTTCATCCAACCTAGCGTATCACCATATAGGGCCCTTGTCTTGTTTGTGAAGAAGAAAGATGGTACAATGTGCATGTGCATTGACTGTCAGGGTCTCAATCAGCAAACAGTGAAGAACAAATACCCCTTACCTTGCATGGATGACCTGTTTGATCAACTCCATGGAGCGAGATACTTCACCAAACTGGACTTGCGGAGCGGTTACAATCAAATCCGAATTGCAGAGGAAGATGTGTACAAAACTGCCTTTCAAACCAAGTATGGCCACTTTGAGTATCTTGTGATGCCTTTTGGCCTCACCAATGCGCCTGCCACTTTCATGAGCCTAATGAATGACATATTTTGTCCATACTTGGATAAGTCTATTATCGTCTTCTTGGATGATATCTTAGTATATAGTAGCACGATGACAGAACACAAACAACATCTCTGAGAGGTCCTCCAAATTCTAAGACAGAATCAGTTGTACGCCAAAATCTCAAAGTGTGAGTTTGGCAAGGCTGAAGTAGACTACTTAGGGCATAGAGTAAGTGCAGAGGGCATTCAAGTATTGACAAATAAAATAGAGGTCATTCAAAAATGGAGTGCCCCAGAAGATCAGACTCAACTTAAGAGTTTCTTGGGGTTGACGGGATTCTATCGTAGATTTGTCAAGGACTTCTCCAAGGTTGCACAACCTTTAACGGCACTACTTGGCAAGGGGAAGAAGTGGACATGGGGAACTATACAAGAGTTGGCCTTTCAGGAATTGAAGGCCGCCTTGCTACATGCACCAATCTTGAAGTGGTATGACCCAAAACGTCCAATCAAGTTGGCTACGGATGCATCAGGCGTAGCAATAGGAGCAGTCCTACAACAAGAGTGGCATGACGGATGGCATCCAATTGCATATTTCTCTCGAAAGTTGTTATCGGTAGAGCGCAACTACCACACCACAGAACAAGAAGAGTTGGCCATCGTTCTAGCAACCAAGCATTGGAAGCACTACTTGGGCGAGAAGGCATTTGTAGTAGAGACAGACCACAAACCTCTAGTCTACCTCAAGACGCAGAAGGATCTATCTCGTCGCCAAATTGGGTGGGCAGAGTGGCGACAACGCTTCAACATGACAATCACCTACGTGGAAGGTAAGAAGCAACTTGCAGATGCATTCACCCGCATGCCAATGGCCAACAACTTGGCGGCAGAGGTTAAGATTAACCCTGAATTCTGGCAAGAGATTCTAGCTGCTACAAAAATTGATCCACAGATTGTAGAAGCGCAATCGTCCAAAGGTGTCACCAGCACCCAAGGACTCACCTTTCGGGAGGGCCGATTGTGGATCCCAAATGTCCCAGAATTATGCACCACCATTCTAGCGCAATGTCATGATTCGGCCATTGCAGCTCATGTCGGAGTGGACAAGACCTTGGAGGCAGTCAAGCGCCATTACTATTGGCCCAAGATGAGCAACGACGTGATGGACTATGTGCGTAGCTGCCTACTTTGTCGACAGAACAAAGCTTCTAGTCAAGCTCTTGTAGGGCTCCTTCAACCTCTTCCCACTCCTACCCAACGTTGGGAACAAGTGAGTATGGATCTCGTCTGTGAATTACCCAAGACCACCTCAGGGTTTGACTCCATTGTGGTCTTTGTGGACCGGATCAGCAAAATGATTCATGTACGCCCTACCACCAAGGAGGTGACCGCTCCACAACTAGCTCAACTATACTTAGATGCAGTCTTTGCTCACCATGGCTTGTCTAGAGTACTCATCACCGATAGAGGCACCCAATTCACCAGTTTGTTTTGGCGAACACTCTTTGGTTTCTTCAAAACCAAGTTGGCCATGTCTACAGCTTACCACCCATAAACAGATGGCCAAACAGAGCGGGCTAATTGCACCATTGAAGACATGTTATGCGGCTTTACCTTAGAAGAGCAAGAGAGGTGGGACACCCTACTACCATTGGTGGAATTTGCTTACAAAAATTCAGTGAATGCCTCCACCCAGGTCACTCCGTTCTTCCTCATGTATGGTGAGCATCCCTTCATACCTTCTAGCTTGATGAAGATCCTTCCAGTGACTACCAAGGTTGATGCAGTCAACACATTTGTTTCTAGAATCCAACAAGGTGTGGAGAGTGCCAAGCACAGGTTACAGATTGCGCAAAATCGACAAAAGCAGTATGCTGATGCACACCATAGGCACATGGAATTCAATGTTGGGGATCAAGTGTGGCTATCGACAACCAACCTCACATTAGTTGGATCTCGTAAGCTCAGACCTCGTTTTATTGGGCCTTTCTTGATTCTTCGTTGCATTGGCGCTGTGGCCTATCACCTTGAGCTACCACCATACATGAAGATCCATCCAGTGTTCTATGTCTCCCTATTACGCAGATATGCTCCCAGATCAGGCCAAGGTACTTCCACACAAGACATTCGACCTTGTCCGACAATCATTGATGGCACAGAGGAATATGAAGTGGAGCGGATTCTCCAAAAGCACATGCGTGGTACTCGCCATCCGCGGGTGGAATATCTAGTACAATGGAAAGGTTACCCTCTCTATGAAGCAACCTGGGAACCTGCTGCCAATTTGGCACATGCACCAGTGTTGGTGCAAGCATTTGAGCAACAATTGCACAACGAGGACGTTGCGTCTTAAAAGGAGGGAGGTCTATAATACCAAGGGTTAGCCATATGATCTAGATGTGAAATTCGGTTTGGTAACATCTAGAATGATGTTATACATGATGGTCAAAATAGATCAGATAGAAGTATCACCAAAAGAGTACTTCTACTAATAGGGTAGAAACCGAAATAGACTTGAGAACCTTAGAACCAATAGCTAGACATATGATTTAAAGGTGAGAATTGGTTTGGTAACATCTGGAAGGATGTTACACATGATGAACTAAACAGATCAGAAAGAGGTATCACCAAAAGGGGACTTCTACTAATAGAATAGGAACCAAAATATGCCTGAAATCTTTGAAGGCAATTTCGGAGGCCTAAACGGATGAATTAGGCCTTGAAAATGTGCACAATCCCCCCCCCCTCCCAATGAAGTAGAGGCTAGCTTTCCCTCCTCCCTGGTTTGTCTCGTCGAGAGCTTTCCAACGGTACCTTACTCATGTGATTCTGAGATTCCTACAGGAAGATTCCCTAAAGGATTCCCTCCGGTCAAAGCTCGTTTGACCAACCAGATAGGACCTAGACCAGACAGGTCACCCATCCAAGTAAGTAATCCAAGGGTGGAGCTTGCTGACATGTCATCTATCTGTGTCCCTAATCCTATGGTGGAGCTTCCTTGGATGAGATCATCTTTGTCTATATAATAAAGAGAAGGTGCTCCCTTGGGGCATCGAATGTTTGAGTGTGCAATCTGTGTTTTCTCTCTTCTCTTGTCCTTGGAGTATTACAATTAGCCATGGCGGCAATACCAGACATTATCATTGTTATGTAGCAACAAATCAAACACCTTACTTGATTGTTGGATGAACAAGACCAGTAACAACAAGAATATAGAGAGAACATCAATTCAAGATGGAGAAGATCAAATCCAATTTCCAAAACCAAAGGTGTTTGAGGCAAGAATCTACCAAGCACAATGCATAATTTGGTGTTTGACTATGAACATTACTTTGAAGCTACCAATCTTCAAGATGAACGGAAACATATTCTCTTGGCTTCTAGCCATTTGGATGGTATGGCAAAACTTTGGTGGCAATTTTGAGTAGAGCTAGCAAAAAGATAAATTGTTGCACTAATCTTGATATGGGTAGAATTCAAGAATGCAATACTCGGTCAATTTTAAACTATAAATACTACTTGAGCCGCATGAGATAAGTTGGTGGAGTTAACGCAGATTGGCTTTGTAAGGAGCTACATCATGCAATTCCAAAATATCATGATGTAGATTCCAAATTTACAAGAAGGTGAAGTTTTGGATTGATTCATGAAGTGCTTGAAGTCACAAACCAAGTTAGAGGTGACCATGTGGGAACCACAAAATGTGGAAGAAGCCATGCAATTGGCTAAGCGCTTTGATTCCTTGGTTGCAACAACTTGGTCTCAACCTTGATCTACATAAAGCCTACTAGTACATTACGCAAAGGTGGAGAACCAGCACCAATGGAGATGGATGTTGTCCAATAGAAACCATTTGGTATAGCAAATAGAGAAATATTGTAAGAAAATGGTGGTTTTTTTATTGTCTCCAAGTTAGACATTGCATTGTTGAATGTCTACTTAGGAATGGGCCACCTTGACAAATTACCTCGATGGAGTTTGATCAAGGAAATGACAAATCCTAGTAGGAGATTTTGAGCTACCTATTGGGAACTTGATTAGTTCCAATAGGATTGAAGGCTCAAACTAGGCAAGTTTGCTTCACTTGCAAGGTATGATATCTGATGGAGGTTGGAGGATTTTGGTTGATTTTGGAAGTTCAGAGAATTACATATTCCTATCAAGCTAGTAATTGGAAGTAAATTAATGATGGCGGATGGTAGAAAGGGTTTTTCATTTTGTACTTCCCATCCTACTACATTGAGGATTTGAAAAGAATATTTAGAATGTATGAGGTTTATAGTGACACCTCTACACTATAATATCATTATGGGTTTGCCTTGGCTTGAACATTGTAAGGTTCAATTTGAATGGAACTGACAATAAATTCAAGTACAACACCAATGTAGGAATTTCTGATTAGATTGTTTGGCACCTTTGAGTAAAATATCTAAGAATAGTCAATCCCAAGATATGGAGTTTTTCAAGGTGGTCGGGGTGAGTCCTTTGTGGTTGGTTTGATTGAAAAGCAATTTCATAATTTAGAGCTGATTGGGGCTTTTTCTATAGGGATGAAGATGTTACCAAGAAGTAACCACAAGGTAAGCTTTGAAGAGAGATGAGTCCCAAGATGGTAAGTTTCTTAGAAGAGCAACCATGGAGCAAGCTTTGAAGGATGATGAGTAATTACATGGAAAGTTTGTTAGTGAAGAAGTCATAGTGCAAGCTTTGGAGGAGGATAAGTCTATTTTTGTGGTGTAGATCAAGCCAATTGCACAAGGAGAATCTAAGGAGAGGCATGAGCTTCATCAAGCAATGGTTGATCAAATAGTTCAAGAGTTTGTGGACTTCTTTTCGGATGATCTGCCAAAGAGATTAACCTCTAATTGTGGTATGCCCTTAAAGATTGAGTTATTGCCAAGGAGTACTCTAGTGAGTAGACCAATCTATTGGCTCCCACCAAAGGAGTTGGAAGAGTTGCAAACAACACTCACGTAGTTGTTGGAGAAGGATTTCATACAACATAGTACATCTCCTTAGAGAGCACCAATACTATTTGTTCCAAAGAAGGATGGAAGACTTCATTTCTATATTGACTATTGTGGGCTCAATAAACAAATGGTGAAGAATGCATACTCTTAACCTTAAATTGATGACTTGCTTGATCAATTGAGTGGAGCACGATACTTCTCCAAGTTGGATCTTTGTAGTGGTTATTGGCAAATCCCTATTGATACAAGGGATGTGCAAAAGACTACCTTTCACACAAGGTATGGACATTCTAAGTGGAGAGTTCTATCTTTTGGGCTCACTAATACTCCAATAGTCTTCATGGATCAAATACATTGGGTGTTGGATGGACTGTTGGATTGGTACATGGTGGTATTATTGGATGATATCTTAATTTATAGCAAGACAGAGGAAGAACATGTGAATCACGTGCAAGAAGTCCTAAGATGACCACGACAATGGAAGTTTTATTGCAAGAAGTTGATGTGTGCCTTTTGGTAGAAAAAAGTTACCCTCTTGGATCACAAGATCTCATCGGAGGGGATCAAGATGGAAGAGGAGAAAATCAAGGCCATCATTGATTGGCCAACTCTAAAGCATGCTATTAAAGTATGGGCATCTAATGGATTGGCTAGTTTTTATTGGCAGTTCATTCACTACTATGTTGATGTGCACGCACCATTGACTGATCTCTTGGAAAAGAACTCAAGCTTTCAATGGACCAACAAGCACAAAGAAGCATTCCAAAATTTGAAACATATGGTGTCTTCAAGACTAATTCTTCAACCATATGATCCTCAACCACCATGTGCGGTTTATTTTGATGCTTCTAACTTTGCAATTAGAGCCGTGTTGCAACAAGAATTCACATATGGATTGCATCCCATTGCATTTATGTCTCATAGACTCAATATAGCAAAAAGGAATTACTCTACTCAAGATCGGGAACAACTAGTGATGGCATATGCCACTAAGGTATGAGAGAAACAAGTGGTCATGCAAACTAATCACAAGCCCTTGTTGTAGACCATATATTTGGAACACATGAAGAGTCTACATCATTGATGGGATCCTCTTGGATCCAACCTCCTCCTCCTCATCCCATCTTTATCAATGATCATGAGGAGTACAAAGCTGATCGTATCCTTACACATCACGAAATTCAATGAGGCTACCAACAATATATTAGATACAAGGTCCTTTGTGGTATCCTCTTCATGATGCCACATAAGAACCTCTTTCTCATCTCTAAAATGCACAAATGGCCATCTGAGAGTTTGAAGCTTCAATGGAGACGAGAACATCACCAACTAGCAGTGGAGGAATAAATAACAATATGGAGTTCAACAACAAAGTTAGTTAGGGCTAATAAAGTAGCAAGACAAATTAGCCTAGATTATTCTAGAAGTATCTAGGAAGCTTCCCAAGAAGCTTCTCGGCTAGCTTAGCTTACACCCCAAGTAAGTAGCTTCTAGAAGCTTCCAACTAGCTTAGTTTGCAAGCCAAGTAGGCAGCTCCTAGGACTTCTTGGTTAACTTGGCTTGCACTCCAAGACAATGACTCAAGGAAGCTTCTTGAGAAGCTTCTCAAGAGCCTGGTATGCTCCTTATAAATACCAAAGCCAAAGCTCATGCTAGGCATTCATAGTTTACACACATTCAAGTATCCTAATGTGATCTTCCATTCTCCTATTTTCTCTCTCCTTGGTCTTGGTCTTTTACATTTCCCTTCACCTTTTGTTCCCTTTGCCATGAGGTTGCACTCTTATACGCACCATTTGAGAATATACCCTCTCCACTATCAAATTATCTCCCACCATTATTAAATTTGAAACTAAACTCTTTTCTTCTCATGGGAATGAGTGCACTTTTGCTCAAGAATTTGCCCTCCTCACCACTATCAAATTTGATAGAAGTAAGGAGGAACTTCTACCCACTATTTGAAAAGACACTCTCCATTATCAAATTACCCTCCTACCACTATCTAATTTGAATTTGCTCTCTTCTCTTCTTGTGGAAAAGAGTGCACCAAAGTGTATTCTTTCTTATGAATGGGCAAACCAAATCTTTGTTGGTCCCTCAAATTGCACATAGAAGTACATTTATATTAAACTCATACATCTATAAACAAACCAATCTAGTTTACAATCTAAGTTACAAAAAGAGAAGACAATTGAGTACATTGAAGCATCAAGAATTAATGCAATTGAAGCAACAAAATCAATTCACTTAAGCAAACCACTAACTCTACTAATTTAACTGCCATCAGACATATGAATGACTCCAAAAAAATATGAGCAACACCTCACCTTCACACAAGCTACCCATCCAGGAACAATTGAGGTTTAATGCAATATGAGCAATCCCCTACAAGATATGAGCAAACCCATTATGCATAGGAGTGACCTAATGTGAAAGAACAAACCCATCTATTAGAAACAAGCAAATATATTCAATATATGAGCAAACTCAATATCCAAATGAGCAAACCCATAAATATATATTTAATATTTCATTAGTAAATCTATTTATCCAATCAAACCCATCGCCAAAACTCAAAAATTATGACACAATAGGTAGAAATCTTCAATTTATTCATTTCCATAAATTGGGTACAAACATCCACCAAGACTACGGTTCATAGCAAGGCAAATTTCTACTAATACTTGCCTAGTTTCCTCTCTAGCATGGTTATTCCTTCCACCATCTCCTTCCATGAATGAATATATAGAATATGCCTCCTCTCTAAAGTTTTCCTCCTCTTTCTCCCATAGATCTTATTTATTTATCAAGAAGTTGTGCAATATAACACAAGTGGAAATACATCACAAGAGACGTGAATTACTTTTCTTATCATTCCATTGAATCCTTAGCTTGTGTAGAGAGTGCCATTGTACTTTTAATATCCCAATTGAATGTTCATTTACAGACCTAGTTCAAGCCACATAGCATAGCAATTCTAAAGTCCTTCCTTTTGTGAGTATCTGCTTGTTTAAATGAAGGCACAAGATGACTCACTAGTACATATCTTGTATCTCTTCATAAATATTGATTTCTCTCAAAAGAAACACATGCTCTTGTGTGATTGAGATCTAGCCAAAGCTTTGACTTCTTTAAACATGTAATATCATGACATGATCAAGGCATTCATGTGTAAAATCACACCCTTCATTAGCCACCAACTAAAAACACACTAATCCATACTCACCATAAACATTCAAAAAGAAGACTCACAATATGGGAAGCTTTTTACCTCTAGCAAAGTGTATAATTTGGCACTTGTCATCACATATCACTTGATAATTAAATGAGACTTGCCTTTCTATTGAATTAAAATTCCACATCAATGGTATGCCCTTGTAACAAAGGAAAGATAGTACCATCAACTAGCCTTACACACTCAAGAAATCCTTGTTGTGCAAACATAGATGAAATTTTAATGCTCTCTTAAATCCTAGGCCATTGCACTTCATTTCTAAGAATGGACAATATTGTGGTGAATACTCTCTTTGTAAACCTAGTTGTGTAATTTTCACTAATTCTCCATAAATTCTTTCCTTTGGCAACACAAGCTCCATTCTCATTATAGCCAAATTGATCTAGTACTAATACCACTTGTAACAATGTAGGTGTTTGGTATCTTCTTGGATCCATCTGTTAAAAGCATCATGCACCTTGAGCAAATTCACTAACGTTACAAATGAGTCAAAATCCATCCTCACAAGCTGTTTGAAAGAAAGAGGATAAAACATAAAAAAAATTATATACAAATTCTGTACTATGTAAATTTTGAATAGTCTCTCTCAAATATCTCTTTTCATGGATAAATTCCCACCATTAGAAAAGCCTCTTTTTAATATTTGTGTCATCTTCTTCACTCCATTCCCTTATATCCTAATCCTAAGAAGAATTCAACCATCCATCATTGGTTCATTCTTCATCATTATTTTCAAATTCAGCCATTTGGATATGCATGGACTTTTCCAATTCTTTTGTCATCAATTTTTGCATACTAAGGTGAGGCATGGTGGATTTTTTATTCATTTAGAAAAATCATATTTAGAACTGGAGAATCATAACAATTAGTGTCTACTCTACAATTGAGTAGAGCATGAACATAGTAAGAAGGAAAAATAAATGTGTATATCAAAGCTCAGTCCAAATTGCACATTGTAAATCCCATGTTGTCTATATTGGTTGCTTAATTGGATAAAATTTAGGAGCATGAACTATTAAGGAGCAAGATTTGTCAAATTCAATTTGCATATCCCATCAAGAAGCAAGGAAGAGAAAATGAGTGAAAGGAAAAGTTTGAACTTCAAATTGGGACATTTTGAGAAACAAGGATGAAAAAATGACGGAAGAAAAAACTTTTGACTTCAAATTGGGACATTTTTGGGGATGTGAAATTTCAAGGGAGATGACACATGGCAATCTATTTGAATGATGATAAATCAATGTCTTATCAATGTTTGTAGGGAGTATCATAAACCATTGGAATCATATAAGGACTTACAGGTCACAAGAAAGGTGACCTGTAGTTGGTTTACAGGCTATGGCTATAACACATTAAAATATTGAGTATTTTCCACCCATATCTCATAAAAAAAATTTATGGGTTCTTTACAAATGCCAAAAACCTTAAAGTGAAACTCCCTAGTGTATCATACACCGGTATAAGCTCCTAATATCACCCATAAGAATTAGAAAACCTAGTAGTTAAGGATGGCCTCTAGGCTTAGCAAGCAATTACCTACTAATATCTCCATAGTTGGATCATTAATGCATTTTTTAGTAGATCAAATCATTATACACCAACTTTCTCTAGTTTTATGCTGCCAATTTCTACATCTTTCTCTACAAATAGTTCAAAGACTAATGATTAAATTACCTATATTATTACTATGATTACTTACACTACAAAGTAAATTTGGGAATACAATTTTCTTTCAAAGGTAAGTAAGACAAAAAGAGAGGATAGGAAGACACTTCAAACACATATAGCAATTAAACCTACTAAGTAAATTGGAGTAAAATCCCATAGCATTGTAATCAAAATAAAGTTGATTCAACAAGCCGTGCATCAAAAACCTCTAAAGCTTCACTCTTCAATAAATCTTAGCTTTCTATGTATGTTATTATAAATTTTAGGATAATCATACCAAAAATTGTTTTCTCCTCTCGGTCAATTTTCTTTCTTGAACACTAAGAGACACATGTAGAGGCATTTTAGATTAGGATATGGGCATAAACTGGTTCAATTTTTTAATACATTCAACTTGCTTGTAGTTGTAGAAATTTTTGGATCCAAATCAAAATTTGAATCTAAACGGCATAACTTGAATTCAAAATGAGGAGGTTCAAGTGGAGTCAAGAAATGGATTTGTAACTTTCAATTGATCATTTCATTAACAAAACACAAAAAATAAGCATGGACTATGATTGGATTTCTTAGATCATATTGATCAACAAAATTAGACACAAAAATATGGACCAAGATTGGATGGCAAACAACACATGGGATCATTGGACCATGAAGAATTTTGTGAGTGATACTAGATGTCCAAGATTCATTTAGAGAACTGTTTGGAATGATTGAGCAAGACCAATGAGAAAACTCAAATTGTAGACTACAAATTGATCCAATAATCAAACTACTCATAACAATCAAAGTCTTTATTGTTTCATGAAATTGTTTCAAATGGTTTCATGCAATGTATTCAATGTGGATGAGTCTACAATATCAAGAAAATTTTCATGTGTAATGGACAACATAAAAAGACTCAAGCAAAGATTCATCCTATTCAATACCAATCTAGAGAACCTTCATGAGCAATGGGAAATTTTTCCCAACATAAGAAGATTTTTGAGTGTGATTGGAGCAATTGATGGCATACTAATCAATAGACTAGTACCAAGTGTAACAATATTGAGTTTAGTGACAAAATTAGCTAGGCCTAAAAAAGTAGTGAATAAGCCAAATTAGCCTAGAATATTCTAGAAGTATCCAAGAAATTTATTAGGAAACTTCTTGGTTAGCTTAACTTGCACCCCAAGTAGGTAGCTTCTAGAAGCTTCCAACTAGCTTAGCTTGCATGCCAAGTAGGCGGCTTCTAGAAGAAAGCTTCTTGAGAAGCTTCTTAATTAACTTGGCTTACACTCCAAGAAAACCGATCAAGGAAGCTTCTTGAGAAGCTTCTCAACAGCCTTGTCTGCTCCCTATAAATACCAAAGCCAAAGCTCATGCTAGGCATTTGGAGTTTTTGTCATTCAAGTGTCCCTATGTGATCTTCCATTCTACTTTTTATTTCCTCAATCTTGGGTCTTTTATATTGGTATCAGAGTGAGGTTTGGGATGGATGGAATTTATGGACCACCAAATCCATTTCTGCCAAATCATTGGAATTTTCCTATATAGGTACTACCAAAGCATCACTTCACAGACTTCATCACCTCACACTTTGGGCATAATTTTCTAAATGCAATCACCTTGTCTGTGGAACCCTTTGTACTTCTGGTTGTAACTTATGGAGAATGGTGGATGTGTTACATCTATATAATAGTAAATTAGATAAATTAGAGATAGTGTGATAGAGTAGTAGCCATGGGAGCAATACCCAAGGTTATCATTGCTATGTAGCAACAAATCAAGCACCTTACTTGATTGTTAGATGAACGAGACTAGCAATGACAAGATCACGTAAAGAGAACACCATTTTGAGAAGGAGAAGATTGAATCCAATTTCCAAAACCCAAGGTATTTGATGACAAGAATCTCCTAGGCATGGTAGAGAATTTTTAATTTGATTGTGAACATTATTTTGAGGCTACAAATCTTCAAGATGAAAGGAAACAAGTTCTCTTAGCTTCAAGCCAATTGGAGTGAGCAACAAAACTATGGCGGCAATTCTGAGTGGAACAAGCTAAAAGGCAATTTATTGCACCAATCTTGACATGGGAAGAATTCAAGGGTGCAATAATTGGGCAATTTCTAGCAATAAATGCCACACAAGCTGCACGGGTAAGTTGCCAAAGTTGAAGTAGGGTGGTTCTATAAGAAGTTACATCACGCAATTCTAGAACTCCATTCTTCAAATCCTAGATATAATGGATGGTGAAGCTTTGGACAATTTATGAAGGGCTTGAAATCAAAAACCAAATAAGAAGTGACTATGCAAGAGCCAAAATACTTGGAAGAAGCCATGCAGCTAGTAGACTACTTTGATTCCTTGGTTGTGACAACTTGATCTCAACCTCAACCTTCACAAAACCAACTAGCACATTACACACGTATGGAAGAGTCAACACCGATAGAGATTGATGTTATCCAATGGAGACCACTTGTTACAACGGACCAGGAAAGATTACCAAAAAATAGCGGTTTCTTTTATTATTGCCAGATTGGATATTGCATTTTTGAATGTCCACTCAAGAATGGGTGATCTTGCCAAATTGCTCCAATAGAGGTTGTGGAGTGGAATGATCAAGAAATTAGGAATCTTAGTAAGATCTTGAGATTTTGAATCACCTTTTGAGAACTTGATTAGTTCCAATGGGATTGAAGGTTTGACTTATACAAGTTTACTTCACTTGCAAGGTACAATATCTGATCGTGGTTGTAGGATTTTGGTTGATTTTGGAAGTTCAAAGAATTGCATGTCTATGCAATTAGCAAAGGAATTGAGTATTCCTATCAAGCCAATAATTAGAAGTAGATTGATGATGGCGGATGGTAGAAAGGGTTTTGCATTCTCTACCTCACATCCTATTACCTTCAAGATTGGGAAAGAGTATTTGGAGTGTATGAGGTTTGTAGTGGCACCTCTTCATTATGATATCATTTTGGGTTGCCTTGCTTGAACATCAAAAGGTTCAATTTGATTGGAACCAATGACAAATTCAATTACAACACCAAGGTGGGAATTTCTGATTAGGTTGTCTAGCACCTCTAAGTAAGACACCTAAAAATAATCAATCCCAAGATGGGAAGTTTGTCAAAAAAGTAACCAAAGAGCAAGCTTTGAAGGAAGATGAGTCCCTATATGGGAAGTTTATCAATGAAGCAACTATAGAGCAAGCTTTGGAGGAAGATAAGTTTATTTTTGCAATATGGATCAAGCTGCTTGCACAAGGAGAATCTAAGGAGAGTCAATAGCCTCATCAAACAATGGCAGATCAATAAGTTCAAGAGTTTGCAAAAGTGTTTTTGGATGATTTGCCAAAGCGATTACATTCCAATCATGGTATGCCTTTCAAGATTGAGTTATTGCTAGGGAGAAGACCAATCTATTGGCTCTCACCAAAGGAGTTGGAGGAGTTGCAAATAACACTTACAAAGTTGTTAGAGAAAGATTTCATACAACATAGTACATCTCCTTGTGGAACACCGATACTATTGGGTCCAAAGAAGGATGAAGGACTTCATTTCTATATTGATTACCATGTGCTCAATAAAAAAAGGTGAAGAATGCATATCCCTTGCCTCAAATTAATAACTTGCTTGATCAAATGAGTGGAGCATGATATTTATCCAAGTTAGATCTTTGTAGCAGCTATTGGCAAATCCCCATTGATAGGAAGGATGTGCACAAGGTATGAGCATTTTGAATGGAGAGTTCTACCTTTTAGGCTCACTAATGCTCCAATAGTCTTCATGGATAAGATGCATTGGGTGTTGGATTGACTATTGGATCAACACGTAGTGGTGCTCTTGGATGACATTTTAATCTATAGCAACATAGAGGTAGAACAAATTAATCATATATAGGAAGTCCTAAGGCAACTACGTCAATGGAAGTTTTATTGCAAGAAGTCAAAGTGTGCTTTTTGGCAAAAGGAAGTTACCTTCTTGGGTCACAAGATCTCATCAAAAGGGATCAAGATGGAAGAGGATAAAATCAAGGCCATTATTGACTGACTTACTCCAAAGGATTCCATAAAGGTGCAAGCATTTAATGGATTGGCAACCATTTACCAATGGTTCATCCATTATTATATGCACATGGTAGCACCATTGACCAACCTCTTGGTGAAAAACTCAAGCTTTCAATGGACCACCAAGCATGAAGAACTATTCCAAAAGCTAAAAGATATGGTGTCTTCAAGACCCATTCTTCAATCATATGATCCTCAACTACCTTGTGTGATTGACTTTGATGCTTCTAACTTTGCCATTGGAGCTATATTGCAGCAAGAATTTTGAGATTGGTTACATCCCATTGCCTTTGTGTCTCATAGATAAAACATAATAGAAAGGAATTATCTACATGAGATAGAGAACAACTAGTAATGGTCTCTGCCACCAAGGTATGGAGGCATTATCTCTTGGGAAAACCAATGATCATGCAACCCAATCACAAACCCTTGTTGTAGACAGTACATTTGGAATACATGAAGAGTCAATATCATCAATAGGAGGAGCAACTCCAATTGTTTGACATCAAACTTGAGTACAAACTAGGTTGATTCCATGTCATCCTTGATGCTCTATCACAATGACTTAATTTAAAGTCTCTTCCTCTCATCACAACAGCCATTACAATGGTGTCAATCAACTCCAAGGTCCAAAATAAGTTTAGGTCAGCTCTACAACAAGATCCCTTCTTTCAGATGGTACATGGTTGTCTTACAACATGCAACAAGGAGTACAACACCTTCTCCTTCCAGGAAGGCCTTCTATTCCATGAGGATTGAATATATGTCCCAACCAGGGGTGATCCCCAACTTGTGCGCCTCCAAGAAGCCCATGACTTACCAATTGCTAGTCATATGGGTGTGAACAAGACATTGGGTACACTCCAACACCAATGGTGGTGACTCAACAAAACACAAGATGTTCAAGAGTTTTTCCAATCATGTGAGAGTTGCCAACATAACAAGGCCAACAACTAGAAATCGAGTGGACTCCTTCAACCACTCCACATTCCCTCTACTTGAGTGGGAACACATGAACTTAGATCTCATTACATCCTTACCCAAGATCACACAATGATAGTGGTGTTTGTGGATAAGCTTAGTAAGCAAATCCATTTGGCACCAACCTTAGATATTGTGGATGCTCCCACATTGCACATATCTACTTTGAAATTGTCTTCAAGCATCATGGGATGCCTTGTGTACTCATCTTTGACCTTGATCCTCAATTCATTGGGAAATTTTGGCAAGCACTCTTCCAGATACTTGGCACCAAGTTTGCTATGTCCATGGCCTATCACCCACAAACTGATGGAAAAAATTAATGTGCAAATTGCACCTTGGAAGATATACTTTGTGCCTTTGTCAACATCCACCATACCAATTGGGATGAATGTCTTGTAGTTGTGGACTTTGCACACAATAATTTCAAACATACAAGCACCGGATTCTCTGTTTTCTTCCTCAATTTTGGCCAAGATCCACTTATTCTAGATTCCTTTCTTGCTCTTCCTCCATCTCATGTCTCTCATACTTCTACCTTCTTGACCACCATATCCCAATCACTCCCACAAGCCAAATCTCATCTCCTTGTTGCTCAGAAATGTCATAAACAATATGTGGACCACCATCATCATGATCTCACCTTTCAAGTTGGTGATAAGGTCACGCTCTCCTCTAGTAACCTACTCCTCCTATTTGATACCCAAGTTCATAAACTCACTCCCAATTGTATAAGATGCTTTCATGTCACCCAAATCATCTCTCTTATTGCTTATCAACTTGCCTTGCCTTGTCATATGTGCATCCATCCTATCTTTCACATTTCCAAGTTGAAACCTTTTGTTCTTAACCCATCTTCTTTTTCCTCTTGAGTCCAACCTCCTCCTCCTCCTATCATTATCAATGATCATGAGAAGTACAAAATTGATTGTAACCTTGCGTGTTGCCACATTCAACATGGCCGCTAACAACATATAGAGTACAAGGTCCTTTAGAAAGGGAATCCCCTTCATGATGCCACATGGGAACTCTTTCTCATCTCCATAATGCACAAATGGCTATCCAAGAGTTTGAAGCTTCAATGGCAACAAGAAAATCACCAATTAGCAATGGGGGAATATGTAACAATATGGAGTTTAGCAATAAAATTAGTTATGGCTAACAAAGTAGCAAATAGCCCAAATTAACCTAAATATTCCAAAAGTATTTAAGAAGCTTCTTGGAAAGCTTCTCGGCTAGCTTAACTTGCACCCCAAGTAGGTAGCTTCTAGAAACTTCCAACTAGCTTAGCTTGCATGCCAAGTAGGCAACTTCTAGATAGAAGCTTCTTGAGAAGCTTCTTGGTTAACTTGGCTTGCACTCCAAGAAAGCCGTTCAAGAAAACTTCTTGAGAAGCTTCTCAAGAGCCTTGTATGCTCCATATAAATACCAAAGCCAAAGCTCATGCTAGGCATTCAGAATTTCACTCATTTAAGTGTCCCAATGTGATCTTCCATTCTACTATTTCTCTCTTTGGTCTTGGGTCTTTTACACAAGAATTCAAAATCAAAAGTGATTTTGTGTATGCAAAAAAAAGATTTGTATAAATTTTATGGATGTTTGTGATGTAAGATGCAATTCCTAAACATGGTAGCACGTTGGCAAAGAAGCACTGATGATGCATGCATTCCCAATGAAAGTTCTCTATGTACAAGAGTGGAGTCAAAGACTATCAAGGGATGACTGATTGGAGATATTAGATATGGATGCAAGAAATATCTCATGACTCTATATCCGAATTCAAAATTGCATGCAAAAAAGACCTACAAATATGCTCATTTGGCCACACAATGTGTCATCAAGAGGACATTTGAGGCTTGGAAATGGGAGCTTTCATCCCTATCATCCAACATGCAGATCAAAATTTCAACATTCATGAGAATGATTATCTCATGTAGCGTCCTTCAGAATTTTCTTATCAAGAAAGGAGGAGTGGCAAGCAAAATTGAAGATGGACAAGGAATTGACTTTCATCAAGTTGAAAAACAAGCTACAAAATAAATCTCAACAAATTTTATGATGGAAAATTAATATGTACAATAATTATAAGAATCATTGTTAGAATGTTTAAATTATTTGAGATAAAAGTAATTAAATTTTAGTTGTTACATGAAGAAGTTAAACATTGCATGTGGAAATATTTTGTATCTCTAGTTGAGTTTTTTGAATTCCAACTCAAGCTTTTGCTTCTTGAGTTCATGTTCCTTCCTCATAAGATCCATCTCCAGATCAATTTTCTTGAGATAGAAATCATGTTCCAATTGACAGAAATTGCAAGCGTAATCCATTGCTTCTCTCTTGATCCTCTTGACATTGTAGATTGTCATTGGTAATTTAATATTTTGGGAGTCATTAATACTTTCTTTCTGGAGGTGATTGCAAACATCATCATTGTTACGAGGCTTTGAATTGTTGCTAATGATTTTCATGACCTCTTGTTTGCACGAGGATGATTGTGTATGAGGTGGACCTCCTCCAGTTGCACTTCTCTCATGTTTCTCCTTGGCTTGTGCTTGTGAGCCTTGTCTTTTAAGGTTCTTCCATTTAGTTTGAACCTACATGATGAATTTGTGCATGACGTTAAGCTTTGCATTAATCAAATTATTGACTTCTTTCTAGAGTTGAATTTATTCGGCATGAGATAGCTTCATGACGTTAAGCTTTGCATTAATCAAATTATTGACTTCTTTCTAGAGTTGAATTTATTCGGCATGAGATAGCTTCTTGGCATCTTTTTCCAATAACTTGGGTTTTCACTCATGAACCAAAGCTATTCTTCTTTTGTAGGAGTCTATTTTGCTTTGATTAGAATGGTTATCACATGCTAATTACTTCTATCTTGTGAAGTTGAGTTATCAAGGAATTATATTAGATCAAGGTAAACATGCAAATAGTCACGTGTTGCTCAATACTCTTCCTATCCATCCACTTCTGCTCAAGAAATATGCAAAAATATTAATTTCAATCTACCTGGTTCAATTTTCCTTTTTGCAATCGCTCGCAACTTGAACCACATTGATCATGATCATGCGGAAGCTAGCTAAACCATGTTGATCAAATTTTCTTTTTGCAATCTCATGCAACTTGAACGACATTGATCTTGATCCGGATCATGCGAAGCTAGCTAAACCATGTTGAACTGGGGTTGATTGAAACTTAGGGTTAATTGAAACCGAAAGTATTTGGATTAGATACCCTTTTCACATGCAGCCCTTAGTTTCTCTCTAACTCAGTTTCTATTTTTTCCTTCCCATTAACAAGTCGTTTCTGCCAGTATCTTCCGATGTCCTCCTACGACTTTTCTATCTATCTCTTCACATAATATTTTGATCTGTTTACCATTTTAGTAATAACTTTATAAATAGCTAAATCAATGAAAGACTAGTTACGGATCTCGCTAATATGTGGTTCGGATGACCAAGGGTGTATCTTCTAACTTCAAGTAGATCGGATTCTCACAAGCGGATGAAACTTAAAATGTAGGGCCAATGTGAAAAACTTTGCAATTTGTTTGTTTTCATTTCATTCTCTTCCTTTGAGATAGGGCAGATTTCTCATATAAACTCTATTGCTACTTAGCCCCGTTTTACCTGTTTTGTCTCTCCCTTTTACGGGCTTGATGGGGTCTTCCCCTCCTTCGCTTTTTCTACGCGGTCGCCGTCTTCTCTTTGAGACTGAATGGATGATATGCATATTGTTGTGTATCCCTTTCACTTCTTCTCATTATCTGTGCAGATAATTGTGAGTAATACATTCTCAGCTCTTCACACTCGCCTACAAAGCGGCTTAGTTATAAATTCTTGTTTGGAAGATATTACCCGCATAACACCTACTTTGACTAGAATGATGACATTGGATTGCGTTATGAGGTATTGTACTTGTGTAGAACATTCAGTTAAAATTATAATATTGGATAGCGCGCTATAAGATCCCTGTACCAAACATCGGATAGGGTTATTGTCACTCAAGTATAATACTTGAGGGAAAACTCAACTACTTTTGGGTTTGAAGATATTTTTAGTTCCTTTCTTTTGGGTTTGGGTCTTGCGTAATTCACTGTTTGTTTACTCAGGTGCAAAGATTAAAAGATAGGTACACTTGGCTTTGAGCTAATTGATTAAGCTGATGAAAAAGAGAAGAAAAAATATATTGACCAGATCTCTTAAGCTATAGATAAATCTGAAAAGTTCAAAAATAGATCTTTGGCGCTTTTAAGATCTCCGTTTTATCTTATCCCTTTGACACCTAAAAATTTATTTTTTCTGTTTTAGTTCATAAAAATCCGTTGTAGTACAATGAATGAAACTTCATTTTCTCTTAGTTTGCAAAACTATTTGACTTGCACTAGAATAAATAACGATATTTCATCCTGTTAGTATAAGACTAGGAATATTATTTTAACTTCTATGTAAGACCTACATGTTCCAAGTTCCAAAAATTAAAATATAGATTAAGTTGTAAATTAACAAAAAGAATGTTCTATGATTTCATGCATATACCATTTAAATGATTCTATCGTAACCTTAAGGTAGGGCAACCTTCCTTAAAACGTTCCGTGAAATAATTATGTATTCTAGTGCTCCAATAAATTTATAATTGATTTTACTGCTCTCGTTTAAACTACTATTCTCATTGTTCGTATATTATTGTTTCATCCTCATGTATAGTCATATATTTTTAAGTGTATATAGCTGTCAAAATTTAACATAGCAAAATAAAGAATAACCAATAGAAATAATAATATTGTATATAATTTTTTTTAAAGGTCTTATACTAATGGATTTTAATAACTATAGTAAGTATGCTAACCATTATAATATATATATATATATATATATATATATATATATATATATATATATATATATATCCTATATAATTTTTTACAGACTAGAATTACTTAATATCAAATAACTCAAATTTTTATTATCATTAAGAGGAATGCTGCAAGATAACTAAAGTGATCTCAAGACCTACTCAAGTTTCCAAACGTTAAATGGAAAAAAAATGGTCAAATTGCCACATAATACCACATGTACAGAAGCCTTGATCTTATAATCACTAAGAGAAATGCTTCAAGATAACGATAGTGATCTCAAGATCTACTCACCTTCCAGAACTTAAGTGGAAAAGAGATTAAATTTCCACGTAGTACCACATATACAAAATCCTTGATAAAATTCCAAATAAGGGATTAAAAAGAAGAAAAAAACCAGTTTTTCCACATATACAGAATCCTAGATAAGAACCCAAATGAGATTAAATGAAAAACAGTTCGCCCAGTTTTGATTTTAAATGCATATTGATATTGGTTGCTAGACAAATTTAAAATGAATTTTGTATCTAAAAATTGATTTTTTACATAAATTTAAACTAATGGTTGATAGTCTCTCGGACTAAATATCACATCTATGACCTTGTATGATACGACTTCATAAAATAATATTTCAAAGAACTCCTATATTAGCATATCTTAGGTTGCGTAGGACATATTTCTCATACCAATATATTATTGGGGTTTAGCCCCCTTTTACCTCTTATGTTTTATCGTTGAACGGGTTGATGGAGTCTTTCTTCTTGTTATCCTAGGGTCGCCTTTTCGGATTTGTAATAGCTGGCTTGAATCTTAGCTTATTTTATCATTAAGAATTATATAATATAATAATAAGTTACTTGTAATTTTATTGGGAAAGAAATTGGACCTACTACAACATGAACATCGAATAATTTATTTCTGATAGTAAGACTTAAAAGATTACTTTTTGAATAAAATTTGTTATGTAATTACCATTTATAATCATAGAATCACACACTTTGCTTTCGTTTTCGCTTTCGGACATGGAGTAATAAAGTATCACCATTTTCACAATAATCACTTTGAGATTAAAAAACATTTGAGTTTAAGGTATCTAAAACCTCAACTATGAGGTTTTAGATACCTGATTGGACTAGATATCAGACTTCTAGAACGAGCAGAGAGAGAAAGAGAACTAGAACGTACTCCTCCTCATATGTATATATAGTACCCCGAAGGAAAGGAGAAAGGATTACCCCGAATGGTTTGTTAGAAGATCTACTAGTACAAAATGTTATCTTGATTCAATATTTCGCATTATTTTGAGTAGAGAATCCGAATTTGCAACATTTGCAGGAATTGGAATCAGTGCACAGACTATGCATGTGTTGTGATTTTTGATTGGAGGTTTGAGCTCAACACTCTGAGGAAGGAACAGTCTTTGGTATGTCACTCAAAGTTCCAAATTATGGATGTTCATTTTAAGCTAGATTGCAGACTACTGACAGTATCTCCGGTTGATCAACAGCTTACGGAATCTTGTAATCTATGGTTTGGCGCTGTTGTAATTCGAGGGACAGACAGGATGTGGAGGTATATTTCTGCTGTGTATGAAAGTAACCGTAATGGTCGTGTAAATAATTCCTCTGTGGGTTGCACTCACTGCGGTTGATAAACCTCAATGCTAGGGTTTAACTGAACGCTATGAGGGATGAATTGGAGAAACATTACGTTATGGCGACAGGCATGAGATGGTGAGAAGGCTGATGATAACAGTCTTGTACTTCATTTGGTGTGACTTGAATGTCCTTTGGGAGGTAATTTGCGCTGGTTGAGATGGAGCTCCCTCCGTCACCTAAACCTGCCGTAGAGCCAGCTTCAATCAAACGGCTGGATCCAGAAGTGGTCAACAGAATAGCTGCGGGCGAAGTTATCCAAAGACCGGCGTCAGCGTTGAAAGAACTTCTGGAGAATAGCTTGGATGCAGGGGCTACCAAAATCTCTGTGATTGTGAAGGACGGGGGACTCAAGCTCATACAAATCGCGGATGATGGCCATGGAATTCGGGTGAGTTTGTCAAAACATACGGCAGATGATGAAGTAGTGGTTCAGACACAAATAGGACAATTTGGCCCACGATATTGTTCATGACTGATCATATTTCTTAAATGCCAAAGTATTCAGAACAAGTCTATGATAGACGGCAATTGTTGATCAATGTATGGTAACTTCATTTTTAGCTGGTTTTGTTGTCAAGAACTGCACATCCGAGTTCTGTTCAGGTGCGGACCTTCTTAATGCAAATTTTGCAGCATGAGGACCTTCCTCTTCTTTGTGAGAGGCATACAACATCTAAGCTTCGGGAATACGAAGATCTTCAGAGTATCAGTACACTTGGTTTCAGAGGGGAGGCTCTTGCCAGCATGACATTTGTCGCTCACTTGTCTGTTACAACAATGACTGCAGGGAAAACTCACGGCTACAAGTAAGTACTGCCTTGTAATAAGGTCGCAGGTTCCTGTAAGTGGCTATCACGTTGTTTGGTAATTCGCGGGAAGAAGCCACTGAGACTGCATGCTTGATATTTAATTTTATTGCAAACATTATTGCTTTACAAATCAGTCGGTTGTATTCGAGTCGAAGAGTGATAATCTGCCCTCATCTAGGCAACAGTACTAGTTCCAGGGCGTATAATAAACATGAAGTAATCAACCTGAGGGTGAGGTAAGGGTGTCCTCCAATATCCAGTTGGTTTTCTTAGTCAGCAGATATGTAACACCTAATTTTAATGTCAGTTGAACGAGGGAGGCCTCCAACAGACGCGGTCTCTGTCTGATTGTTGTAACAAGCAAGAAACTTGAAAGCCACCAGTTAAATACCGAAGTCATGTGCAGCCTCTAGAACTCTCAAGGTTCTTTTTGCCTTTGGACCATCCTTACAGGGTATCATATAAAGATGGTGTCATGGATGGTGAACCACGGCCTTGTGCTGCGGTCAAAGGAACGCAAGTATCGGTGAGCTTCGTTTTGCTTAACATATTCTTTTCTGAGCGGTTTATATCTGAGATCTCATCTCTGGAAGCAGAGCTTCGCAGATATGAAACCGCAGTTGTAATAATTTAGGGAATTCTGGTTGAAGAATAAGACCATAACTCATAAACATTTCAGCTTTATGGCTGATGTGTTGTTTCTGCTGCCGAGACCAGGTTGAGAACCTCTTCTACAACGTTGCTGCAAGAAAGAAAGCCTTCAAAAACCCAAGCGAAGAGTATGGACGCATAGTGGATGTGATCAGTAGATATGCTGTCCATAAAGTTGGAGCTAGTTTTTCTTGCAAAAAGGTACGATCCTTTTCTTCTCCAACTTTCGGTTAATCTATGGACCTTTGTACTTTCATTTCTCTAACATGAAGCATGAGTTGTGTGGATGCTCAATACTCCTCGTTGCATTATACGTGAACGCCCTTCTGCTTTCCCCAGTGCTTTTGTGTTTTAGGACTCATGTGTTCATAGCACATGCTGCAATATACTCTATATCCAGTCCTCTAGCACTCATGAGCTTTCGAACAGAACTCGGTACGAGGAGTACTGTCATTCGTCCAGCTACTTCGGCACTGCGTTAGGCACTGATGAAGTAGTTTGTGCTTTCGTGGGGGTGCACTATGACCGCCTTTCTGCCTTTCTGCTTCCCTCTGGGTTTTTGGTGTTTTAGGACTCATGTGTTCATAGCACATGCTGCGATATAATCCATATCCAGTCCTCTAACACTTTGCTCTACTTACCTCGTTCTCTGAGCGATTTCATACTTTCAAGGTCTCATACGTTCGGGCTGACTCACGGATCTTCCTCGACTTTCGATTTCCTAGCTGCTACATTGATTTTCTACTTTGGTCTAGCTGAATCTTTCTCGTCTGGCTCGTCAAGTCGATTTTATTTCTCTACTTGCACTGTTGTTCTGTTTCCGCTTTTGAGATGCACTGTTACTGGTATATAGGTATTACTCATCACATGTTTCCAAGTTTATAGGTCATCTGATCGAATGATGACATAATAGGTTTATTTATGTCATCATTCGATCAGATGTTGCCATCTTGCATACTTTACATATCTTGCATCTCATTTGCATTTAATGAGTTCTGGATCTCCCATTCCTCGAACGGCTTCTGTCCTCATTTCTCTATATCCAGTCCTCTAGCTCTTCGCCCTACTTTACCCTTTCTCCGAACGATTTTGTACTCTCGGTCTGCCTGACTCGACTGTCGATATCATGGCTTCCACACGATTCCCGACTTCAGATTAAGTTAATCTTTCTCGTCTGGTTCGTTATTGTCGTTTCCCTGTTGAGCTTTATTCTCTACATGCGCTGTTTATCTGTTACCGTTTATTCGATGCATGCTATTGGTATACAAGTGTTGCTCTTCAGTTGTTTCTAGATGGTGTTTACTTCTGCTTACATTCGATTAGTTGTTTCCATTTCATCTCCTTTCCCGGTTTTATACTAATTTCGTCTTGCACATTTCTTGTATACATTACATATCATGCATCTCATTTGCATTCAATGAGTTCTGGATGTCCCGTTTCTCGAAGGGCTTCTGTCCTCGTTCTCAATATACGTGAACGTCTCTTCTCTTTGGGTGACGTGGTCTGGGATGTGTGTTGGAGCAGTGGTGGACTTCTGTTTTCTGTTCTCATGTGCAACCTGGTGTCCCCGTTCAAAGATAGTAGAATGTTTGTTTTAGACTCGCTCAAAGCCAGAGAGGACAGCTGAACACAAGATCATGTTGTTCAGGTACACTTTCTGGAAGTGAAAGACATTCCTCCAGGAACTTCTGATTGAATCTTTGGTAAACATTGTCCAGCATGGTGACAGCCGGGCAGATGTGCACACTGCGGCATCCGCTTCACGCTTAGATGCCATAAGATCCGTCTATGGTCCTGGGGTGGCTCGTGACTTAATTGGTGTTTCCACATCGAACGATGATGGTTCTCCGTCAATATTCCTAATGGATGGATATATTTCCTCTGCCAACTACAGCGCTAAAAAGACTATCATGATTCTCTTTATTAATGGTATAGTATTCATTTGAGAATTCAAGCAAATTGGTGAAAGTTATGTTCTGAAATAACCGTTTCTTTGTCTGTTCTGCATTTACTCAATTATAAGTTTTCTCTTAATCTTATGAAGTTCAAACACTGATGATAGACAGATTTAGGTCCTTATGTCTAGGATCAAAAGCCCAGGGAGTTTGTGCCTTTTTAAGTACTTTGAGGAAGAAGAGGATGGGAAACATCGAATTCCATCGTTGCCTTTTGTGTCCAGACCGGCTGGTTGACTGCGCACCGTTGAAGAGGGCCATAGAAGTGGTGTATACAACTATACTACCAAAAGCATCAAAACCTTTCATTTATCTTTCAATAACGATGCCAGCAGCACATGTGGATGTTAATGTGCATCCCACGAAAAGAGAGGTACGTCGGCTATGAAGTCTCCTTTCCAGCATTATGCAGTAGCTGCTGCAGGCATTACGGTATCATTACTCGGACATTGTCGGCAAGATCGAAGTAGTTCCGCCTAGTGTAGTGGAGATTTACCTTGTGGACTACTGACCTTTCTGATATTTTTGAAATTGAAGGTCAGTTTCCTCTATCAAGAGAATCTGGTCGACACTATTCAAAGAGGCGTGGAGGCTAAACTTTTGGATGCAAACACTACAAGAACTTTCTACACCCAGGTACATGCGCGAGAAACATACTTTAACGATGCGTTTTGTGGTTTTGAATTGAGTATTACATGACCTATTAATACCTTTGAAGTTTCCTCGCGTATTCATATCCAAGAAGATGATTGTAGTAGAACGTGGACAATCGATATAGCAAACCGTTTCTGGAAACCAGATGAAATCGGAGTTGTAGAAAGACATGAAAGCGAAGGATATCATTTCAATAAGCCACACCTTTGAGTGATACAATTGATTCTCTCTGTACCTCACAGTTTTGTCCGATGTCCATGCTAAAACGTATGGGTCAGGATAAGTTTCCCGTGTTTTGAAGGAGCTTTAAGTGATAGTGTTTATTAGTCTGGATACTTCATGCTCGGTATATATTTTTTCTGAGATAAATAGACGGTGTATCATCCTGTTGATTTCCTCTCGAGACCTTTGACCAGGAGAGATGGATATTTGTGCAGACTCTCCTTCCAGGCGCGTCCACTGCATTTGTCAAGGAGAAAGAGGGTACACCTAAAGCAGGAGGTAAAGTTAACGGACGAAAGATGAGCTTACTTATAAGGAGTGCCATCATGGCTGTCTACTAGCGCTACTTAATCTACACTCCCAGTCATCCACTGTCCTTGTTCATCTTTGACTTGCGTTGGCCAAATTGATCAATAGTGATTTTGCGCTGTAGTCGTTACTCCGATCTTCATGAAAGACTAGAACTCCGGTAGGCTGACCTCAATGAAAGAAGTATCCGATGGTGTAGTCTTTTCATATGATTACATTCATGAACTACCAGATGTATCAAGTGATCACCGTTTCGGTGTAAACTCATTCCTGCCCCAGACAAGCTCGGATTCAGGAACGTTCAGAAATCTGGAGGAGTTCTATATAGGCACCATCTTTAGCAGTTAGTTAAGCTTTGACAGGTTCACCAACTGATTCAAGTGTTGAAAGTCCTCGTTGGTGTGAATTGTTTTGTAGAGAAATCTAAAATGTTTATAATTAAGATTACTAAAGTTGCAACACACATGGAGGGCATAGGCGATAACTTTAATGGCTATTAGTATCACTTGGCCTTTCGCACATTTGTCGGTGCAAGTTGCTCATTTTTCACAACTGTTCAACTTGGTTGGTACAAGGGAGTTGTGCTTCTTCCTGCATGTAATCTTCCCTTGAAGGTTAGTACTTTTTAGCGTAAATAACTTGTCTGGCCCTTTTGTGGCAGCTCCAGAGATCAATCACAAGGCGCCCGTCAACAAGTTAGTCAGAACAGATGTATTTCAACCAGCGGGGCAGCTTCATGCATATCTCCAAAAGAAGACTTCTGGTCCAGATGCTGAGAACGATCTAGCGGTAACAAGGTATAACCAAAGAGTTACTGAATTATCGATTCTCCTCATTACAGCTCCAAGCCACCATACGTTCTTCTAGAGCATTACATATGCATTACACATGCATACATTTCAGGAGAATCTGCTTCCAGGTCTAGAATAAGAATCAGCAGAGAAGGCAGACCGAAGTTCATGATTGCGGAATATATCATTAGGCTGTTAGCGTTTTGAGCTGAATAAAGAATATTATAGAACCCGACATAAGAGTTGGTGATATGATGTTTTAGGATGATGTATCATGGTTTGAGCTTACCGCAAAGACCGTGTTGGATTGCTGACAACTCGTACACGGCAACATGATTAGAAACGTGAACTTCTAAATCTTGTGCCAACTGAAGTCGCATTCGCTTTGCCAGTCTCCACAGTCCTCCTATCAAAGGCTCACACAGTATTGAGCTGTGCTGAAAACAAGTAAGTACGAAGGTTGAGTGACTATTGGCTCTACAGGCAAAAAGTTAGGCAGCGGCGTAATCCTAAGGAAAGTGCGGATCTAACAAGTATTCAAGAACTTCTTGCTGCTGTGGATCGAGAAACTCACTCAGGTTCGTTTTACATCTATTCAAGGTTTATCAATAGTTTGTCTCCGGAAGAATCTTGTCCAGATTGTTTGGGTTCACTGTCTTACTCCGCCTTAGCCAGAGCAGCATGATAATTCTGCTCAGCTGATAATGATAATTTTGTTCTACTTGATTCAGGATTGATGGAAATTGTCAAGCAATGCATCTATGTGGGGATGGCTGACGACAACAGGGCCCTGGTTCAGTATAAAACATACCTTTATCTGATGGACGTCCTAGCATTCAGGTGAGGTAAGCTGTGTAGTTCAACCGCTGGATAGCTTAAACGCTCCCAAAGAATATGGCGCTTGTTGGTGAAACTAGAGTCTGTTTACTGTAGTAGTAGTTTTGAGTCTATCGTATCAGCATATTGGGTTGCTTGATAACTAGTTGGATATGCATATATTTCTACCCATTTAACAAAGTAGCATAATCACCATAAGTAAGATAAGGTGTGTGCGTCCACAAAGTGGAACTAGTGAGTGGGGAAGTGAGGCGGGCCCTCCTGATTAGAGTACGGGTAAGCAGCTTAACCACTATGGCTTCTGCATGTTTGTCCTGATTTGATTAAGAAATGCTACGGAGTAGACATTACTTACCTGAGTAGAGGGCGCTAACTCCTATTATGCTTGTATAGCAAAGAGCTCATGTATCAACAAGTGTTGAGAAGGTTTGCACACTTTCTCCCGTTGCAACTTAGTAGCCCTGCGTCACTTCATGATCTGTTCATGGTGGCTCTTGATCGGGAGGAGAGTGAAGCCAGGTGGCATGAAAGTGACGGCCCGAAGGCTGAAATTGCACAGGTGTGACTTCTTTTATTCCAGTGTGTCCAGTTTACTGTCAGTTCGCCTTGATGGTGTGGTAAAAGCTTTATCATGTATAACCAGCCATACAACATACCTCTTCTGAATTGAATCACTCTTCACTTTTTCAGCTGAATACAGAGCTTTTACAAAGTAAAGCCGAAATGATCAAAGAGTACTTCTCAGTGGAGATTGATGATGGGGGAAACATACTCTCTTTGCCGGTGGTCCTTGACCAGTATTGCCCTGATATGGAGCGGCTTCCCAGCTTCGTGCTAAATATGGGAAATAACGTACGATTCAAAGCACCACCACCTCACTTTATCCCAATTATAGTTACGAATATACCCTCCTTAGCCTAGAAAAGTCTGCAGACTGCTGCTAAACGGTAACTTATCATGGTTTGTGGCAATTCAAGATAGCTTCGCTGTGGCAAGCTAAGGAAACACACGTATAGAACAAGATCCAATTAACGCACTCCGATACTGAAACACTCGTGACTTGCATGCATATGACGCGTTTAGGTTGACTGGGAATCAGAGAAAGAATGTTTTGAGACACTTTCCGCTGCATTAGCCGACTTCTACGCTATCCACACACCGTCACTGCCAAATCCTTCCGGAGAAGGGATTAAGTTGTATCAGCGCTTCCAGCAAGTTGTCATTGATAGGAAGAACGAACCAACGGTCTCTGGTAGGCAAAAATCCTGCTCATTCTCCAGCTATTAGCGCCACTGCATGTCTTCTCTGCAAGGGATGAAGCGACTATGTTACACCTCGTACTTATACGTACGCATGCCGATGGGTTCCCGGTGTTGCTCTTCTTCGTATCTACCATAGAAAGCACGGAATATAATCGACTTTCATCTTGTAGCTCCTTGATATCAGTCTGTTCGTGTCCCTGTTTAGAGCAACTTGTGATTAAGTTAATCTTCAAGTTCGGATCTTGCTGACAACTTCTCTCAACGCAGATAATCACATGCAAAATGTTGAGGTTCCAGTGTCAGAAAGTTCGGAGCTCGAATTATTGGTGGAGGCTGAAACAGTCTGGGCGCAGCGAGAGTGGACTATTCAGCATGTGCTATTCCCAGCCTTGAAGTTGTTCCTGAGACCACCAAGGCACATGGCCAAAGATGGTTCCGCTATTCAGGTAAATGAAGTCAATGATGTTCAGCTTTATGTGCCTGTAAACACCTACATTTCGGTATACAAATTTTGCGGTTTGTCGTTTGCAGGTAGCATCTCTGGAGAATCTTTATAAGATTTTTGAGCGTTGCTAATGAGGTCAGTTTCAAATTTGTGAAATTTGAGGACTGTAGTTTAAGAAATTTCCTGCTAAGCCTTTCCATCTGGAATGCTGAACGTAAACATTCGTCCTAAATACCGTCTGGGATATACACCAACGCTTGACAAATCTCAGACCTCTCGCGTTTAAGCCATTACCTTTCTCTGCGAAACTGTTTTTCTACTTTCAAAGTAACATGTCGAGGAAAGGTGCTGCAGCTTGGTAAAGAGATGTGCCCTCCAGTCCTGGGAAGAAGAGTCGAAAAGGAGCCTTAATATTGCATCCAGTGGAAGCTTTTACCTTCCAGTCAAGTAGTGATTTTTGCGATCCCTTGCTAATAACGCGCACTTCTCAGAAGTGTGCGTTATGAGCAAGGCTCGTTTTATCTCTTTTGGAACTAGGTTCAAGAATCTGTTGTCTCGAATTCTTCGCTGCATGAGGCCTATAAGCACTTGCTTATCCATTTTATTGAAGCATTGCGAGGTTTCACCTTCTATGAACCGGACGGTACCCACAAAGTCACGGCGTGTCTGTTCGTGTTTCTGGAAGAAGCCGTCAGACATTGTAATTAGAAGTGACATCGTTCTTGTCATAATAAACTCATATGTTTGTGATCAATTCATGCATTAGCCCTTACCTTAGCCGTTACAACTCAAGTTGCAGATAGGAAATTCAACAGCTTGTGCATTTCTGTCAGGCTACTCTTGGATGCACTTACTTCTGGATTGAATGATTGTGTAAGGATAGAAACTTTATGAAAGCGGAGAAAAAGCGCATTTCTTATTTTAGTTGCATTGTCCAAGACATGTTCATAATTGAATATTATCTTATCTAAACCTAAAATTTGCAATGCATAACAAAAGAATCATGATGTTACCATTAAGCAAAATTACAACTAATGTCAGGATATTATAACATTACTAAAAGTTAAAATACAAGTTGAAATGTTTTCTGAACTAAGTTAAGACAATATCCGTAAGTTCTTAAATCGACTATATTACAGATGCATTAGCTACTGTCGAAATACACACCCACAGGAATAGTGAAGTATGGTAAAAGCTCTTTTGATCTTGTCCATCCACCTTTGTGAAGTTATATCAGGTTCCACATTTCAAGAGATTAGAGTCTAATATAGAATTGAAATCTGAATCTGCAGTTGACGATAGCAGTTACTTATCTTAATACGTTTCTTTATTTCATTCTATTTCATTATTGTTCCGACCTAGTTTTACTGCTTGTTGCTTATGGATTCGAATGTCATCGCAGATCATTCTCCTTGAGTCTTGTAGAAAAGCCCGTCTGATTATCAACACAAGCATGAAATACGGACTGCTCGAACTAACACTTTCACATAGATAACACTGATGTGAGCCTCACACATAAGCCTCCTTTGCTTGCCTAAATGAATAAGAAAGAACCTGACGCGCTATGCATGGAGAGCTCAGTGGAGATCCAATTTAGTCAGTATGTTCTCGTCAAGAGGAAGTAAAGTCAGGAGAACGGTGATCTAGTCGTTGCTGGTTCCCAGAAATATGCAGTTCCACGTGGCATCCTTTCGCTCCGCTGCAGCCGGAGCTGGAGTACGAACTTATGAACCTTTCATCTATGGAAGACTAGAAAGTAGTCTTGAACGGCAATCCAGTTACTGACGGGGCGAGAGCAGCTAAACGGGAAAATTCTCCAAAGGAATAAAAGGTTCCAATTCGGAGGAATCCGATGATACGTACGCAGATCGAAGTCCTCTCCGTACCTTCAGCTTTTCTTTTACAGTGAAGCGGAAGAGTTGTTTTCCCTCTCCCAATCCCGTTGACGATAAGGAGAAGACCGGCAATAGCGAGTGAGGCCGGCGTCCCATGACTTCCTTCCCGGTATGCAGATCAACCCGCCAGGTAGCAGAATCGACGACAACAGTTCTATATTCCTGGGCCAGAGCGTTTAGACCGTCGATCATATTGGGAGGCATGTCACTATACGTGACGCTTCCACATTGACATTCAGGCGAAAGCGTCCAGAAAAGAACTGGTCGTTGCTTTCAACGGTTATATGACGTGGGCACCAGCAATCTTTGCCCGGCTGCTAAACAGGGTTTACCAGCCGAAACACGTGATAACACGAAACATGTATACTTATCGCATATCGACGGTCGAGATGGAGTCCTGCAGGTTTTACCCCGATTAGCGGTCAAGCGCTGGTTGTCATTTGTGACTAAGTTGGTAATTACGGTCTGAAGTGGTAGAGTATAGCCCTAATTTATTGAAGGGTGTGGTCTATTCATACACTATCCTGTTGATATACGGAAAGTTGCAGGGAAATTGATCGGAAGTATTCTTCGCCAAATTGACGGGGAAAACAAGGAAAGAGGAGAAGAAGCAGATGAGGAGGAGAAAGTTGTTTACTGATGCTAATTGTGTGCCCTCCACCGAATAGCGGGGTTCGAGAAGTAGAAAGAGAGAGCGTGAGTTGTAATTGTTGCATATTGCGGTGGCGGTGTTAGGAGGATTGGTTCGTTTGGCAGCGGTTTGTGTTGCGGGCATTGGGGGTTTAGTCGGCTGATCTGACGCGTTCGGAATATTATTTTATGTCTTCGTTTTGCGGGTTGGAAGGTTGACAGACACGGACTCGTCGCAAGTTGAAACTTGGACGGTGTTTCTAGTCTGCTCAAGGGGGACGAAAAGACAGGCAGGGTGGGGTTGAATTGCTCGCAGCAAGCGAGAAGAGGTCTAATAACATTGTCGTGAAGTTTTGGGAAAGGTGGACGAGAGAGACAGAAATTTAGTGGGAGGAAACGGCAAGTCTTCGGATGCAGTAAGTGAGCAGCTTGTCGTGGTTGCAATGTGAGTTAGGACGTAACTACATTTTCGGAAAGAAAGGCCTTCCAATTTTGGTTGCAAATCCCGTAATCAAGGCTGCAGGACCAGCTTCTCCGAGAAGAACATCAAGATGAATATCTTCAAGAAGAAGACAAACGCGAAAGGTGCGAATTCTGGATGGTTTCCGATTTTGGTTGGCCTTTCCCCTGTATCTTGGTTCTGGTCGATTTTGGTTGGCCTTTCTCCACTTTCCGGAACCCTGAACGGCGTACTGATGCACAAATGTAGTTTGCGAAGTGAGTTCCTGCTCTCGTTGCCGCGTAGTGAGACAAAATGGAAGGAATTTAGTACAGCTAAGAGGACGTGAAGTTTGTGGTTTGGAAGTCATTATTTGCCACTCTGGTTCCCTTCTGGACCTTGCTCAGTTCGCAAGTAGTTCAGGCGGTCTTTATGCTTCTGGATTCCATGTGAAATCGTGCGGGTATCAGCCCCACGGGTGACTTGAGGTAGCTGTGGAGGTTCGAATGCTCACAGTCCACAGACGTGGTTTGCATGCAATGCTGTTACAGATGCATTGCGGACAAGCAAGAGGGAGATGGCAGTTGCAACACGAGGTTTGGACGGGTTCCTTCTCCCTCAAAGTTACTGCGATTGGTTGAACGATCATCTTATTTGGACTAATCTATGCTGCGGTCCTTTTATTTCCCATGCACTGCAGCTACTAGCAGATTAGGTCATACTACAGGCCAGAGGTATTCTGTATGAATGAAGGAAAGCAACGAGAAATATGTGCTCCCGTATTTGGACTGGAGATTTGGTAGTCATAGGACTCACATTGTTACTCCTTCTGTCGTCTCTCAGGAATTGAACGAGAAATTGGCACTCTTCAGCTGGAGGTGAGTTACAAAGTCTCGGGAAACTGAACCGCAGTCTCATTGACAAGGGCTTCGCATTCTAAGCAGAAATTGTATTTTAAAACTTGTTCGTTGACCTTTAGTAGCTTGTTCTCTGAATAGTGTCCTTTGGGCATCTCCCTTTGATCATATATCAGTACTGTTAAAATGTGATTGCAGCACAATCAGGTGCCCTTTTGCTGATCAAGCTTGGATAGTCGGGTATCATAAGCGGATCAATGTATTAACGGCTAATATTTGTTGAGTTTGCAGGAGAAGAAGCTTGTTGCAGAAATCAAGAAAACAGCGAAGACTGGTAACGAGGTACAAATTCTGTGCTATCTAACAGTAGATTGCTTTTCCTAGATTTGTGTCGACTCAACTACTCACGAAGATATCTGAAGGGGGCGTCGCTGCATCCCTGTCACTTGGAATGGCTGGAAACAGATGTTACTAAGACTCACAATCTGCACTTTGGCTTCGCGCAGGCAGCAACCAAAATTCTTGCACGACAGCTGATTCGACTTCGACAGCAGATTGCGAAACTGCAAGGGAGTCGTGCTCAAATGCGAGGTGTTGCCACGCACACTCAGGTATTCCAGCGATTCTCCAAAGGCGTCCATTCGAAGATCGACTTGAGCACGTTTCGTCCATCCAGTTGATGAACGCGAGCATACAATTAGAGCTGAATGAAACTTAAGTTTTAGCGTACTTCAGCGTCCGATCCGACCTCGCGCATTTGCGTCTTCATTCTGTATATTTTCATGCCTAACTTCCCCGGCTCGAAACAGGCGATGTATGCCAATACCGCTGTGGCTGGTGCAATGAAAGGGGCAAGTACGGCCATGGCCGCAATGAACAAGGTACACATCTACTCTGCTTTCTCAAGTTACATCAGTCCTAAGTCTCCCCTTCTTCCCTCCCAAGTAGCTCTCTTACAACTTGTATCTTGTAATTTTTTTCAATATTACACAGGATGACTTGTATGGAATGGAATGGTTAGAATGTCTACAGGCATATTGTACGTCAAGAGTATGTAAGTAAAAATGTGTTTCCATTCGATGGGTCTAAGGAGGTCAACCAAATAAATTTTGTGCTTTGATTGAACAGCAAATGGAACCTGCCAAGCAGGCCAAGGTTATGCAAGAGTTCCAACGGCAGTCAGCTCAAATGGATATGACGGTAAGCGACGAACCCATGTGTGATCACTTACGGGTACGAAAGCTCAATAGTCTTATCTGATCGCCTCGATCGGACTAACGTATGAAAATTTCCAGTGTACAATATGTATCTGGGAGCATCATTGTGGCTCACCGTATGTAGGTCTTAGCACACCTGTTTACATGGTTGTCATCATTTGAGAATACTTTTCTGCGGGGTCTGGCTCCTTACTTCCCCTTGGCCTTGTCAATTTGTTACAGTTCATTATGGAAGTTGTGTTGCTTGACTCTTATAGTGCTCCATTGGCGGGACTCTGCAGACGGAGATGATGTCTGATTCGATAGATGATGCTTTAGACAATGATGAAGCAGAGGAGGAAACTGAAGAGTTGACTCAACAGGTACGTCTTTTCAATTAGATTGATGTGTAATACCCGCCAAGCCTGTCACAAAGCAAGTTTAGGGTCTCGTCCTGCGCCAGCGGAAGACTTCATCTAGCGGGGACTATACACCTATCTTGGAACAGCCTCAAATCAGAGATGATGAACTTACAGCAAGTTTTTGGAACTAAAATACTTTGAACGCAGGTTCTTGATGAAATTGGAATCGACATCGCTGCGCAACTCTCTTCTGCACCCAAAGGAAAGGTAGCAGGGAAATCAAGGGCACAAGATATAGGAAGGTATGAGAACTTCCTGTAACTCCTTCATTGACCATCACAGACTTCTGACTCCAGGAGTCTCTTAAGGGGAAGGACGTTCTGGCGGTATCTACTGTTTCAGCTATATAATACACATTGCCGAGTGTTCTCATCTTGTGTACTGCTGAACTGAATCGTTGCCCGGCAGTTCTGGAGTTGATGACTTGGAGCAAAGATTGGCAGCATTAAGGAACGTGTGAGCATGATACAGTACCTCACAGAAACAGACGACTCATCTCAGATATTGGGTGATGTACCCAATGCTTCTTCCTTCACCTAGCTCCGTTCAGCTTTTGTGGCAGTTGAGATCTATGCACCTTAAGTAGATTGTAATCTAATATATGAGCTAGTTAGGAGAATGTGTATAACAACACGTGAGTATCGACTGAGATCTGTTGGCTTTGGGATATGGTAGTCCTTCTAGGTTTATTCAAAATTCATCAAAATTCTGATATGCCTACCCATCACCATCAGTTTTAGACTTACAATTTTTTGTAGACAGGATTTGGTTCTTGGAAGTAGGGAGTACTTTAACAGTCACCATTCTACTTCGCGCACACTTGTGGCACTTAGCAGTTGCCGCATTCACATGATTATTGTTTTGTAAATGGTCGAAATACCACGGTTGTAGTATCTGATGGTTTGTAACCGGGTGTCTGGAAATCATCTTCGTTTACCATATGATATGCCTTAAAATTTAGGACTTAAATTGCAGCGACCAAAAGCTGATGTTAGGGTCGTGGATCCGGAAACTTCCTATTAGTGATGTAGAAGAAGGAGCCTATCCAGCGTAGATAGAATTCAAGCATCCTACGGCTGGATTGTGAAACGTTGGCAGCGCAGAGTCTGAATTTGCCGGAACTTAATGTAAAGGTTCGTTTCCGTTCAGAGATCGATACTTTCTGTATCCAGGTGGATTTCACGTCAAATATTGAAATTTGGTCAGTTGTTGGATCTGCGACCCAACTACAGTTTCACTACTCATCATGATTACTTGAAACGGCAGGCAAATCGCTTGCCTCTTCTGTGATGCATTGAATTGTTTTACTACTTCCTCGGCCTTCCAGAATGCGCGAGCCTGTTGTGCGGGTCGGTGATACAGAAGTCTTCGGTACGAATTTTTTGTTATCCAGCGAGGCCCAATGATTGACACAAACGTCTCGTAGTACGGAAGTAGGATCTGTATCAGCGTTCGAATAAGGCACAGGACGACTTAAAGTCCTCCGTAATTCCGCACGAGAAGTAGAGGAGCCCAGAAAGCCGAATATTTGTGCAGCTTCTGGGCTACTTCGCCGTGACCGACAAGATGCTTAAACGGAGGAGACACAAATGGTACAAAAGGCATGCATACCTGATTTTCAGAGGAAACCATCAAAGAGGCGTGTTAACTGTGGTGTGTTCGGCCTGTCTACTTCAACAGGGTCTGTTGTGCACAGATAACTGACAATACTACGTACACGAAACTCGCCCGGCTTCTTCACCAGATTTAAACGAAAGGTACTCGTGTTGGACATACCATACCAGTAGAGAAATATCGATCACGCGTTGTGGAACTTTTGCCTTCAGTCGTTTTATAATGGAGAAAGTGAGTTGCAACTTCACCTATGATCTCAAGGGGTGAGAAGGAAGGCACTTTGAAAAGATCAACCACTATAAGTTGAGGTAATAACATAGAATGTGAAGGACAAAATCAAGACTTAGTCTAAGCGCATTTAGCACTTATTGGTGTATATATGCTCTGCAAGGGGATTTAGTTTCACATTGTGGGTAATTGAAAGATAGTTTTTCTTTAAAGTTTAATTAAGCTTCTAAATTAGCCATGATTAGTTGGAGTTAATTATCATAATAAATATAGAAGTAATCTTAGTTAAGAGTATTTTGAAAGATTGAGGAATATAAGCATGAATTAATGAATATTAACATGAACATGAATATTAACTTGAATTAACATGTATATTAACATGTATATTGAATTCATATTATTTTTAGATATTTGAGTTTGATGAAAGAGTTTACAACTCTTTCATCAAACATTTCATCAAACTCTTTCATTAAGTACACAAGGTCTTAAGATATAAATTTTTTTTATGATTAAAAAAAGGTTATTCATGAAGACACTTGATTTACTTGTTGGGTTAAGATAAGATTACAACTTAAGATGATTATTCCAATGTTTAGTTATTTGTTTAGATTTTTGATTCTAGATAAATTTTTGCTTAGTAAATTTAGTTATTTTGATACATTTATAAGTTACTAATTAGTAACTTATAAATGTATAAATTACACAAATATATATGAGTAACAAGGAGAAGCTAATCATCATTTCATTTCCTACTATTTCTTTCATGAGCTCTTGGAAATACCCTAGAATTTTAGCCATGGACGAATATCATAGAATTTGGTTCCTTATCTCCTTAATCTATATTGTGTTACCTTACTAATTGCCATAGGTTCATCCTGAGTGAGAGATTAATTGGTTCACAAGATAGAATTTTAAGCTTATAAACCTACTTGTGAATGAGTTAAGCTTGATCTAGCAATGCTGGATTTGTACTTGGGTAACAATCAAACAACCTGCGCTTCAAGTCAGAGAGAGATGAATAGGCACAGAGGAAAAGAGAGTTCAAAGCCTTACTCCCAGTGAACTGAGCCCATGCCCACGGAGCTTAGGAGTTCAAACAGCAGCGGCAACCATCGCGGAATCTTCCACCAGCAGGTTGTGTGAAGGTTTTGGAGCAAGACTCGAGCATCGAGGCACATTGAGCTCCTCTTGCAAGTCAATGTCAACAGGTTCTTTGGGAATACTGTAGGAGACAATCTATTGGAACTTCAACCTAAAGATAGTGAAGAGACTTACTAAGACTCCATCAAGGTTAAAATGGAAGAAAAATCAATCAACCAGAATATGATAAAATGATCAATAAAAATCTGACCATTCATATATAAATTTCATGTATAATGGGTTTTCTTGGATGATAAAGTGATAGTAGAACATTTTCCCACAAATTTGACAAGTGCAATAAAAACCAAGATCCCTAATCATGCTTGTAAGTACATTTACTCAAGCAAAGTTATTATGTATTGCCTTCTAGTTAACATGACATTTTCAACTTAATTTAACCTTGAGCTTTAAATAATGATAGGATTATTCATCTTCTCATGCATCATTATATCCTTAGTACAACTTACTTGTAATTAATTTGAACTTGTATAGAATTCAATATTCATAAAATGTTGATATTGAAAAATTTGAAAACCTCGAACATAGAGCAAGGAAAATTGACTGTAAAAGAAGGGAATGTATATCTACACACCAGTTTATTATATTTTATTATCTATTTATTATGTTTTCACACCCTCTCCAATGATTTTGAGTCTCCATCAAGTTATAGAGTTCTAAATTAGTAGATGATTCAATTTTTAAATTTTTTTCCACACCTCTCCAACATTGGGATCTAATGTGCCTCCAATAGAGAGCCATTGAAGGTTAGATAGATAGCTTGTGGATAAAGCATCCATGAATGCCAAGACTAACCATCATAAAGGGCTTCAACAATCTCATGTGAGCAATAGTAGTCTAGGGGATAGTAGTACCAAACAGTTAGTGGATGAAACATCCAATAGGACAGATTTTTATAGAAATCTTTTGGATTGTTAAGTGAGGAGTACATATAGTAGTAAAGATGTTGAGTTAAAGCTAAATGCCGATGTGAGGGCTTATCAACCAAAAGATTTTGTAGGAACACCTGTATTAGCAGAGCAAAGTTTTCCCATGATTCATTCTCCTACTATAGAAGTTCCTTATCTCATTATTACATTCAATACTTGAAGGATGACACTCCATGAGCAGGAATAAAATTTGTAAAAGGAAGGAAAAAAGGATGAAAGATGCATAGAGCAGATTGGTATCTATAGGATTGTTGGGAAGCATTTAAGACAAAGGTATCATGATTTTTTTTCATCACAAAGATGATATCAAGAGAAGTGATGAAGATGGTGAAGATAAAATTGTAAAAAAAAAGTGATGAAGATGATTTGCATTAGCAATGAAGGTAATTACACAAAGATATTGAGGTCTAAGATGCATGATCTTGTTTGTGGTTGGAAGTAAAGAATTGTGCTTTTGTTGCAATGGATTTAATAGAAAAATATAGTGTCTCTAATGGGAGGGTGTGACTACAAACTGAGGACTCAAAATATCAAAGCTGGGAAAGCCTACAAAGAAAAAGGAAACTCAAGCTTAGAGCTCAAGCTTGCAGATGTTGTCTTGCTATGACTATGCAATTCTATATTCCATATGCATAAAATTCTTTATACAAAACTAGTTCATATGCATGTACTTGAATCTATGGTAATGTTCACAAGGTTTTAAATTTTTTATTCCAATGCTTTAGTCAAGCGCAAGCACCTACTTTGAGCTCCCATGGGAACCATGGGAATCCACAACCAAATTTGTAATGGATGTGAAACTGTTAGCTAATTCAGAATTTTGTAACTTGATGGGAAATTTAGAATTTATTACATGGAAATATAGTAAATGAGTGTTGAGATATCAATTTCATAAAAATGAACTCAAGATGTGAATGTAAAGATGTAATTTGTACCTAATTTATGAGGTGTTGCATAAAATTGATGGAATATAAAGTGTTTTTATTGTGTATTTTTCTTCTTCTCAAAAATTGATTTGGCATTCTTACTTGAAACCTCAATTCTACTTGACACTCCAAATCTAGAATTACAATTGTCTCCCAAGAATAGGTGGTGCATGTGGATTACCTTATTTTGTAACTCTTGTTGATGATGTATTCTTACTCAAAAACCAATTTAAGAATTATAATTTGAAGTCTATGCATTAATTTTCTAAGTTATGTTGTGTCTTACTTCATTTGTGTATGTGTAAAAAGACCAAATGCGAGGAGAGAAATAGGAGAATGGAAACTCACATTGGGACACTTGAATGAGGGAGAACTCTGAATGCCTAGCATGAGCTTTGGCTTTGGTATTTATAGGTAGCATACAAGGCCTTTGAGAAGCTTCTCAAGAAGCTTCCTCAAGCCGCTTTCTTAGAGTGCAAGCCAAGTTAACTACGAAGCTTCTCAAGAAGTGTCCTTCTAGAAGCCGCCTACTTGGCATGCAAGCTAAGCTAGTTGGAAGCTTCTAGAATCTTCCTTCTAGAAGCTACTTACTTGAGGTGCAAGCTAAACTAGTCGAGAAGCTTCCCAAGAAGCTTCCTAGATACTTTCGGAATATTCTAGGCTAATTTGTCTTATGTGCTACTTTGTAAGCCCGACTAACTTTGTCACTAAACTCCATATTGTTACATATTCCCCCGCCGCTAGTTGGTGACGTCCTCGTTGGCAGTGAAGCTTCAAATTCCTGGATGGCCGTCTGTGCATTCTGGAGGTGAGAAAGAGGTTCCCATGTGGTATCATAAGGGGATACCCTTTCCAAAGGACCTTGTACTCTGTATGTTGGTGACGGCCTCGTTGAATATGGTAACGTGCAAGGATACGATCAACTTTGTACTCCTTATGATCATTGATATGGACATGAAGAGGGGGAGGTTGGACTCAAGAGGAAAAGGAAGAGGGGTTAAGAACAAACGGTTTCAACTTGGAAACATGAAAGATAGGATGGATACGCATGTGACAAGGCAAGACAAGTCGATAAGCAATAGGAGAGACAATTTGGGTTATATCAAAGTGTCCTATCCAATTAGGAGGAAGTTTATGAACTTGGGTATCAAGTGGGAGAGGCATGTTACTATAAGATAGCATGACTTTATCATCGACATCAAAGGTGAGATCACAACAAAGGTGGTCCGCATATTGTTTCTGGCAATTCTAAGCAACAAGGAGGTGAGACTTGGCTTGTTGGAGATATTGGGATATAGTGGTCAAGAATGTGGAAGTATGAGGAACCTAAGATGGAGAGGGAGCAAGAAAAGACTCTGGAACAAGCAGATCTTGGCCAAAATTGAGAAAGAAAGGAGAAAATCTAGTGCTTGCCTGTTTAGAATTGCTGTAGGCAAATTCTGTAGCTACAAGATATTCATCCCAATTGGTATGGTGGACATTGATAAAGGCACGTACAATATCTTCCAATGTATGATTAGCACGTTTGGTTTGTCCATCAGTTTGAGGATGATAGGCCATGGACAAAGCAAGCTTGATGCCGAGTATCTGGAAGAGTGCTTGCCAAAACTTCTTGGTAAATTGAGGATCACGGTCGGAGATGAGTACACATGGCATCCCATGATGCTTGAAGATATTGTTGAAGTAGATTTGCACTAAGGTTGGAGCATCCATGGTATCACAGGTTGGTGCCAAGTGGATTTGCTTACTAAGCTTATCCACAAACACCACAATTGCGGTGTGTCCTTGTTTTGTCTTTGGCAAGGATGTGATGAGATCCAAGCTCACATGCTCCCAGCGAGCGGATAGAACAACAAGTAGTTGAAGGAGTCCACTTGGCTTTTGGTTGCTGGCCTTGTTACGTTGGCAACTCTCACATGATCGGACAAATTCTCAAACATCTTGTGTCATGTTGGGCCACCACCATTGACGTTGGAGGGTACCCAAGGTCTTGTCCACACACATGTGACCAACAATGGGTAAATCATGGGCTTCTTGAAGGCGCACAAGTCGAAGATCACCTTTAGTTGGAACATAGATCTGGTCCTCATGGAATAAAAGGCTCTCCTTGATGGAGAAGGTGTTGTACTCCTTATCGCATGCTGTAAGGTGACCATGTACCATTTGGAAAAAGGTATCTTGGTATAGAGCTGAATGAAACTTGTTTTGGATCTTGGAGTCAATTGACACCGTTGAAATTGCTATTGTGATGAGGGGAAGAGACTCCAAATCAGGTCGTCGTGATAAAGCATTTGGGATGATGTGGAACCAACCTGGTTTGTACTCAAGTTTGATGTCATATAGTTGGAGTTGTTCCTCCCATCGATGATGTCGACTCTTCATGTGTTCCAAGTGTAAGGTCTGCAACAATGGTTTGTGATCAGTTTGCATGATCACTTGTTTCCCCAAGAGGTAACGCCTCCATACCTTGGTGGTGTATACCATTGCAAGTTGTTGATCTTGAGCAGAGTAGTTTTGTTCAACCGTATTGAGTCGGTGAGATACAAAGGCAATGGGATGGAGTCCATCTGGGAATTCTTGTTGCAACACGACTCCAATTGCAAAGTTAGAAGCATCAAAATCAACCACATAGGGTAGTTGAGGATCATATGGCTGAAGAATGGGTCTTGAACACACCATATGCTTTAACTACTAGAATGCTTCTTCATGCTTGGTGGTCCATTGGAAGCTCAAGTTCTTTTACAAGAGTTCAGTCAATGGTGCAGCCACATGAGCATAATAATGGATGAACCGTCTGTAAAAACTGGCTAATCCATTGAATGCTTGTACTTTGGTAGCATCCTTTGGGGTAGACCAATCAATAATGGCCTTGATTTTCTCTTCCTCCATCTTAATCCCCTCTGGTGAGATCTTATGACCCAAGAAGGTAACCTCCTTCTGCCAAAAGGCACACTTCGACTTCTTGTGGTAAAATTTCCATTGTCATAGTCATCTTAGGACATCTCGCACATGATTCACATGTTCTGCCTTTGTCTTGCTATAGATCAAGATATCATTCAAGAACACCACCACGGACCAATCCAATAGTCCATCCAACACATGATGCATCTGATCCATGAAGACTGCTAGAGCATTAGTGAGTTTGAAAGGTAGAACTCTCCACTCAAAATGCCCATACCTTGTGCAAAAGGCAGTTTTTTGCACATCCTCTCTATCAATAAGAATTTGCCAATAGCCGATGCAAAGATCCAGCTTGGAAAAGTAGCATGCTCTATTTAGTTGATCAAGCAAGTCATTGATCCAAGGCAAGAGATATGCATTCTTCACGGTTTGCTTATTGAGCCCACGATAATCAATACAGAAATGAAGTCCTTCATCTTTCTTTGGAACAAATAGTACTGGTGCTCCCCAAGGAGAGGTATTATGTCGTATTAAGTCCTTCTCCAACAACTTTGTAAGTGTTGTTTGCAACTCCTCCAACTCCTTTGGTGAGAGCCAATAGATCGGTCTACTCACTAGAGTACTCCTTGGCAATAACTCAATCTTGAAGGGCATACCTTGATTGGAGGGTAATCCCTTTGGCAGATCATCCGGAAACACGTCCGCAAACTCTTGAACTATCCAATCAACCATTGCTTGATGAGGCTCTTGGCCCTCCTTGGATTGTTCTTGTGCAATTGGCTTGATCCACATCGCAAATATAGACTTATCCTCCTCCAAAGCTTGCTCTATGGCTGCTTTAATAACAAACTTCCCTTCTAGGGACTCATCTCTCTTCCAAGCTTGCTCCCTAGTTGCCTTCTTGGCAAACTTCCTATCTTGGGACTCATCTCCCTTCCAGTTTGCTCTATGACTACCTTCTCAACAAACTTCCCATCTTGGGACTGACTATTCTTAGGTGTCTTACTCAGAGGTGCCAGACAACCTAATCTGAAATTCCTACCTTAGTGTTGTACTTGAATTTGGCGTTGGGTCCAATCAAATTGAACCTTATGATATTCAAGCCAAGGTAGACCCAGAATAATATCATAGTTGTAGAGGTACCACTATAAACCTCATACACTCCAAATACTCCTTCCCAATCTTGAAGGTAATAGGATGTGAGGTGTGGAATGCAGAACCTTTTCTATCATCCGCCATCATCAAACTACTTCCAATCACTAGCTTGATAGGAATACCCAATTCCTTTGCTACTTGCATAGACATGCAATTCTTTGAACTTCCAGAATCAACCAAAATCCTACAATCCCGATTAGATATCATACCTTGCAAGTGAAGCAAACTTGCATAGGTCAAGCCTTCAATTCCATTAGAACTAATCAAGCTCCCAATAGGTGGCTCAAAATCTCCTATTGGGATTCTTTGTTTCCTTGATCATTCCGCTCCACAACCTCCACCTGAGAAACTTGTTGAGGTTGTCCATTCTTGAATGGACATTCAGCAATGCGATGCCCCGATTGGTGACAATAAAAACAACCACCATTTTTTCACAATTTCTCTCTATCTGCCATGCCAAGTGGTCTTTGTTGAATGACATCAATCCACATTGGTGTTGGCTCCTCCACTTGTGTGTAGTCTATTGGTAGGCTCTGTGGAGGTGGAGGTGGAGGTCGAGGTCAAGACAAATTTGTTGCCACCAAGGAATCAAAATGTTTGGCCAACCGCATGGCTTCCTCCAAGTATTGTGGCTCTCGCATGGTTACCTCTAATTTGGTTCTTGCCTTCAAGCCCCTCACAAATAGATCCAGAGCTTCACCTTTCAATATATCTGGAATTTACATGATGGTGTTTTGGAACTACGTAATGTAACTTCTTACAGAGCCAATCTGTTTCAACTCTGCCAACTTATCCCATGCAGCTTGTGTGGCATTTATAGCTTGGAACTAACTAATTATTGCGCTCTTGAATTCTACCCATGTCAAGATTGGTGCAACAATTTTCTGTTCCGCTTGCTCCACTCGGAATCTCCACCATAGCTTTGCTACTCCATCCAATTGGCTAGAAGCCAAGAAATCTATTTTTGCTTGTTTTGTAGATTGGTAGCTTCAAAATAACATTCACAATCAAACACAAAATTCTCCACTGCACCCAAAAGATTCTTGCCTTTAAATACCTTGGGTTTAGGGAATCTTATCCAATCTTTTTCTTCTCAAATTGGTACTCTCTCCACCTGCTCTTGTCGTCAAAGATCTCGTTCATCCAACAATCAAGTAAGGTGCTTGATTTGTTGTTGCATAGCAAAGATAACATTGGGTATTGCCGCCATGGTTGCTACTCTATCACACCACTCCCAATCTATCTAATTTACTAACACATAGAAACAACACGTCCACCGTTCTCCATAAGTTACAACCGGAAGCACCAAGGGTTCCTCAGATATGGTGATCATATGCAAAAAATCTTGTCCAAAGTACGAGGTGATGAATTGTGTGAAATGATGCTTGGGTAGTATTTGGATGCAAAAATCCCAATGGTTCAGTGGAAGTGGATTTGGTGGTCCATAAATTCAATCCATCCTATTCATGCTCTGATTCCAATGTAAAAGACAAAATCCGAGGAGAGAAATAGGAGAATAGAAACTCACATTGGGACACTTGAATGAGGGAGAACTCTGAATGCCTAGCATGAGCTTTGGCTTTGGTATTTATAGGTAGCATACAAGGCCTTTGAGAAGCTTCTCAAGAAGCTTCCTCAAGCCGCTTTCTTAGAGTGCAAGCCAAGTTAACTACGAAGCTTCTCAAGAAGCGTCCTTCTAGAAGCCGCCTACTTGGCATGCAAGCTAAGCTAGTTGGAAGCTTCTAGAATCTTCCTTCTAGAAGCTACTTACTTGAGTTGCAAGCTAAACTAGTCGAGAAGCTTCCCAAGAAGCTCCCTAGATACTTTCAGAATATTCTAGGCTAATTTGTCTTATGTGCTACTTTGTAAGCCCGACTAACTTTGTCACTAAACTCCATATTGTTACAATATGCATGTAGAGATTCAACTAGTAGAGGAAGAATAGGAAAAATCCCATATATTTTGAAGGACTCTTAAGAAGAATCAATCAGTTGATTGATATGTTTGTATCATCCACAAGAAGAGAATTTATTTTTGAAGTCTTTTGGATTTTAGAATCATAGTTGGCTGCAATTCTACTCTTCCAATGTTTGATTTTCACTTGTCCATGCAAACAACTTTGGTAAATAAAGTAATCAAGGATTGATTTCATTCTTGATTTGTAAATAAAAAGAAAAAGAAAAGAAAAGTGGTTAGTAGAGTAGAAGAAAAGAAGATATATTTTACCATGTAGTAGAGGATGTGTATGATTATGATATATTTATTATCAAATTTTACTTTTCCACGGTCGTTAACACTATGTTTTCATTTTCTAATAGTGGAAGATTTTGATAGAAGGTGGAAGACTTTGCTAGAGTGTTCAAACATTTTGGAACCTTGACTTGAACATCATCTTCTAAATAGCTTTCATGCTCATGTTTTAGTACACCATTTGTAGTTGAAGTAAATTGTATCCTACTTTTTCACAAAGTAACTATTACCCAAGTAATTGCACTAATGGATAATAATTTTAGGTAATTAATATTTAGACATCTCTTTTGATATTTCCACACCTCACTTGGAAGGTGGCCTTTATTTTCCATTGGATCTAAGGTCACCTATTTTTGTCTTTTTGTGAGGCAAATGTCACCGTTAGGAAACCGTTGTTCCTTCTCCCTTAATATTTGGTGGTGGGTGTGAAGATGAAATGTTTGTCTCATGAATATATCTCTAATGATCTTAGTGATAGGTGTTGTGAATTGTGAGTTGAAAGTGGGTTACTAGAGGTTTTAAATCTTGTATCATAACCCTAATTGGGCAATTCAAGAAGTTTGAATGCTTGTCCATGATCTTGAACTGATTGTTTTATTGGATATATTTGGGGGTGTGAAAAGATCAATTCTTTACATTTATTAAATATATTAATAATAAGTGTGAGGAAGTGTTTACTACTAAAAAATTTCAACCCATTTTGATTAAAACATCTTACAAGTTTTACATGAAAATAAGACAAGAAAGGTATTCGGACAAGATGCCCCTATGGCTTAAATGTCTTAAACTTGTTCCTTATTGAGGTCTTTCATTAAAAATGTCAAAATGATACTTTCAAAAACTACAAACTCACACAAACTTTAGTAGAGCAAGATGTTTTAGAAGAAAATTCATGAAATAATTTTAAGAATTATTGCAACCAACACTCATGAATGACCAATGTACTTGCTTTGATGTAGATAATTGAAGATCTTTTTGAAATCTCATCCAACCAAGAACATCATGGAGATGCCTTTAGCTACTTTTGGTAGGCTATTCATATAAGAAAATCTAGTGTAAGCTTTTTTTGTGCTTCCTCCTCTTCTCATTCTTTTATTGTCATAATATTTTCAATACATGAGCTAGTTTGCTAGGATGATGAAGTGAGAATCTTGTAACTACAATTTTATCTATAGCTACTCATGGGTTATTTGGTGGCAGTGGCTATATACAATGTTACGGTTTTTAAGTTGGTAGTCAGAGTCACTAGTTTACTAGGATGATGAAGTAAGGATCTTGGTAACTATAATTTTATCAATAGCTACCAATTTGGTTACTTGGTGGCAGCCATCTATTATGTTAGGGTCTATTTGATTTGATACTTAGAGTCAATATTTGTATTGTTATAATACCGTTTGCACCGTCAAATATGCCACTAGGGTTGGACTCTCAAGCCATTATAGGGAGTATACTTTGAAGTGTAGCTCCCAAGAGCTAACTTCTTCTATGTTGAGCCTTCAAGCTCTTGGTTATGGTTGATAAAGGTAGACAACCTAGATTCTTTGAGCTGGAGGGTGTATGGTTTGATGGTGTAATTAATGCAATTGGCAAATGTTGAATTCTGATTTTTGATCATCTTATTACACCAAAGAAGTAAGTGGGAAAATTGGGTTCAAGAACTATCAATATTTTCTATTCATAATAGTGGTATTTCTAGGCTTAGTGCAATTGATGGTACTTTTGATTAATTTTTTCTTGATTTTGTGGGTCTAGAAGCACTACCAAAATTTAAAAACTTGAGGTTGTGGGTGCAAGAACTATGGGTGTTGGTCATATCTCTAAGCTTGGTGTAATTTATAGTACTTTTGATTAATTTTGCTTGATTTTGCAAGTCTAGAAGTGTTGCAAAATTTCCTCAATCAAGGATATAGGTGTTCAATTTCATGGATTGAAAAGTTGATTTGAGTGCAAGAAGTCAAATCAAAGGTTGGTAGTTGTAGATTTGGCCCAAGTGCAAAATTGGGAGAACCCATCTTCCCAAATTAGAGATTTGTAGGTTCTTGTCTACCAAATTAGAGAGATTGGTAATGTGTGCAACAAGGTTTAACCCCTAGACCTTTGGTTTCTAAATTGATCTCTTAGTCAACTAGTCCACCTCTACTTGTTTTCATTGAGACTGGTGGACTCATATCTATACCTATATAGCTTTGGCTACAAGAGGACACTTGGTCCCATCCTCAATGATCATCATAGTGTAGGAGTAGATATAAACTCATAATATTAAACTACCAAATGATAGTAGACTCAATCCGATTAGATTTGTAAGGGTCCACAAGAATACACAAGAAATACCATTTGGATTTCTTGTGATTGGACCCTCTCTATTATCTACTTCTTATTTATGCGTCATGTTTGTTTGACCTTAATATTTGGATCATTGGTGCACTAGTGTGCTCTTGGTAGTGAGGTTGGAGTGATGATCAATCATACTATCTATATTTCTCTTTGGTGAGGTAGGAAGTGATGACCTACACATTGTGAGAGTACTCATTATCAATAGATTGCACTTTCCTTTAGTATAGTTGCTACAATTAGAGGTACTTAGGCTGCATTAGTGGGTATTTATAGTTGATGTTTGGCTATTGGGAGTACTTGGAGGTGGCACTTGGTCATTATGGTTGTGGTGTTTGGGATAAAGTATCATGATGGAATTTTCAAGGATTCTAGAGTGGATTTAGTTGTAGCATGCAATGGGTTTACATGGAGTGGTACGTGGTATCAGCCAATATCTCAAGTCCTAGTGAGAGAGGAGATTGATTCTAATGTTGAGTTTGATACAAGAGATGACCTAATTGAGAGTTCACATTGTATATCCACACTATTGTTGTGGGACATGGACTAGATTTTTGGAGCCTCCAAAAGTTCCTAACGCTATTATGGTATAGTGTGTACCACCAAGTTGGATGATTTCATCTACAAGTTTGATGGTTGATGTGATTTATGATAGATACAAAGCCTAACTTTGTTCACACCCTTCATGGCATAGAAAGGTTTATTTTAGCACTTAAGATGTCTGTTTATGGATAATTACATGAATTCAAGCAAGCACACATGGAAGACATTGACTTGTAGAGACAATATTGGTCTCTAAAATACATCTTCATCACTTCAAGCTTGGTTTTTAGAGGTGATATGAAATGCTCATGATTCTAGTTCTAGTAACATTGGTGTATCTAGAGGTGGAGCCCTAATTGGATTTGGTGCTACTACGAGTGGTTGTACTAATGTAGGAGGTGGTGAAGTTCTAGGTTTAACCCCATGGTAGAGTTCCTTTAGTATTTGAGGTAGAATTATTGAGTTTGGATTGATAAGTTGAAGAGGTTACAAGATTTATAGTAGAAAGTAAGAGAGAGCCTATGCAATGCATACACTTGCATGAGACTATTGATCAATTTCACTCAAGGAGCTATTTTGACATAGGTTGTCCATAGGATATTGGATAAGGAGATGTGATGTAGGGTATATGATGTTACATTATTACATGCTACCTCACCAACTTTGGTGGTGATCTTTGGTCTAGCAAAGCATATTGAGCTCAACATGGTGGGTTGGAGTTGGAGCTCAACATAGTGTGGAAGTGGTTGATGCTGGAGCCAACTTGGTTGAGGAGCATGGGATTCATTCTACTAGCAATGGCTTGTGGCAATTAGTAGTTGCTAGAGTACATCATATAATACATCATTGGAAGAGTTACTTGCTAGGCATGTATTTGAGCAAGTTAGGTTTAGATTTAGTGTTGTCTTATTGGATAACCAAAGTGATCTTTTCAGTTTTTTTGAACCTTCAAGGAAGGTCTATCTATAAACCATAGAGGGTCTTATTAGACTTTGGTACTCAACTTCTTATGTTAAGGAAGGTTGCAATTCTTGGTCTTGTGCTACAAACGATCAATGTTGAGAGGTGTCTATTTTAGATCCAAATATCTATAGGAGGTAGTTTTACATAATACATCATATATGAGGAGCTCATTATTTGGATTTAGCTTGGTCATCTCATTGATAGTTTTATGATGAGAGCACATGCCATTGAGATAGTAGTAGAGTAATATGATGTATTAGTTGGTGAAGCAATGTTATATCCCACTGGTTTTAGCATTGACTAATGGGAAGAGACAACTTCCTATAGACTAGGTTGGTAGTTAGGTGAGGGACATGTATATTGCTTACTTGTATGCTTTTTCAGTAGTAGTCTTAGCTCATAGTATCAATCTCAACATCCAATGGTGTTTTTTATCTATCATGGGAATAAATTAGAGGGAAAAATCTATGCAAAGGATACTCTGATACAAGAGGATAACACTTTGATTTGGAGTATGAGTGGAGTTTTTTAATCCACCTTGGATGTTCCATTGTGGAGTTTGGATAAAGAGTTGTAGCATCATGTGGATAGGTTGATATAACAAGCTTGGAGTAGACCCTTTGTACCACCAATGGACTAGTTTGATGATGATCTCCTAGATTTTGTTACCTTGTTACCTTGTTACCTTGTTATTGCTTGACAATATCCAATAAAAGAAGTATGCTTATTGGATTGGTTTAGTAGGATTAACACTAGACTAGCGGTGGTATTGTAGGCAGCATAAGTGTAGTTGTATGGGAAGAGGGATGATATAACTAAATGAGTCTCTATACATCATGTTGCATATTTGGCATATTGATACCTTGAGTTTTTACCAATACCAATATCAATAGTTAGGAGTTACCAAAAGACCATATCATCAAACATTTCTTTGCTAGGAGTGTATGATCTAGGGAGACATGGTATTATTTATTTGGTGATTTTTGGATGGCCATGTTAAGGACATAATCATGTTGGTTGAGGACAAGGTTTTCATGATCTCCATTTTGATATGTTTTGGGAGATATTACATATATTACAACATTTCCAAGTTCATCAAGAAATTTCTCCAACATACATTTTGGAGAACTTTCCTTTGATGGGTGATATTTGCACATGAGTGATGGTAAGTACACATCAAGTCTGGTCTTGGATTGGTCTTATAATTCTTTTGGATGTGGCTAGAGTTGGATCTTGGGCATATCATCTTTATATTTGGTGGACAAAACTCTTACCCAAAGAGGTTTTAAAGTGTATATGATGGGATTCAACAACAACACATCTTGTTGATGATATTTTGGATTTTGGGCACCAATCTTAGATGGTGGAAGTGGCTAATAGGTCATCTATGGTAATGATGAGACTTGTAAGGTAGCTCAAAGCCGCTTTACCCACACTCATGATTTTCCCAACCTCCCATGCTTATCAAGAAGGAGGGATTGGACTTGTTTGAGAATAATAGTTACAATAGTTGGTGGAGCCCAACACCAATGAGAGAGAGAGAGAGAGAGAGCCTGTAATGGGTTTCTATATTGGTATTACCATTGTGTAAACAATGTTAGAGAGATCCAAGCATCAAGTTATAGACTATGGACCTGAACTATTTGACCTAGATTGTGAGCCTTGAATTGAATGAATAGCATAGAATTCACTTGACAAGCATCACCACTCGGATACTTGTGGGCTCTATGCTTATCAAGATAATTCAAGCACATACTAGGGATGATGGATTGAATTTGCATGGTATTCTTGGTACATAACAAACAATTACTAATGATAGTGATCTACTTGGGGTACATCCAAGTAAACATGATCTACTTGGGAGACATCCTTGGTCTACTTGAGACACAATTAGAGGTTGTGCAGATCTTGCGACTATAGTTCAGGGAGTTTTTTTGCTTTGAGGTTGTAGATCCTAGCAATTGAGAGTATGATAATATTGCTTTGAAGGTCCCAATGTAGTAACCAGTCAGTGTATCTTCCCAAGTGTCCACTACAATAATTATAAAAGTTACTTGGGAGTCAAAAATTGGACCAAAACTCACAAGAAGACAAAGATTGAGAGTTTTGGAGTTCTTGAGGAGCTAAAAGAGCTATCTTGCCTTCAATATGAAAGATTTGGGTGCTCTTAAGGGACTTAGTATTCAAATTTAGTTGATTAATGATGCACTAGTCTTTCAAAGTCCCTAAAATATAGTGACATTGGAGAGAGCTTTGATTTAGAGCAAGAGTCAAAACCTTTAAAGTTGGTTTGGTGGAGATGTCACATGGAGAGTATATTTTAGCCATAATGATGCCAACTAAGAAGATATGCACAAAAACTATATGGATATGCATATGTGTGGAGATTACCATCCTATCATTTGATAGACTAGAGCTGATCAATATGCTATGCTTACACTGAAAGAAGTCTTTGATATAATTGGGCATGCAAAGGTCTTTTAGTACTTTGGATTTTTGAGTAGGACACCATCAATTGTTGACCAAAGAGGAGGAAAAGTCTAGGACAACATTATGGGCTATTGATCCTTAGGATAAGGATATATTGTACTAATGTTGGTTCTTGTCACTTAGGACACTCCTATTGAGTTCTAAAGAGTCATGGATAGGATCTCAACAAGATTGGATTTTGCTTGATATTATATTGACAAAATTTTGGTCTATAGTGCTACTGTGGAGGAGTATGAGAGATTTTTTGGAGGTGTTTGAGAGATTGACATCTCATGGACTCAAATTACATCTTGGGAAATGTAGATTCTTCCAAGAGCAAGTTGATATTTAGGTTACACTATTTTTTATCTTGGCAGACTTGTGTTTAGTAGACAAAGGTGGAAACTATTGCATGTATTCCTCAAATTACATATGTGAATAGAGTGCAAGTATTCCTTGGATTGGTAAAATTTTATTGCCAATATGTGAAAGGATTTAGTGCAATTGTCAAGGCTTTGACAAAGTTGACCAAGCTTATATAGGAGTGGTGTTGAGGAGATGTGCAAGAGAGAGCTTTTGTAGAGCTCAAGGAAAAATTTATTTCCTCTCTTATCCTTAGGAGACCAATCATAATATATCCATTCTAGATTCAGAATAAATGGAGTGAGTTGGAGCTTGGAGTAGTGCTCATCCAAGAAGATGATGAGAGGAAGGAGATTGTGATGGCCTATGCTAGTTTGTTCCAAAAATTCAGCAGAGGCCAAGTACAATTCATATGAGGAAGAATGCTTGTCAACAATGTGTGCAATAGCACATTGATGATATTACTCATTTGGGAACCATTTCACTCTTATCACTAATCATCAACCACTCAAGTGGTTGATGGAGTCCAACAAGCTTTCAATTAAGCTTGCATGATAGGCTCTAATTTTATGGTTCATAGACTTGGAATGGAAAATCATGATGCAAATGGGTTGAGTAGAAGCTCATTTACAAATCAACATGATCAAACAAGAGCACATTAGCATGCTGAGATGGATGAGGAGATGGTGTTAGGTTGGCATATATTTGCAGTTTGTGTATATTGAACAAGGTTCTTATGGTATATCTCTCAATACAAACAGGAAGAACTATTGAGATCTCTAATCCAAAGAGTGAATATATTGGTACATGTATACAATATATTCATGATGATGTCTTTGTGATGGACTATCTTTGCATTGGGTAGCATAATTAGTGTTAAGGAGAGAGATCATATCCTTTAGCAAAAAAAAGTATTTAGATTGGAAGGAAGACATCTTCTTTGGGTATGGGAGGATAACAAAGTGTGAGAGGTACTCTTTTTATCTCAAAGACCACAATTGGTACAAAATGGTCATAAAGATCTAGGACATTCTGGAGTAAAAAATAAAATTGTTTACTTCAAGTCATTATTGGTGGCACGACATGCAAACTAATGTACAACAACTTGTTGCTAAATGTGTGGTTTTTATATAGTTAGATGTTATCATTCAATGCTCTTATGCTACAATTACACCCATAACCTATCATGAGGTTAGGTTACTACTGGAGTTTAGACTTTGCTAGACCTTTACCATTGATTATGAGATACCATTGATATGTTTTGGTTATTGTGGAGCACTAGCCAAGTCTTGATTGATCAAGGTATAGAGTTCTTGGGAGATATTAGGTCTTGTTTGACAAGGCTTTGATTGATCACCATACTATATCTCAAGATCACCATGAGGTAGATGGTTTAGCATAGAGAGTTGTTTGACAATCATGAGAAGATTTCATAAGTATAGTTTGTAGAGAGGCCACTTGGAAGATTGAGATCTATAGTTGCCTTGGTTGGCTATGGGATATACATTCAATTAGCAAGCCCACTTATCGTCCTTTTCTCCCCACTTCTTACTCTATGGACAAGTTCTAGATTAACCTACAACCATTCATTGTGATGCTATTGTAGTTTTGGACTTGGATGATCCAAAAGTATGGATGAGTGCATGTTCTCATTGGTTCTCAATGGTTAGAGACTTTTAGTGAGCAATGCAAATGGACTTTGAGAACTTAGCAATTGCTTAACATAAGGATACCTTGTGTTATGCCATTATTTGAAGGTGAGGTTACAAACCATTGATCCATTAGTTTCATCCGGATGATTATGTATATATACACTAAATTGCACCAACAACCCTTGATGTGACTATAGGCCTCATTATCTTGAGAATGTGCATGGTTTTTCCTTCTAGTCCTCATGTTGGAAGGATGTGATGGTGGTTACTAGAAAGATTTTATTTGCAATTGTACACCATGCCACCTCCCAAACATTGATGGCATAATGAACGCAAGCTTGTCAGTTGTATATGTAGGCTTGTGATGTATGTTATGTGACTCTTCTAGTGGAGCTGTCACTAGATTTGTGTGTGATAACTATTTGAGAAAATGGCATATGACATGTTTGAACCTGTCCCTCATGGTGGTTACTCAAGAGCATTGGCTATATCCTTGATGTACTTGATACCTTAGCTAGTTTACTCCTTATGTGGTATAGATTGAAGTCAAGCTACTAACAATGAGGCTTGATAGCTATCAACCTTCTTATCTTTACTCACAATAGTACATACAACATACTTAGAGTAAATGGCTAGGAGTTAGAGGGGCCTAACTGCCAATTGGGTGGGGTGGTGGAGGCAAAAGGAGAAGGGGGGTTAGCATAGACAGTTGTGTGACAATGATGAGAAGATTACATAAGTATGGTTTGTAGATAAGCTACTTAGGAGATTGAGATCTATAGTTACCTTGGTTGGCTATGGGCTATTTGTGTGACATCTTATATGTGGAGGATTGTGGCACTTTGGAGAATTTTGTGCTTTTATAGTTTATGATATTGATATTGATATATTTTGTGTAGGAATGTACATTTGTAAAATAATTGTTACAACATTTGCAATGCAATGATGTTGGAGTGAGGATCTTGGAAACCACTATTTTATCAATAGCTATTCATGGGCTACTTTGTGGCAGTCATCTACTATGTTAGGGTCCAATTTGGCCATCAAAACCATCTTTTGCACTATAAAATATGCTTCTAGACCACTCCACCGGGTATACTTCAAAGAGCTCACTTCTTCTAGGTTGAGCCTTTGAGCTCTTGGCTATGGACAAAGGCCGTTGATTGTAACTTGGATTCTTTAAGATTAAAGTGGGTGTGGCTTGATAGTGTAATCAATGCATGTTTGTAGAAAGTATTGAGTGTTTAGATCTTACTTCTACTGATTTGATTATTACGACACTTTGGAGTTTGTGTATGACTTCTTATATGAGTTGTGCTTTCTATAGTGTATGATGTTTATACAATGTATATTTGCACTAGAACTCCTTTTTTATGATCATCTCTTTTGATTTTGGTTCTTATACCTTGACTATAGTGAATCCTTTATCTACCAATATTGTATAGTTTACAACTACAATTAGGACATTTATGCAAAGGTTTAGTGATATGACAAAAGAGATTGCTAGTACAATCATCAATCTCCAAGATGGATGGCATTGAAGATGCCTATGATGATAATAAAATTACTCTTGTAGAGATGTTATATGCTAAAAAAGATCATAATATTCCATGAAAATTTTAAGTATGTTATTTTTTTTTTCTATCATGAAGCTTTTATATAATAGATTGCATTTATAGTTTTAGCCATCCTTAGCGGCACATGAAATTTGAGTTATTACCAAAAAAAAATCCCTAAAGTGTTTTGAACGGACAAAGCATTTTGGATTTTATATGGGTTTCCTCCTTTGCAGCTCATGGATTTCTGCAAGCAAAAACTAGAACTTTACCATAAGTGCCACAAATGTTATGACAAACATTGTTTGGATGACATAAATCTGCTAGCCGGATGAAACTAGGCTCTTAGAGTTGGGGCTGGAAGCTTTTTTTTTCTCTTTATTGTATCCAAAGGACACACAACTGACTAGTATTTTAGTATTTTTGTTGAATATCTCTCACAAGAGACCGCACAACCAATCCATGCTTTTCATTTGGAGCTATTGAAAAAGTGATACATTGTTTCCTTATTGTTCATTTGACTCCATGAAAAGTAGAAATGCTTTCCATTAAGGTGTGTTTGATGAGATTGAACTAAGATACCTCTACATAATATTCAAGTTATCTCTTCAGCAAGAGGTTATTGATATTCATCTATCCACAAGATTGCCATTTATAAATAAGTATTTGAGAAATTGTTTCAAGACTTTTCATGTTGCTATTCGGTCCACTAAGATGAAGTTTGAAATCAAAGCACAAGCTTGTTGTATCTCTAAATCTACGGAATATCTTAATCTTAAATTATCTAAACATTAAATTATTAAACTTGATATCTTGTTCTAGGAAAGAATTTTCATTAATGATATTCCTAAAGCAATTTTCTGTCTTTCAGTATCTTAAATACTCTAGGAATATTTTGCATGACCTAAACCTGTGTTTTACATCCTCCTTCCATGTCCATATATTCCCTATCTTTCATGGGTGATATGTCGAATTCCTATTTAGTTACTCATTTATGGTCTTACTCAGAATCTCTTAACGTATTTTACAATATTCCAAGTTTTTGTGACTAGGTATCTTGTATCTGAAGTCAATCTCGTGTAAAGTAGGATTATATATCCCTTATCTTTCATGGATGATATTCATGTTCTTATTAATAGTTATTATTATTAGTAGTCTTAATATTAATATTTAGTTACTCATTTATGGTCCTTGTTGGAGTCCATTAATATATCCTCCAATATTCAAATTTTTGGGAGTAGATTTCCTCTATACTCAGGTCAACCTTTTGTAAAGCAGAATCAATGAGTATGGAGGATGTTGAAACTTTATGTCGTAAACAATGACAACTACACTTATCCTCAAGTTTTGTGTTATAAGAGATTGTACTCTTCTTACCTTGTTTTGTTATATCAGCTTTGCTTATCATTGTAAATGGAATTTTCTCAACCTAATATTAAATCACAATGTGGTATGTGTATGTTGGGCATGCTTTGGATCTGGTTTAGATCTGGTTTAGATTTAGAAGATTCATTAGTTATAATCTAGAGCTTAGAATCTACTCCCAAAAATTTGAATATTGGAGGATATATTAATGGACTCCAACAAGGATCATAAATGAGTAACTAAATATTAATATTAAGACTACTAATAATAATAACTATTAATAAGAATGTGAATATCATCCATGAAAGATAAGGGATATATAAATCCTACTTTACACGAGGTTGACTTCAGATACAAGATACCTAGTCACAAAAACTTGGAATATTGTAAAATACGTTAAGAGATTCTGAGTAAGACCATAAATGAGTAACTAAATAGGAATTTGACATATCACCCATGAAAGATAGGGAATATATGGACATGGAAGGAGGATGTAAAACACAGGTTTAGGTCATGCAAAATATTCCTAGAGTATTTAAGATACTGAAAGACAGAAAATTGCTTTTGGAATATCATTAGATTCATTAGATGAAGATTTATTTACTTTTGAAACCTTGAAGTGCATGAATCATTATTTATATAATTTAGATGGTTGAATTAACTATTGGAGTTAGAAAACATATTCTTTATTAATTCATTTTTAATTTCGGAAATATGTTGTGATGATTGGTTCCTTTTCTTGGACAATGGACTTAAAGAAATATGGTGGAATGTAATTCTAGAATCTTGCTTTACACTCTTAAATTTTAAGGAGTATGGTTGAATTCAAGATCTGGCTTTGTTATCTTGCCCATGGAATACGATGGCTTTGGTTTTAAGCGTCTTAAGTTTTAGATTTTAAAGGTTAATACTTCATATGTTTTTAAATTCTTGAAGTGCATCAATTATTATGAAGATAATATGGATGGTTGATATAACTTCTAGAGTTCTTAAGTACATTATGTATACTTTGATAATACATTGCAAAAATGGCTTCATCTTCTTTGACTTGTAGAAATATGATGGATCACGCGTCTAGAATTTTGTTTTGTATTGTTGAACATCAAGGAATATGGTTGAAATTGAGAACTTGCGGTTTTGAGCATACAGGAATCCCGTGGCATTGGTGGCAAGCTTATGACAACCTTATGCCATTGTTTTGTGGCAAATAGTTTCCTCCTCCTAGAATATAGCAGAATACGATTGGCTAATTCTAGAATCGTGCTATGCACTCTTTAACATCAAAGAATAACACGAAGTTCCAAAATCTTGCTATGTGGTCTTGACATGATATGATGGAATGGAAATTGGCTTGAGTCCTTGACATGGATGACTTCTATCGGCTACAAATCTAGAATCGAGCTGTGCATCCTTTAACAAGAAGGAATAAAATGAAGTTCAAAATCTTGCTTTGCCGTCTTGACATGGAGGAATGCAATGGCTTTGGTATTAAGTGTTGAGATGATTTAATGTTTCAAAATAGGAATTTCTTTTGCATTTTATTTTACTATAAAGTAATCGTGTACTTTTTAGCTTTGAAGTATAGCCAAACACTATTAAGTTCATCACAAGTTAAGGGATTAGTTATCCTGAATGAGTTGTTAAGTATAGTATTTATATACTATAGTCTAGAAATATGTGATGTAACTAGATAAAGAAGGGTGAGAATGGCACATCGATCAAATTTGGAATACTGTGATTCTAGATGAAAATTACGATGAAGTAGGATTCTAGAATCTTGCTTTTAGCTCATAAACTTATTATATTTAGGTTCTAAGGTTATTTGGCCCGTATGGTGTACTACGATTTTATAATCTAGTAGATAGAAAATGTTAATTCTTCTCATTATTTCATTTTCATTTATCAAGTTTTAAGATGTTATAATCTTTCTTCCCCTTGATTCCAATAAGATTGGAAACATAGAAGAGCATAGCATTTCTCTATCGCTTCCTGAATATCTTTTAAGGTCCACTATAATATGTTTTATTCAAAATTTTGTTTTCACCCGATTTTATGTATTTAAAAATTTTCATTTTCAGTTAAGAAATTTATATTATGTAATTAAATATATGTTATGTAATTATAGATATTATTTCTTACTTTCTAGTACAAGTTAAGCAGATATTTGAGGTCTAGAATTGGATAATTGAGCTTTCAGAAATGAACATTTGAGTTCAAACATATGGACATTTGAATTAGAAAAGAGGATATTGAAGTTTACTAAAAATGTATATTTGGGTTTTGTAAAGTTGAACTTTTGGATTATAGATTTAGATGTTTGATTTCATTGAGATGGACATTAACCTCTCAAAATTGTAGGTTTGACTTGGTTGAAATGGATATGTGGGTATTTAAACTTTCGATGTTACATATATAGACTCTACCATTTCGATATAAGATATTCAGAAGATCCACTTTTAGTGAATATTACATGATTGCCTGGATCATAATCTACCTAGAAGCATTCCTCTCTTTGCCTTTATGCTTTCTCTAGGGAATCAAATGCGTATCCACAATCACATCAATCAATCAATCAAACCGTATTCATATTCACAGAGACCCGCCTCGAAATATTGAAAGCTTTCCATCCCATTAGTCGTTTTAATTAATGAGTTCTAAATATCTGTCATGTCTGTTCTTTGGTAGTGGAACACTGAATAATCTCTATATGAATTACAGGCACCAATCAAATGTCAGAATTATATGCTAATTATCCACAAGCTACAAGAACGATTCAACTTTTGAATTCCTGACTAATATGAGATTTTACAAGCAATATAGTTTCTTTTAATTCTCATATAATATTTATTCAATGGTTGGTGGTAATATAGGGGTAACGATACAAAATATCGCGGCGTTGCAGAGCATTCCAAATATCCTTGAAGAACTGGTTTCTGTTACAATTCAGCTATATCTCAAAGAACAGATTGAATGGGGGATTTGAAAACAGAAGTTTTAGAAAAAATGGATGTGGTACCGTTGATGATCTAGGGGCTATAAGATGTACGACTGCTCTCTCTCTCTCTCGCTTTATCGCCCACATCTCAAACAGATGTGTAGAAGTACGAGCAACGCATTTATAAATGATGTAATTAGCGCTAATCTGAAATTGAAATTCGTTGTAGATTTGCTTCCAATTGATAACCTGCGTTCTCAGATGTGATATTTGGAGATAGAATGTTGGATGCGCGAGAATCAACACTCCCGTCAAAGCGCTGAGCCATAGCAAGAAGCGATCTTAGCCGGCGCGAGCGGATCTGCTGTACTGGAAGGTTTCCAGACTTTGTTGGAAACTGATGTCTGGAAGACGAACATAGATTATTCTGAAGTAGCATTTGCTGTTGAATCAAGTTTACTAGACACTCGACTCTCGACCCTGGGCTCCGCATCCCGTTCTTATTCGAGTCATGCGATGTCGAGTCCGCATCCGAGTACTGTTCGATTTCGTATTCTTGATCCGCCTTCTGCAGTTGCTTTGCTCTCAACTCGCAGGAAGAGTTCTTGAAATATCCGACGTTTCTTGGTCGAAGGTCGGGCACGCGGTGCCCACGTTGGGACGTGCACTGGACACTGACTCCAGGCATCTTAGTTTGAGAAATTGTAAGTTTTAGATCCCCTACTATGAAGCTCAAACCCACAGACACAGGTATGCTCCGCAGAGCGTTATGTATGAAGTCCATTGCCAAGAGCTCAGGTTTCTTTATATAGTTTGCGAGTCTGTTTCGAACGATGGAAACTTAATTCTCACGTTCTTTAGGAGAAGAGCGTGAAAAGCACACGCCCGCGAGCCCTCGTGATCGCGTTACTGATGTCCACGGTGGTTTGAGGTTTCTGGATGAGCGTGTGCTCCGCGAAGGTGAAACTCAATCACACTGTTTGTCATAATCTTATTATATTTTAACCATGTCTGACCAATAGCGAGTGCTTAGACGTTCCACGTGGATCTACCCCTGGGACTTCACCCTCGCCTTGACTAAAGGACTGAAGGAATATAGCCTTGAGGCCTACAAGCTATCAGCTACATCATAACACAGTGTGATGTCTGAACATACGCTATCCATCTTCACAGCGCAATAGATGCGTCGTCTTTAACGACAGCAGAAACCACACAAGTGTTGGAGTGGGACCATTCCTTATCTGCTAAAGCTCCGATTTAGCTGCCTGTTTTGTTCAGCACGTGCATATCCTCTATCCCTGATTCTTGTCTTGGCCGTACTTTATTCATCAGAGATTAGGGTCTTGATACGAAATTCACTGGTAACTAAGATTAGTACAGATTTGGCATGCATACAGCATGAGAAGAAAGCTCTAGATCCTGCAAAAGAGAACGGTAACAAGATAACATAATTCATGACAATCGAACGGAAATTGCCTTTGAAGGTAGAGAACCAGAAAAGGACCCAAGGAAAAGAAGATTTGCTAAGAGATTTGTGTAGTTTGTATTTACCTCATTATCTCATTAGACTCAAGTTCAATAAATAACCGATGAAATGAAATCCACAACGATCTCGTATATTGTCCTTAGCGTTTCTTAAAAGATGCCTTCGGAGTAGGATGGATCTCCGACCGCAACTAGCCGGACTTCAGAAAAGGACTTCCTGCCAAGCATAACCTTATTCGTTTGTTGATATGAAATAGTCCGTAGCAAGTCGAAACTGGATTTCTTTACTTTCAAAGTAAAGCACACGGTTCCGTTAGACTTGGTTGTACAGTATGTCTTTCATATCGCTACAGATAATGACTTCAAGCCAACTCCTGGAGTCGAACCCAATCAGCAAGAAACCCATGGCCTTCCGGGATTGTTATTAAAAGCCTGCACAATTTCTACTGCATGATTTTTATGACGATGGCTAAAAGCGAGTGTATCTGAACCGTTGCAAAACCACTGGCAAATAAACAATGTGTTGTAGATAGCAGAGTAAAGCTGTAGTGAAGAAAGGGCAAAACATTTTTCACATTCGCTAAACTTACGTGTTGCGTCACCAGATTGTAAACTGCAGCTAGCTAGCGTTCGGCTGTGGGACCAACAAACTCTGGTGGGTACCTGCACCACGCATTCAGATATAACTTGGAACACTCGACAGCCCGATGTAATTGGCATCAATTCGCATTTCGAACATTGTCTTCCTGGCTTCGCATCTTTCCTTGAAAGTGGATCAGCCACCTTCAGGAGATTGTACAGGAGGAAATAGTAAAATATTTCTCCGATGTGTGATTGTCCCCTTTAACTGAACCGGTTTTCGATCTTGTGCGTTTTGGTTTTGACAAGCTTTCTATGGTAAACCAGCACAGGAACCCATTTAGAGTTAATATGCGGAGACGGAGGTAGAGGGCCAGACTTCAGAACCAGGAATAGCATCTGGAATAATATTACGGAACTCCCTATTGAAGTTCGGCACAAGATATTGTGAAGTGCATAGGCTTCCGCTATTTTACATTTCGAGCTTCTGATGCTCCTGTACCGCTCGAAAGGTAAAAGGGGCATCAAAGCTTCTGCTATCCTCTTCCTATGCGCATTCCGCGAGTGGGGCCAACTAGGACTACATATCCAGGATACAACACGTATGGTTACAACCATTGTGTTCTAGTAATTAAATGCATGCTACTAATGAACTTCCTCGAACTCTGAACGAGCAATTCTTCTTGGGAAAAATAAATATGCTGCTGCTCCGTGGAGAAAGATCAGACTACCACGGTGAAAGAAGAAATTTGTCTACTACACAGGCTATGTCCATGTTTCGTATTCAGACCTACAAGTTATTGTTAGCTTTCCTAACAGTAGAAGTGAGTAATATCTATCTTATGGAGCGATTTCTGCTAACCATATTACACACTTCATGTATTGTCAACCATGTATCCAGCCTACGTGACATTCAGACCTACAAGTTATGTTACCTTCCCTAACAGTAGAAGTGAGTATTCTGTATCTTATGGAGCGATTCCCGCTAAACCATATCACACACTTTATGTATTGTGAACCATGTGTCTAGCCTATGTGACATGCATTAGATATTACATCTGTCCCCCACTCCAGAGAGACTTCACCCCTTGTCCACGACATACAACTATCTGCAGACAATAAGCTTACGACTGTTTTATGCAGCGGAGAGCTCAATGGCTGTTTATGGACAACTATCCTTCGCTTGAATCAATGGAGCCGTTTATGAAGCAAAAGCTCATATGCATGTAACGGGTTTAGCGTAATACTTACTCCCTTGAATCTCGTCTCAGGCGTCATTGGTGTATTTGTCATCGGGATAAATAGGGCTCAAGACAAAAGAAATGTTCAGCAACTTGATAGCAGAAACAGTTCATCTTGTAACCAACGCTTGAGTACACAGGAAGGTGGTTATGGATCACGAACGTACTCATCGTCGAACCAGGAGATTACAAGTGTAATTGAGTACCTAATTTGCAAATTGATCATTCAAGATCACAAGCTCACAGTGAGTGATCCACATGCCGTTCCGCAAAGCCTCAATGACTCACTCAGAAGCATAGTTTCTAATCGACGATCACTAACGTCTTTCTAAATGAGAAGTGAAGCGAATGTACATGGAGATACAACCATCAAATAAATTACGGAGTACATTTGCATATGAAAAGTATTGACAGGAAATAGTGGGCATCAGAGAGGGAAACTCCATACTGTAAACTATAAGATGAACTTCAGAGGTTACTCGCTCAGAACATCATAGAAGAAAATAGAGAACCATACCAAGCTCGTGGAACCGTTGTAATGAATGAGTAATAGTGTAAACTAAATTGTATCCAATTATCCGAAAATCAAAATGGGCCGGCAGCCTCCTATATTGAATACATGTAATATCGTTGATCAAAATGAGGACATCATATACCATGCAGGGAGATTAAATAGAAGAACAGGGAACGTCTGTCAAAAGCAGTAAACAGAATTGCCTATTGGAAGAAAAACATTATCATTTAGGAGAAACATATAGTACTTCGATACATTATATAGCATGTTTCACATATTTGCTAGATGTAATAAGCAAACAAGCTACAGCCATTCAGTGTCGATATACATACTGTACAAAAAAACGTGATACTGATGACTACACACGGAAGAAATCAAGGATAGAGGACTACATGAAAAAGAAAAGAAGATGATATTACAAAGTTTAGGAAGCAACTCTACACCGTCCACATAATTACAAGAAAGGACTGCAAAATGAGGAAATTAATCTCTTTGTTATCATAGGAAGGAATCTACAGCATTTTACTGTACTTGGTCCACAATTTGATTTGCAGTCACAAAGCTTTTGATACACACCACCGGGATTAAGAACATCGACAGCGTTTACTTCTCCATCATAACCTCAAACCATCAGCTCTAGTACCTGGAATTACAGCAGCGGGTGGAGGTACAATTCTTCTCCAGAACCAATGCTGGCTCCACAAATATGGCATATCCTCGAGAGGTACATTCTTTGTCTCGGGAAGGTAGAGCGCGACGAAGACGGTCATTAAAAATACGAGACCGCCGAAGAAATAGAAAGTTCCATACCTGAAATGGCACAACATGGTAAGTAAAGCTTGTCCCATCACAAAGGTGAAAAAGAAGTTGACGGACACCACAATGCTCTGTCCTGCAGATCGAGTCTCGAGAGGAAAAATCTCACTGGGCACTGTCCAGCCCAGAGATCCCCATGACCAACCGAAGCCGGCCACATAGATGCAGATAAACACCACAATCGATGCGGCCCATTTCTTTTCGAGGTCATTGTGGAGGTCGAGTTTCAGCTGCATTATGACCCCAAGAATGACCTGTTCGCGCAGACGAGTGAATACAGTGAGTGGTGTTCAAAACTATAGTTATTTAACTAGTGGAGCATATTGGGTTGAGACGCATATTTGAGAAATGAACCCGTTCGAAGAACGGGGAATCCAGAACCCACTAAGTATGGAACCGAGAACGTGGATATGAAGTGTATATGAACTGCAAGCATGAGCGTGTGCAAATTGAAATGAATTGCATCTGAGGAAATGGAATTTTAGTATGTAAATCTAACATTACGAAGATAAGCAGGAGCAAATACATAATTGATACATCTCAGACATACCACCTACAGAGAACTAGTATATACCATGTATATTGAGACGAATATTGAGAGTTATGACCAATTTTCCACAGAAGGAGCAAATAGGCATGTAGGATTTCGTACCAAGGTAATGAACATTTGTATCCCACCAGCGTAGAATAATTTCATTCGACCCAACCTGTCAACGAGAGCGATACCAACGAAGGTGGAAAGGGAAAGGGTTGCTCCAATAATGATGGCTGAATATAAACTTGCACTGCTACCAAATCCGATGGTTTGGAAAAGCTGTGGAGCATAAAAGAGCACGGAATTGATACCAGTTGCAATTTGGAAAAATGGAAGGAAAATAGCCATCACCAACTGAGGCCAATTTCTCCTCTGCAGTAGATTCCTGAATGGATTTTTGACCTGATTTGCTACTCTGCTGGCCTGCACCAAATCTTTATACTCTTCATCCACATTCGTTACCCCACGAATCCTCTCGAGCATGATTTTACCTTCTTCTGGACGGCTGCGTTCAATCAAGCTATTGGGTGTCTCTGGAAGGAAGAGACCACCCAATGTGAGCACGGTAGCGGGCACTGAAGCTAATCCTAGAGAAAGCCTCCAGCCCCAAGGATGTATATGGGCAGTTCCATAGTTTATCAGGTTTGCAGTAAGAATTCCAATTGTAGTTGCCAGTTGAAACATCATGTTCAGGGCACCTCTGAGATGTGCCGGGGCCATTTCCGAAAGATACAGAGGAACCACCTGAGATACGACAGCCAGCGCATGAATCCAAGGTTCCAATCAGATCACGGAGTTGCAACACGCTAAGAAATTCTGTGTAGGACAGAGTCAGGTCTAGAATGAAGGTTACATTGACAAACGAGGTAGTGAAACCCATTTCAACCAGTTGTTTCTGCAATTTTAGTACGTTGTACACAGCCGCACAGCAACTCACCTGATTGCCAAAACCCACTCCAAAACCGAGGAAAATCCGCCCGATAATAAGCATTGGAAGATTTACTGCTGATGCGTTGAGTATAGCACCTATCAGAAAGCTTACACCGGCTATAAGCATAGACGTTTTTCTTCCCAGCAATCGAGTAGTGTACGACGCCATGACTGATGCCACCATGCCAGCTAGATAAAGCGAGGATGTAAAAGCTTGAAGTGATTGATTGTCATAGACGCAGTAATTATTTTTGTTGCGTCGATCTCGAAGAACTTTCGGGAAGAATTTTCGTAAAAAGTCATCCATAGACGAGACACCACCTGAATTTTCATCCCAGTCCAGAGTAACCAAATCAGCCATTCTTTCCAAAATGTGGATAATATGATCAGCTTCCACGGGCCGTGAATTTGTGGCTGTTAACAGTCGAGATTGTACCTCGTGAAGAAGTTCCGACACAGCTGAACAGATTCACGAGTGAGTGGCCTGTCCACTCAGCATGAGCTTTCATCCAAGCTCATACTGAGCCCATGATGCAGTATGAGCGTTCTTTCAAGCTTCTGGAAATATCATTTGTTATTCTTAAGCTTTGAAATGCTTCATTCAATATCAACGGTCTATGGAAGACTTCCACATCGTCATGAAGGGAACAGGACACGGACCGACAGAAAAACAGTTCCAAATTCCGGTAGAAAGTCATATGAGTCCAAGTTCGCGAAGTAGTACCAGTGATACCAATGTCGTAACCGAAAATGAGACCACCGCTAGCGGCGACGATGCAAGCGTAGACCACGAAGCTCGTGAGACGACCTGCATACTGCTTCCCGTTCGCATCCTCTGCAACAAAGCCCCCAGCCATGGCTGCTGAATCTTATTGCAGCTACTGACTCCTGCCTTTCTTCTTCAGATGCCAACCATTCACCTTCTTAAGACTTAAGCCTGTTTTTCCTCAAGAAAAACATGTCCAAGCTACTACACTGTTTCGATGAAACAATCTGCTTTACTTCTGAGGCAAACATGCGATCGTTGTAACGCAGCTCCAAAAGGTCAGAAGCGCAGGAAAACGAAGTGCTCGTGTTGTTGTTCATCTGCGAAGAGCGGCAACTGGCATGACAACCCAAACACTTCTGCAGTTAGTTCCAAACCTGTCGCAGATGGAGAACCAAGTGAAATTTATACCTGGACAGAACGGCGTGATCCCGGTGATCACTGAGACGAAGATTCCCTGGAACTCGGAAATGATCCATCTAACGGACTGAAGAAACAGACAGGAAACCACAAGAATTCGCAGACACGTGCGCAGCGTAAGCGCGTGTTGACTAGTATGACTAAGGTATGACTAGTATGACTAAAGGTAAAAGTTGAAAAGGACAGGATCACTATGCGCTACAGTCGGTGAATGAAGATTCGCGTCTCCTTCCTCATTGTGTTCCAGTGCCTAAGGTACCTACGAGCTCCACCTGCCAGACAAAGCTACAATCTCCCGTGAACTATAGGGGTTTAAGTTTCCGAAGGGACGGGACGTCTCCGAACGTGGCCAGGTCCCGGAAATTTTTCGGTTGGATTTAGACAAAAATTCCATTTCTATATGAGAACATTCGATAGCACCTCGGACCGTATCACTAGCTTGGAGTATTTATATCAGGAAGTTATGAAGCTATATATCTATGCATAAAGCCGCTCTTAGATATTGATCCGGGTGAGCCGTTTACAACTCGATATTGGGAATATTTTTATTTGTGTTTATCAGGCATCTATCTTTAGAGAGTTTAGGCAAGTCACTGGATCCTCAACGAATATCATTTTTTTATGATATTGATCCGGGGCGAGACGTTTACAACTCGATATTGGGAATATTTTTAAAAGTGTTTATCATGCATCTATCTTTATCTTTAGAGAGTTTAGGGAAGTCGTTGGATCCTTGTCGAATATCATTTTTTTAATGATCATTCCATGACTCTCTTGTTTCCTTTTACTACCCACTCGGATGGTCATAGAGAATATTTTTAATAGTGTATTTTGTGCATCTATGTTTAGAGAGTTTAATGGGGTCAGTGGATCCTTGGCAAATCTCATTGTTTTTTAATGATCATTCTATGACTCTCTTGTTTCCTTTTACTACCAGTATGGTTGGTCATAGGAGAGAATCACCATTGTTGAGTGAGTTGTAGATACATGACAAGGAGATCTTTTAGGAGAACCTTTGTTTGCCATGGTTCACTTCAGAGTTCTCTTATCTACTACATTGGTTATGCCAAGTTGTGTATTTCTCTCCTTGGTAAACTATATCACATTGTGGGGCCCGTAGATCAGATTAGACAAGCCTTTGATCACTTCTGTAACAGTATGGAGTTTAGCGACGTAGCTAGTAAGGCTAATGAAGTAGAGAATAAGCCAAATTAGCCTAGAATATTCCAAAAGCATCTAGGAAGCTTCCCGACTAGTTAACTTGCACCCCAAGCAAGTAGCTTCTAAAAGGAAGCTTCTAGAAGCTTCTAACTAGCTTAGCTTGCACGTCAAGTAGGTGGCTTCTAGAAGGAAGCTTCTTGAGAAGCTTCCTAGTTAACTTGGCTTGTACTTTAAGAAAGCGACTCAAGGAAGCTTCTTGAGAAGCTTCTCAAGGGCCTTGTATGTTACTTATAAATACCAAAGCCGAAGCTCATGCTAGGCATTCAGAGTTTTCCCTCATTCAAATGTCCCAATGTGAGTTTCCATTCTCCTATTTCTCTCCTCAAATTTGGTCTTTTACATTGGTATTAGAACAAGAATGGGATGAATGGAATTTATGGACCACCAAATCCACTTCAACCAAACTATTGGGATTTTTGCGTCCAAGTACTACCCAAACATTGTTTTACACAATTCATCACCTTGCACTTTGGACAAGATTTTCTGCATATGATCACCATATTTGAGGAACCCTTGGTGCTTCCGATTGTAAGTTATGGAGAACGGTGGACATGTTGTTTCTATGTGCTAATAAATTAGATAGATTGGGAGTGGTGTGATAGAGTAGCAACCATGGCAGTAATACCCAATGTTATCCTTGCTATGCAGCAACAAATCGAGCACCTTACTCAATTGCTGGATGAATGAGATCTTTGATGACAAGAATAGGTGGAGAGAGTACCAATTTGAGAAGCAGAAGATCGGATCAGATTCTCTAAACCCAAGGTATTTGATGGAGTAGAAAAACTATGGTGGAGATTCCGAGTGGAGCGAGCTGAATGACAAATTGTTGCACCAATCTTGACATGGGCAAAATTCAAGAGCGCAATAATTAGTCAGTTCCAAGCTATAATTGCCACACAAGCTGCATGGGATAAGTTGACAGAGTTGAAACAGATTGGCTCTGTAAGAAGTCACATCATGCAGTTCCAAAACACCACATGAAAATTCCAAATATATTGGAAGGTGAAGCTCTAGATCAATTTGTGAGGGGCTTGAAGGTGAGAACCAAATTAGAGGTAACCATGCAAGATCCACAACACTTGGATGAAGCCATGTGATCGGCCGAATGTTTTGATTCCTTGGTGGCAACAACTTGGTCTTGACCTCGATCTCCACAGAGCCTACCAATACACTATACACAAGTGGAGGAGCCAACACCAATGGAGATTGATGTCATTCAACAAAGACCACTTGGCACGGCAGATAGAGAGAAACTATGGCAAAATGGTGGTTGCTTTTATTGTCACCAATTGGGGCATCGCATTGTTGAATGTCCACTCAAGAATGGATGACCTCAACAAGTTGCCCAAGTGGAGGTTGTGGAGCGGAATGATCAGGGAAACAAGGAATCCCAGTAGGAGATTTTGAGCCGCCTATTGGGAGCTTGATTAGTTCCAATGGGATTGAAGGCTCAACCTATGCAAGTTTGCTTCACTTGCAAGGTATGATATCTAATTGGGGTTGTAGGATTTTGGTTGATTATGGAAGTTCAGAGAATTGCATGTCTATGCAAGTAGCAAAGGAGTTGCGTATTCCTATCAAGCCCGTGATTGGAAATCATTTTATGATGGCGGATGGTAGAAAGGGTTTTGCATTCTGCACTTTGCATCCAATTACCTTCAAGACTGAGAAGGAGTATTTAGAGTGTATGAGGTTTGTAGTGGCACCTCTACACTATGATATCATTTTGGGTCTACCTTGGCTTGAACATCACAAGGTTCAATTTGATTGGACTTGACGCCAAATTCAAGTACAACACCAAGGTAGGAATTTCCGATTAGGTTATCTGGCACCTCTAAGTAAGACACCTTAAGAATAGTCAATCCCAAGATGGAACGTTTGTCGAGAAGGTCGCCATAGAGAAAACCTAGAAGGGAGATGAGTCCCAAGATGGGAAGTTTGCCAAGAAGGCAACCATGGAGCAAGCTTGGAAGAGAGATAAGTCCTTGGAAGGGAAGATTGTTAGTAAATCAGCCATAGAGCAAGCTTTGGAGGAAGATAAGTATGTATTCGTGGTGTGGATCAAGCCAATTGCCCAAGAACAATCTGTGGAGTGCCAAGAGCCTCATCAAGCAATGGTTGATTGGATAGTTAAGGAGTTTGCAAACATGTTTCCGGATGATTTGCTAAAGGGATTACCCTCCAATTGAGGTATGCACTTCAAGATCAAGTTATTGCCAAGGAGTACTCTAGTGAGTAGACCAATCTATCGGCTCTCACCAAAGGAGTTGGAGGAGTTACAAATAACACTTACAAAGTTGTTGGAGAAGGACTTCATACAACATAGTACCTCTCCTTGGGGAGCACCGGTAGTATTTGTACCAAAGAAAGATGGAAGACTTTGTTTCTGTATTGATTATCATGGGCTCAATAAGCAAATCATGAAGAATGCATATCCCTTGCCTCGAATCAATAACTTGCTTGATCAACTAAGTAGAGCATGCTACTTTTCCAAGTTGGATCTTTGTAGTAGCTATTGGCAAATTCCTATTGATAAAGAGGATGTGCAAAAGACTATCTTTTGCACAAGGTATGGGCATTTTGAGTGGAGAGTTCTACCTTTTGGACTCACTAATGCTCTAGCAGTCTTCATGGATTAAATGCATTGGGTGTTGGATGGACTATTGGACTGGTCTGTGGTGGTGTTCTTGGATGATATCTTAATTTATAGCAAGACAGAGACAGAACACATGAATCATGTGCAAGAAGTCCTAAGATGACTACGACAATGGAAATTTTACTGCAAGAAGTCAAAGTGTGCCTTTTGGCAAAAGGAGGTTATCTTCTTGGGTCATAAGATCTCATCAGAGGGGATCAAGATGGAAGAATAGAAGGTCAAGGCCATTACTGATTGGCCTACCCCAAAGGATGCTACAAATGTATGGGCATTCAATGGATTGGCTAGTTTTTACCAACGGTTCATCCACTATTATGCTCATGTGGTTGTACCATTCATTGACCTCTTAGGAAAGAACTCAAGCTTCCAATGGACCACCAAGCATGAAGAAGCATTCCAGAAGTTAAAGCATATGGTGTCTTCAAGACCCATTCTTCAACCATATGATCCTCAACTACCTTGTGTGGTTGATTTTGATGCTTCTAACTTTGCAATTGGAGTTGTGTTGCAACAAGAATTCCCATATGGACTACATCTCATTGCCTTTGTGTCTCATCGACTAAATACAGCTGAAAGAAATTACTCTGCTCAAGATCGGGAACAACTTGCAATGGTACATGCCACCAAGGTATGGAGGCATTATCTCTTGGGGAAACAAGTGATCATGCAAATTGATCATAAGCCATTGTTGCAGACCCTACACTTGGAGCACATGAAGTGTTGATATCATTGATGGAAAGAGCAACTCCAATTATTTGACATCAAACATGAGTACAAACCAAGTCGGTTCCATGTCATCCTTGATGCTCTATCACAAGGACCTAATTTGAAGACTCTTCCTCTCATCACGATAGAAATTACGACGGTGTCAGTTGACCCCAAGGTCCATAACGAGTTTTGATCAGCTCTACAACAAGATCCAAATGGTACATGGTCGTCTGATATCATGCGACAAGGAGTATAACACCTTCTCCGTCAAGGAAGGCCTTCTATTCCATGCGGACCAGATCTATGTTCCAACCAAAGGTAATCTTCAACTTGTGCACCTTCAAGAAGCCCATGATTTACCAATAGCTAGTCACATGGGAGTGAACAAGACCTTGGGCACCCTCCAACGCCAATGGTGGTGGCCCAACATGACACAAGATGTTCAAGAGTTTGTCTGATTGTGTGAGAGTTGTTAACGTAACAAGGCCAGTAACCAAAAGCCGAGTGGACTCCTTCAGCCACTTCCTATTCCAACTACTCGTTGGGAACATGTAAGCTTAGATCTCATCACCTCCTTACCCAAGACACAACAAGGTCACATAGCAATTGCGGTGTTTGTGGATAAGCTTAGTAAGCAAATCCATTCGGCACCAACGGTTGATACTTTGGATGCTCCAACCTTGGTGCAACTCTACTTTGATAATTTCTTCAAACATCATGGGATGCCATGTGTACTCATCTTTGACCGTGATACTCGCTTCATCAGAAAGTTTTGGCAAGCACTCTTCTAGCTACCTAGTACCAAGCTTGCTTTGTCCACAGCCTATCATCCTCAAACTGATGGACAAACTGAACATGAAAATCACACCTTGGAAGATATGCTTTGTGCCTTTGTCAACATTCACCATACCAATTGGGATCAATGTCTTGCAACTATAGAGTTTGCATACAATAATTCTAAACAGGCAAGCACCGGATTCTCTCCTTTGTTTCTCAATTTTGTCCAAGATCCGCTTGTCCAAGATTCTCTTCTTGCTCCTCCTCTGTCTCAAGTCCCCCATACTACAACCTTCTTGACCATCATCTCCAAATCTCTCCAACAAGCCAAATCTCACCTCCTTGTTATTCAAAATCATCAAGAACAATATGTGGACCATCATCGTCGTGATCTCACCTTTGAAGTTGGTGATAAAGTTATGTTATCCTCTAGTAATCTACTCCTCCTACTTGATACCCAAGTTCATAAACTTAGATAGGATCTTTTGATGTCACCCAAATTGTCTCTCTTGTTGCTTATCGACTTGCTTTACCTTCTCATATGCGCATACATCCTGTCTTTCATGTTTTCAAGTTGAAACACTTTGTTCATAATCCCTCTTCTTTCTCCTCTTGAGTCCAACCTCCTCCTCCCCAAATCCCTATCAATGATCATGAGGAGTTTGAAGTTAATCATATCCTTGCACGTCGCCACATCTAACAAGGACGCCGCCAACATACGGAGTACAAGGTCCTTTGGAAAGGGTATCTCCTTCATGATGCCACATAGGAACCTCTTTCTCACCTCTATAATGCACAGATGGCCATCCTGGAGTTTGAAGCTTCAATGGCGACGAGGATGTCACCAACTAGAAGTGAGTGAATATGTAACAATACGGAGTTTAGCGACGTAGCTAGTAAGGCTAACAAAGTAGGGAATAAGCCAAATTAGCCTAGAATATTCCAAATGCATCTAGGAAGCTTCTTGGGAAGCTTCTTGACTAGTTAACTTGCACCTCAAGTAGGTAGCTTCTAAAAGAAGCTTCTAGAAGCTTCTAACTAGCTTAGCTTGCATGCCAAGTAAGTGGCTTCTAGAAGGAAGCTTCTTGAGAAGCTTCCTAGTTAACTTGGCTTGCACTCTAAGAAAGCGGTTCAAGGAAACTTCTTGAGAAGCTTCTCAAGGGCCTTGTATGCTACTTGTGAATACCAAAGCTGAAGCTCATGCTAGGCATTCAGAGTTTTCTCTCATTCAAGTGTCCCAATGTGAGTTTCTATTCTCCTATTTCTCTCCTTGGATTTAGTCTTTTACAACTTCACTACTGAGTTACATCTTGTAAGCTTGTACATCTTGTAAGCTTGAGAGTCAAGGTGTCAAAGTGTAGAGCATGGTCCCCTTCAAGTATCACTCTCCACCTTGAGCATCTAGAGTGGTGTGTCACATCTACAAATGTATCACTGTATTCTTGGAGTGCTAGTAGGAGCCAAGGATTTTATCACATGCTTCTTAGACGTTTCCCTTGCAAGAGATATTCTCCATGTGGATGACCTTCCTCTACTAGAAGATATGTAGGTGGCACTTGGTATACTCTCCTCTAGTATTGCCCGTTGACAGATAGGTAATATTACCTTCTTTGTGCAGTTCCCCCTTCCTTGACTTTCCTATCATGTTTGAGAGTTTTGATAGGAGGATTATGTGAATCTTTGGTGATATAATCATACTAGGGACATTTAAGTGTGTGACATAGAGGGGGGGAGGACTCAAGGATCAAAGAAGCTGAGAGAGACGGTGAACCATCCCACAAGAGGAGGGCATTGGTTAAGGCAAGTGCAAAGAGTAATCCTATGTCAAATGAGTTTGCATAAGATATTGCAAGCCATACAAAATTGAAGTTTGACATAATGGAGGCTAGACAAAGGTGTAAAATGGCTAAAATCAAAGCCCAAAAGATTACTAAATTAGAAAAGTTGTGTGTGATAGGAGGAGAGAATGAAGGAAAAATATTTTATGATTAAGGCAAGGCTAGCAAAATCAAAGAAATAGTTTGAAATGACATTAGATTAGCAAAGGTAGGGAAAACCTCCCATGAAATTAAAGGCATTGTAACCATCTTTGCTCAGATTGGTGCAGTTGATTGCATTGCAAGTAGTAATCACCTTGTCCTCAAATACCTTGCTGATGGCAAGCAAATTCACATGACATTGCAATCAAATTGATGGTATAAGTTTTGATAATAATAAAGTTATGATGTTTCTTCACTCCTATGAATGGGTTTACTTGCATGTACATGGATTTGTTGGATTGAGGTTGGATGGATTTGCTTGCTTTTGGACAGATTCTCTTGCTCACTATTGGACATATTTGCTTAATTTCAGATGGATTTGTGCAAGCATTTCAAAGAAGCAAGGGCAGATATACTTGTTGGAGTGCAGAGTTACTTTAGGAAAAAGGTGGTTCATGTTCTACATATGGATCCACCCATATCAAATTGTGTTCACTCATGTTATGGTAGATTTTCTCATCTTGTAACTGATTCACTCAAGTTGGGTTGAAGCACTTGAGTTGAAAAAAATGTGCTTGTAGTAATTTTTATTTAGTCACCTATGAGATAGGGTTTGACTGTTTGTTGTGAGTCCGCTCCTTTTTGGTCTGATCAAATTTGCTTGTGCATGTTTGGATTTGCTCATGAATTTTTGAATTTGCTTGTGATTATCTTAGATTTGCACACATCTTTGGATTTGCTTGTGTGGTGTGGATCTACTCTCATCAACTTGGGAGGGATTTCATGTTGTATGAATGGATATCAAGAGAAATGCCTATATCTAAGTAGTATGCATAAGGAAACAAAAACAAAACAATAGCATGTGTAGAAAAATACAACTCATAGGAAAAGACAACTTCTTAATGAGGCATAATTGAAATATACTCTTTAATAGAAACACAAACTATTACCTTGTAAAAACATGAGGGGAAAACATTAGTTAGAAGAGAAAGTGCCAAATAACATGATTTGTGCAAGATGTATGCAAATCCAAATAAGTAATAAATCTGCAAAAGAGTTTTAGTGAAACAAATAGATGAAACATTGAGACTCCACATATATGCCAAAGGCCAAGAAAAGCCTAGTGAGTGTGATATGAGCTTTTTTATTATAAACATGGTAATACATAACAAAATAAATTAACAAATGTACAAAGATGATGAACATGAAAGCAATGGAGTATAGAGTGGAGTGCTTGAGGTGCACCTAAGGCATGTTAGGGCATAGTCAAGGCGTTGCCTAAAACATTATGAGGCATCGAGTAAGGATTATATGCCCACATGTATCTCCATTGTTTGTCTATCAAGGATGGACCCTAGATAATCCCCACTAATCTCACATATGGGTTGGCACTATACTCTTGAAGTTGTCATGAAGTCCACTTGTCCTCAAAGAATGTAATAATTAGGTGGTCATCAGTTCTAAATCTATCTAATGGACCTACCAAATAGTTGAACATAGAAATGTGTGCTAACTATTTATTATAACATGGTGAGAAGGCATGAAGATGGATAGCACCATGGAGGTGGTTCCTCCAATATAGTAATGAAAAAATCTCCACTATTGGAATATCTCAAATGGATAACCCATATGAAGTAAAAATGCTATAAGGTCTCACTCTTAAGTCTCTTAAGCCATTAGTGAAACTATTGGTGTCACACAATAGACTCAAAAGTTGATCCCCATTATGTTCTCCCACGGGTAAGAAGCCAAATGTCCACATGGAATGAAGGAAGAACTCCAACTCACTTTTTGTAATACCAATAGTTAGACACATGATCTAGAGATGAAATTTGGTTTGGTAACATCTAGGTGGATTTTATACATAAGTAGGTCAGATATAGGTATCACCAAAAGAGTACTTCTACTAATAGGCCAAAAACCAAAACATGCTTGAAGACTTTAGAATCAATAGCTAGACATATGATCTAGAGGTGAAACTTGGAGTGGTGATATCTAGAAGGATGTTACACATGATGGAGAACATAGATCAGATAGAGGTATCACCAAAAGAGCACTTCTACTAATAGGGCATAAGCCAAAAATAGCCTGAACTTTAAAGCCATTTTTGAAGGCCTAAACGGATGAATTAGGCCTCAAAATGGAAAGATTCCACCCCTACAAGTGGAAAGGCTTCCCTTCTCCCCCCATGATTTGTCTCATTGAGAGCTTTCCAATGGTACCTTACCCATGCAATTTTAAGCTTCCTACAAGAAGATTCCCTAAAGATTCCTTTGGTCAACTAGATAGGACAAGGGCCCATTTGACCCAACCCATTTGACCAACTAGATAGGATAAGGACTGACATGTCACCCATCCAAAAAATTAATCCAAGGATGGAGCTCGCTGACAGGTCACCAATCCATATATCTGATCCAAGGGTGGAGCTTCCTTTAAGGGGATCTTCTTTGCTATATACTTAAGAGTAGTTGCTCCTTTGGGGCATCGAAGGATTGAGTGTGAAATCTGTGTTTTCTCTATTGAAGAGTTGTCTTGTCCTTGGAGTATTACACTCTTCATAGAATTGGACCATATAATAATCTCAAAGTGTGTCAAACAAAATTCCAAAAATTGTTGAGTTCTTCATTGTGTTACATAGCATATAGATTCTAGGTTTGTCTCTCCATGTGGATGCTAGCCATGATCTACATATCTAGCATGCCACTTGTGACAAATGGCACTAGTCAACCACATAACATCTACCAAACAACCCACATCTAAAACTACAATCTTCCTTTTGTTATTGCCCTAGGTAGATGATGGAAGGAATAAACATGGTAGATTAGGCCTTGCTCTAGGCAAAGACTCTAGCTTGATCCTCTCAACTTCATCAATTTGAGTTAGTTAGCAAACTCTATGGACATCATTTTTCTGAGTCATGTGGGAATCTCTTCCTATATCATCCATTTGAGTAATGATTATCACCATCCATAATCACCAATCCAAGTCTGCATTTGAGTCTAGCTAGTGACTATTTCTAAAGCTGTCTTCACTTCATGAAGTGTATTGTGAGTTTAACTTAATTTTTCTTGAGTCCTCTCCAACCTCTCATGATTGAAGGTGAATTCTCATCAAGTTAACTCCTTGTGACTCCTTAAAGCCTCAACCATAGTCTTTCACCAAGCCACCTCAATGTCTAACTCAACTAGTCTATCTACTCTTGCTCTTGAATCCTTGGTAAAGCTCACATTTGACTCCTCTCACTCTGCAAGAGCATGCTCTTGTGCAAGAAGAATGTGCTCTCTCTCTTTCTTTAAGATATGTGCCACTCATGCGTATGCTCTCTCTTATTGTGTACAAGATCCATATCTCTAAAGCCAGCCTCCAAGGTAGAATCCATGTCCATCCTATCCAACTCATCTCTTGAAAGCTCTCTAGATGGGCAAAATTGGGGGAGGATATATCCTCTAATAGCTCAACACTCAAAAGGGGCCATTGCAACATTTTTCATGGGATAAACGGTCATGCAAAGACTTGGTAGGTGAACTACTCCCATACCTATGCAAAAATACTTTCATTGCTAGAATCAACATTCCTAGAATGAAACACCTAGAGTATATTTTGCACTAGGAGTTTTCTCTTATAGCTTGTGGTGAAGTGTTACACATAAGAGTTTAGTTTACTAGAATATGAGAGCAGAACTCCTTCATAGCAAGATGGATCCAAAATTCATTCTGTGCATATGGAGTCTAGATCTCATTATGTGCATATAGAGTTTGGATGAAAGGTAAACCAAATATGTGCAACTTGATATAGAGAAATGAGGACATTAAATGCAAATGAGATGCAAGTTATGTAAAGTATATAGGATATGTAAAGATTGCTAGGAAAGTGAAAGTCAAGGAAGATCCATGAGTCAACCTAGATGTATGAACTCCAAAAAGTATGAAATCACTTAGAGAGAAAAGCATTAGAAGTCTAGATATAGATTATATTGCAACATGTGATTTGAACACATAAGTCCTAAACTACCAAAAACATAGAATGAAGCAAAAGGTGGTCATAATATGCTTTCACAAAGCACAAATTATTTCATCAATGCATAACATGCCTAATGTGCAAGTTGATATGAGTAATGAATCCATAAAGGAGGTAAAGAATATAATAAATTCTTTGTTAGGTTAAGCTCAAACACAATATAAATAATCTAATTAATATTATTACAAAATTGATATACGTCATGTAATAGATAATTGCTAAACAAAGCATGTATTAGAATGGAGAGGACAATTTATAAAGGAAGGCCAAGATGCCAAACTAAAAAAGTTAATTGAATTGATATCACTTTCCGTCTTCCTAGTGATGGTCACCCTCTCCTTCCAATGATTCCTCTACCAAAGTATGAGCACTACTAAAACTCACTTCCGTGTTGATCATATGTGACCTTGTGCTCACCTATAAGACTGCTCTTGAAGAACATATGTGTTAGGAATTGACCCCACAAAGCTCATCTGGTACCACCCACTATCTAGATGCCTCAATTGTTTCTATAAGTATCATATCTTGGCCCCCACAACTAGTAATATAAGCTCCACCCAATCATAGTCCTCATCAGCATACAATAGCTTTGTGGTCACATGGAGAAAAAAATGTTCATGGACCACCTTTGGCTTCCTAATAGGGATAAGAAGCAAACTTAACATCTAGAAGAATGCTCTCCATGCTAGATAGATGCACTTGTGGATAAGATATCTCTTGGTAGTGAAGTCTCTGATTGGAAACCACTCCTTGATCAATTAGTGTGGAATATATCCCTTTTCAGCATATTACCTCTTGCCAAAGTAAATGCATCTTGAATGCCTCCAAGCATTACAGTGGAAATTCTATCATGTATCATACCCATGTGGGGTGATCTTGTCCTATATGCATGTTGTGAGCCGGCATGTCTCTCACTCAGGATGAACCTCTGATGGATATTATGGAAACACACCATGGACTAATAAGGCAATGAACCCCAACTCCATCATACTCCTCCAAGGCTAACACTCCAAGACTCAAACCATTGCTCACTAGAGAACTCAATGAGAGAGAGATAGTTGCAAATGAAAGGATGGTGAGTACCTCCTCACCCCTAGTTTATATACTTATGAAATAGTTATACACCAAAATTACTAATTACTGGAGTAACTCAAGTAACTAGGCTAAAAGTCAGATTAAGTCAAAAAGCTAAAGGAATATCCATAGTCCTGGGAACATTCACCTAAGCATGTGGTCTTGTCTTGACCCAAGCATTAAGTCAAGGATTTCTTCACATGGGTTATCCTTGAACTAGAGAAGAATCCAAAACAAAAAGGCTTATTGGCCCAAGAGTTCTCAACTCTTTCCTCAAAGCCAAACATTTAGGAATAATACCAATTCAACACATTAGAATCTACAATAGTGGTGCTCATATTTTCCACTTCCTCTAAAGTAAGTTGCACTCTATCTTAAGTATGACTAACTTTAGCCAATCATGATTAATGTAGAATCATTTTTTATCTTTATATAAATAATATCTCACAAGTACTTATAATACCAAACTAAATATCACAATAGCACGTATATGCACAAACGGGTGTTATAGTGCAAACTCTATACACAAAGCAACCTGCAAGGAAAAAGGAAAATTGTAAAGAATCAAAAATTGTTGCAAGTGCAATTGCTCACAAAAGATATCTTTCTCTATTGTGGAAAATAGGTTTGCTTGTGTCAAAGATGGATCCACTTATGTAATAGTGGGATTTGATTGCAACCAAGGAAGATCTACTTGCATTGCAAGTGGATCCACTCACATAAGCACATGGATTAGCTTTGGGAGGGGTGGACCTATTTGCCCGAGATGTAGATCCACTCGGTAGGGATGGATCTACTTGGCCAAGAGGTGTATTTTGTTGCCTAAGAGGTGGATCTATTTGGCAAGAGTTGGATTTGCTTAGCTAAGCAGCCAGATCCACTCACAAAGAAGGGGTTTCTACATTGCTTCTTCTTAACAAAAAACAAAATTTTAACAAAAAAGACACAATTAAAAAATTTGATAGAATTGCAAAATTCCAAAATTACAAAATGAAGGGAAATTTGAATAAGGAAATTGAGATGAGGACTGATTGTGATAGCTTAGTGTCAATGTACTTATAGTATAGTCAATAAGAATAGTTTGTTCTTATGAGGATTCTACTTGGAAATGCTTGAAATTGAAGTGAAACATGCACTTGTCACCAAATCTTAGTTTCTTTATTATCTCCTATTTAACCTCTTGGGAAAAAGCCACTCTTAAAAGAGGGTAGTGTCACCCTCTATGGCATACTACAAAAAATTAAAATCATAACACCAATCACTTTCACTCTAAAATCTAGCCAAGATTGCTCCTAAAAGTGATGGTTCATTCAACTCCTAGTGCCATTCTATTCCAAAGATCTAGTGTCTACAAAAATGTTATACCTTTCCTAGAAAGCACAACTTGTAGGACTGAGCTTTCTGCAACTTCTTGTCTAAAGTTTCAATTTTGTGGTTTTGCCTATGTGGTGAGCTTCTCAATAGACTCTTTGCACAAGTTCAATCCTTCAAATTCTTTAATGCACACCTTGATCAGGAGAAAGTACCTTCTTGGCACTAAGCATTAAAGACCTATTGGGAAATTCCTCACAATCAAGAGTAAACTCTTGATTAGACATTGAAATAGCATGCAAAATGTAGGACACAAAACTTGCAAAGAAATTAGAGCACTCTTTACTTGTAGTAAGAACTTGTATTTGAAAAGAATAAAAAAACACAAGTGCCAATAGCAGTCTACCTTATACACAAGTTTGGCTCCAAGCCAAAGGGATCAAAATCCCAAGTGAGTCTTGAAAAATCTGAATCTAAACTATCAATCACTACTTCTATTATCATAACCCTATCTTATTCTAATCATCTACAGAATGATTAGGCCCCTATATGTGTCAAGGAAGATATCAGACCTTGCTTAATTTATTATTTGTGTATGACCTCAAGTGCTTATACAAACCTAAGTGCCCTCTTTTTCAATTATATACAACTCCAAGTGCAATACCATTCCAAGAGCACTTTTCCTCAACTCTTCACAACTTTAAGTGCCACTCAACTTTGAAGGCTTTCTTCTAAAATACATGCTAAGTGTAAGCCTGACTGGCCTACTCAGAGTGCTTGACTATTGTATAATTGTGAGTACCTAATCCTTACTAAAGAGTGCATATCTAATTAAAGGACTTGCTTTAAGGGGGTGCTTTGGGTTAGAGCTATGGGAGGTGAAGTGCTTTGTTCACCTCTCTAGTATCTAATCAATTGGTCTATTTGGACTTGATAGCTAGCAATCTTGAGCAAGAAGGTTTGGCATACTTCATTGAAGTTCTTATCTAAATGCTCCTTCAAGTGCAAGGACATGTTGTTCATATGTTCCTCCTTGTAGGCTTGATTTTGCAAGCATTGGACTTGCATCTTCAATTTGTGTCATTTAGTTCTCAAGGCTCGCACTACTCCTTCTTCCTTTTGTATCTCCATGAACATGGCTTGGGTTTCTTTTAATTAGTGGAGTGCCTTCAAATGTTCATCCTCCCTTTTCTTTGATTGCCTGCTCCATTCAACCTTCTATTCCTCTAGCACTTGGAGGCTTTTTGCATGCTCACTCTTTCTTTTGATACCTCCTTGCCAATCTGTTCCTTTTTGAATTGAATTGTCACTTCCATTTGGTACTCTTGTATCTATAGCTCCAATATTACTACTCAGTCATGTTTCTCTTGCACGGCATTTTGAGTGCTATCTACTTCTTGGCACTTGCTTTAAAGTTTGCCTTCTTAAATTGATCAAACTTGAAGCAAAGTGCTTTCTAATCCCTCTCAAACCTCTTGGTCTTGGATGCCTGATGATCTTGTTCATCCCCAATAGTGGCATGTCTCCTCTTTAGCTCTTGGTTCTCTTGCATCAAGCCACTTACCTTCACAGCCTTTGCCTTGTACAAGTCTTTGGACTTTGTTGCCTCCTCCTTCACCAAGTTCTCTCTGGCCTTCCAAGTTTAAACATGCTTGTGCGTGGCCTTGATCAACATGATGTAGTCCAACATATCAAGGCACTTAGATGCAGTGCATGATCCATGGAGTGGATGATGAAATTCTAGCTATCCTACACCTACATCAACTTGGATGTTGTAGGTGCTTTCTGCACTTTGATATGCAATTCTAGTGCATTTTCAAAAAGATTTGTTAGAATGTTAATTTCCTCCTCTTCTTCCATATTGTTGGTGGTGCAATCTTCCTCTTCTATTCAATCATCAGCCCCTTTTTCTTATCTTGGCTGAAGTTCTTTGTCCTTCAAGCACACAACCTGCTCTTGTACTTTTCCTACAACTTCTTTTGGAACTTTAGGACTCAAAGGTGCCTGCTCAAGCACTATCTCTTCTTCTACAATGTTTACTTTATCATCTATAGGGCTTGCATCCATGTTTTGGTCTTGTACTTGGGGAGAAAATTGAGCATCTTTCCAAAGTCTCTTCTCTTGCTTCATTATCTCTGGAGGCAAAGGTCAATCATTGCAGAGTAAAAGGACTCATGCTCCTCCTTGTCTTCATGTTCATCAACTTTAGTGTCAACTACTTCATCTTCCAAAGAGGACACTTCAATAGTTTAGGTACTTGCCTTTGACTACTTGGTTGGAGGAAGAAGTTGCTTCTTTGGGGTGGTATTCTTCCTCTTTTGAGCCTTGGGCAAGACCAATTCTTCATCTATAGGCATGAATTGGCCTATCTCTATGAACTTTATGTCCGCTAGTCGATACTTGGTGATCTAGGTAGGTCTTTCAAGTTGTTCCTCAAAATAACTTGCAAGATGAAAGTGGGTAGGGAGCCTCTTCCTCTCTTCCTTAGTTAAGGGGTTTGTCCCCATGTAGTAATGCATTGCAATAGAAGCAAGACGACTCCTTCTCTAACTTTGAAGTCTCTATGCAAGAGCTTGCACTACTTGTCAAACATTATGGCCCAAACTATAGGATCTCCTACAAATATATAATCAAAGAACAATGCTTGGAAATTTGGTTAAATGGGTAGGCTTTTTTTATTTGAAGAGTTTTATAATTGCCTTCACAATGGCTCTTCTTGCGGGATCCTTGTAACTAGCCACATTCCATCCATTGTTCTTGGAGCACTTACTATTGAAGTGGCTTTTAACTTCAAGGGTCAATTCCTTGTCTACAAATTTGGTGGCTATTGTCATGGCTCTTGCAACTGTAGCATTTGCCAATGGTCCTTGGTCCAATTCTATGGATTACTTTGTATTCCCCATGCACTTTTCTCTCTCTTACCTCTCATTGCATGAATCATATGGAAGTTTGATAACTCCTAATTCTAGAGTAGGAATCCTAAGTGCTTGCTTCTAATTACATATATCCTATAGTAAACAACCCATTTTTTCATAGCAAGGGATCTAAGGATAGCCTCCAGAGCCTTCATGTAAATTCCGAGAGTGACTGCCATGATTCTTGCACACAAGAAGATACTATGAGCTAATGTTGTACTATGCCAAGTACCTCTCTTCATGCAAAGTACTTAAGATTGCACCAAGTGCCACTTTCAAAAACAACTCTAAGCACTTATTTCTTCATAGAATTTTCAAGATGTTACTTGGTCAGCTAAGGAGTTAAGTTGGATTGCAAAAAGTTCCACTATAGGCTAAGCACATCAATTTATACACCTAGATCCAGGTCATTCCTTAGCACTTTGGTGATTTCAGAGCAGATAGGTACTCACCATTATGTGGGCAAAGGTCTTGCATGTTGTCCTTGAGTAGAGTCACTCCCACATGCCAAAAAATATGCTTGCCAACCACTTTCTCTCATGCTACACTTGCCCACTAAGTGCAAATGGTTATCTTATAGGTAGCCGCCCTTGACAATGAGTACCATTAGAGGTAAGTGCAATTTGGTAGTGAAATGTTTATTTGTTTCTCATTTTAAAATAGGTCATTTTAAAATACTATGGTTTTTTATAAACCATTCTTTTTAATTGCATGAAGAATGTCACTTCTTGTCTTTATTGCATGAAGAATATCACATTTTCTCTAGGGCAAAAAGAATTCTATCTGAAATGTTTTCAATAGCATCTGCGTCTATCAAGAGACCTAGTTGGAGAGTTTCTTGCTCCTCAACTTCTCCCATATTGAGTAGAAGGCTGATGGTATCAGCATCCACATTGATTGGTTCATCTCCAAGCACAACAATCTTTTCTTGGAGCTCAATTGTTGCGACCAGAAGTTCATCCGGGCCATTCTTGACAATGTAGTCATTCAAGCATAAAAATGGGATTTGAGACTGCTCAAATGAATGGGACTACACAAGTGATTTCACACACCACAAACCAAGATTGCATGGACTAAGAAAAGAAAAAAAAACGTTTTGTTAACAATTCAAAATATTCAAAACGTTTTAAAACGTTCTCTTTTCCGCAAAACTAAAAAAAACATTTCCATAGCGATTGGTAGTAAGTTCAAATTGCAGGAGCACTTTGCTCCAAGTGCCATGGTGGCACTCAGCACTTGGGCATGTATGCCTCACCTACCAACAATCCAAGTGCTACAACCCCTACAAGCATTCCAAATGGTCCCTCAACATTTTGAGTGTTGTTTTATCCTCAAGCACTTAGGATCATTCTACACCTTTCCAAGTGCTTCTCATCTCCTGTGTGACACTTTGCTTGCCCCCATAATAATTAGACATGGGAGCTCATGTGAAATTAAAATTCCTTCTTCTTGTCAACAAGATTACCCTACATCACTTTGAGTATCCGAACATCTTGAAAGTAGACCGACGTGCAAGTACTTGTGATTATCCTACATCACTCCAAGTGCTTCCTCCTCCTAACTTGGCAGTGTTACTCCTTTGAGTACCTCTCCATTTGAGGCACTTCTCCTAATAATTATATCATTCTCCATGGGTCTCTTAGCACTTAAGCTTGATATGATCAATAAAAGCAAATTTTTAAGAAATAGAAGCACCATACTTACGTTTGGGGGCTAGGGTATTCTAACCTAATACTTATCTTCAATCCCAATGCATCAAGGTCTACCTTGATAATACATTCAACTACATCTTTAACCTAGGTCTTGTTGAGCCATGTCCACTTGGGTCATTTTATCCCGTACTATGTTGAATTTAATTAACCTCTAACCTTCCATGTTTAGAGAGTCCAAACACTTTGCATAATCTTGGATGTCTGCCATCTTTTGCCTTTCTAAATGCTAAATTGAAAATCCACTATTTTCTTATTTTTGAAACTCAACTCTCAAGTTTTGTTTGGTCCTCTATGTAAAAAGCTTATCTCCTGATTTCTATAAATCATCTCTGTTTGTAGAGTCTACTTTGCTCACAACTATGAAGTTATGTTTGGTTCTCAAAGGCAACTGCCTCTCTTAGTACTTCTATAAATTGTCTCTGTTTTGTGAGTCTTTTTCCCTCACAACTCTTGAGTTCTGTTTGGTCCAAAACACTCAATGCACTCTCTCCAAATTTCTGATACTGTCTTTGTTAATAGAATCTACTTCCCTCTTGAGTTACGTCTGGTCCTCTATGAAAATTGCTTCTCTCATAATTTCTCAATATCATATATATTATTTGAGTCTATTCCCCTTGAAACTCTTGAGTTTTGTCCAATCCCAAACACTAAATTGCCTCTCTCTTTACATTTTAAAGTTGTCTTAGTTTGTAGAGATTTCTTCACTCTCTCCTCTCAATTTCTATCCTGGTCTCTTTGGGAATGGCCTCTCTTCCAATTTCTAAGAATCATGCTTTGTTTGCAAAATTTGTCTGCTCTAAATGGTTGAGTTCTGCACACTCCTTGCTAGGAATGTCCTCTCTCCTTGAATTTCTAGAAATTGTCTATATTCATAGTCCACTAAATCTCTCACCTCCCAATTTTTTCCCTTTTAAACTTTGGGAATGGTATCTCTCTATTTGTTTGTAAAATGTCTCTATTTGCACCTCCCTCTAAACTATTTATTTCTATTTTCTCCTCTATAGGAAAGACCTCTCTTGATTTCTTGACTTTTTTTTGGTCCTATATATCTTAATTCACCAACTTGTGGGGAAGTTTTGGTCCTAGCAAGAGTTGACTTTGGATCCTTTTGCCACAATTTGCCTTCTATTAAAGGCCCATCAAATCATTACATTTCTTGAATGGGCACACTTGCTTCTTGCAAATGAACGATCTCTTATATTAGGAGCATTTGCACATATGTTCCTAACTTGATTGTTGTATGCTTAGGGAGGGTTCTTGTACTAATGCCAATATATGAAACTCATATATTGGCATTAGTACAAGAACCCTCCCTAATCATACAACAACCGTTATCAATGACACATCCACAAGCAATTTGAATAAGCACACCACAAGCAATTTGAATCCACACTGATATGCAATTTTGGCCAATTAATGAGCAACAACCCCAATGAATTGAGTGAATCTTGCCCAACCCTAGGTGCATCCACTCCATCCCAAGCACATCCGTACAAAATCTGGGTAGATCTATATCCACTTGGGGCAAATCACCCTAAACTCGGGTGAATCTACCAAGATTTTGGCCAGATCCATATGCATCCTAAGCAAATCCCCTGACCAACCTTAGCAAATGCAACCCAACTCTGGCAAGCCTTGCTCCAACCAAGCACCTCCAATCTAGAGCAGAGCAAACCAATTCAACACCAGCCATATCTGCATGCATATCTAGTGCATCCATCCCCACAACAAGCATTCTTGCTCGTTACAGGCAAACCCACCCATGTTGCAAGCAAACACACTTTCAAATGAGTAGATCTATTTGAAATTGAGGAAAGCCATTTATAAACTATATAAAATTCATTGGGCAAGACCATTTTAATTTATTCATTCATAGGGCTTGTACAAATATCCACTACATACTCAATTTAATGCCAAAAAAATCTCTACAATTGATTTCCTTGTTTATTCTCTAATATAGACAATGCTCCCAACAGTAGCCTCTATATGGAGATGATTTGATGCACCTACATCCATGAACTAAGGTGCATCTACTTCATCTCTGACTATTTCCTCTTCATCATCCCACAGATTGCATCTAACGTATGAACATATCCAATGCAAGAGGTAGGAGTTACATTTCCTAATTTTTATTTTAACTCTCAACTCTCATACAAAATGCAAACATGCTTTTAGTAAACCAATGCAATGTTCATTTAAAGACCTTGTTTGAGCCACACATGTTGAAATTCTTCCTTTCTTGCATGTTAGCCTTTTTAAACAAAGGTACTAGATGACTCATTGGCATATATCAAACATCTCCTATTAAATATTGTTGGCTTTCAAATGATGCACAAGTGCCTCCGTGAGTTAGATCTGACCAAACCTCTAACATTTTTAAACATGTCATATCATGATATGAACCAGGTGTTCTTGACCAAATGTCATATTGGACATTACTACACACTCATGAAACAATCATCAATCACGATTTGTCATACTATTAATATACTATTAATATACTAATAGTATAATTGGTAAGAACAAGCTTTTCCCATGAGGATACAATTGAGAAATGGCTAGGTGTGAAGGACATAGTATCACTTGTCACAAGTTATTTATTGTTACATCTTTATCCTCCTAGGTAGGACAATTACGAGAAGAAGGAATTGCTCTCCATAGTGGCACAATATGGAAAAGAAAATCAAACACTCAAGTTGCATTCACAAAGATATCTTGTCAACTTGTGAACTCCTAAAGGTGATGGTTTAGTCTATATTAAAGGTCATTGGCCCCAAAGGTCTATACTCTTGCAATTACCTATATCATGCATACAATAGTGCCAATGAGAATGCTCTACCTTTTCAAAAGGTATTCTACACCGCTATACTACAAGTTCATGACTAGAGGGGATTTTTGTTACATGTGGTACTTCACTACAGTCACAACTATCATGGACGGTTGACATATTACCTCAACCCTTCAGAACACCTAAGATCTAACTTGGGGTGTTGGATCCTTACTTGATCAAGCTTAATTGCCCTCTTGCACCTCAACACTTGTGTTCTTACTTTGAGTCCCTCACCACTACTCCACCCAAAAATAACAAACATACACAATATTGAAATTGACATGTTGGGGATCATAGAGGTCCTTATTGCACTATCTCTAATATAGAATCTTGTGCATGTATACATAGATAATTGAAAATTGACCATACACATAAATGGGGTCCAAAATGATGAAGCTTAAAATTTTGCACAAGCATGAGCATCCAAGACTATGCAATGCCATCATCCCAAGATTAAGCTCTAAACCAATTGATCTAACCCCAATGTAACCACTCTATTTTACCAAATAAATGTTGAGACGGTGCCACCTACAAATAGCATTCACTATATACTACACCAATTACAATCCTCAAGCTAGACATTGGAAAAATGTTCTTGATGACATGGCATTGGAAAAAATATCCTATTGTACATGACCATTGTCCTCCCCAACATTAAATACAAGTCATTCCCCCACTAACATCCTATACCCATTAGCAAGCAACCATGGTGATCTTGACTACAATGGTCTCCCACCATGATGAGGTCTGACTCCACTGACATGATGACTTAGATGGTTGGATGACTTTGATGACATGACACCTTAGATGGTCATGGCATAACAATCACACTTCAAGGGTGTAACTTATTTTACAAATAGACACATGTATTGATATAGCCAATCTCTTCTTCTTTGACCACTTGGATTTCTCGACACATATTCTTTCTTGCATCTTTAGATCAATTCATCAACATGTTCCCCATATTCTTCTAGCTCTTTGACCTTGCTTAAGATGCTATCAAATTTGTTGTTGATATGTTTTTGCAACTTCTTGTCCAATTTGGTCAATTGCTCAATCAAATACTTCTTTGTCTTTAGATCATGTATCCCCAACTTCAACTCATAGAGCTTTGCATGATTAACTTGGGTCAATGCCACCATTCCTACTTGCATCTTCAATTGCATCTTTAGCAATATCATCCACTATTGTTTGATCACTTACATCCATTCCTCATCTAGAGTATCTTTGATGGATTGAACCTCCATATCCACCTTGTGCCTAATCTGCACGTAGAGGATCTACTCATTGTAATACCAAGGGTTAGCCATATGATCTAGATGTGAAATTCGGTTTGGTAACATCTGGAATGATGTTATACATGATGGTCAAAATAGATCAGATAGAAGTATCACCAAAAGAGTACTTCTACAAATAGGGCAAAAACCAAAGTAGACTTGAGAACCTTAGAACCAATAGCTAGACATATGATTTAAAGGTGAGAATTGGTTTGGTAACATCTGGAAGGATGTTACACATGATGGACTAAACAGATTAGAAAGAGGTATCACCAAAAGGGGACTTCTACTAATAGAGTAGGAACCAAAATATGCCTGAAATCTTTGAAGGCAATTTTGGAGGCCTAAACGGATGAATTAGGCCTTGAAAATATGTAGATTCCCCCCCCCCCCAATAGAGGAAGTGCTGGCCTTCCTCCCCCCCCCCACTTTGCCTTGTCGAGAGCTTTCCAATGGTACCTTACTCACATGATTCTGAGATTCCTATAGGAAGATTCCCTAAAAGATTCCCTCCGGTCAAAGCTTGTTTGACCAACCAGATAGGACCTAGACCAGACAGGTCACCCATCCAAGTAAGTAATCCAAGGGTGGAGCTTGCTGACATGTCATCTATCTGTGTCCCTAATCCTATGGTGGAGCTTCCTTGGAGGAGATCCTCTCTGTCTATATAATAAAGAGAAGGTGCTCCCTTGGGGCATCGAATGTTTGAGAGTGCAATCTGTGTTTTCTCTCTTCTCTTGTTCTTGGAGTATTACAATGGTATCAAAGCGAGTGTTCTAGTCCAAGAGAGTGGATCACCCCTCTTGGAATAGCATGAACTACTAAAACTGAGTAATGTGAGGTGGAGAACATAGAGTAATCGCTAGACTTAGGAAGGACTTTTTTAGAGAGCGGATGAGATGGATGCGCCGGGGGGACAATTTCCCGCACCTAGCTTTCCATTATCAAACCCATTCCACATCAAGGTTATGTACATCCAGCGTAAGCAGATGAGGGCATCGCTAGTTTATCACTTTGGTGCGGAATTCATGGACAGAGTGATAAACTCACCAAACCCGGTGATTCTACCTATGGTGATATATGACAAAGAGTGGGATTTGACGATCTACATTCTATTATGATAATATGGATATGAATGTCCCAAATCCTCTCCCTTTCAACACTCAAGTAGAAATCCGTTATGTAGTGAGGCCAAAAGTGATGTTTAGAGATTTTGTGGTTAGGAATTTTGGTGAGGAGTATTATCAACAAGTGATAGCTTTTGAGGTCCCGATGGTAGTTCTAATAGTTTGTGCGCCTTCTAGAGTGATTATATTGACTCTGTATTGAAGTAGATGTTAGCAATTGGGTGTTGCAGGAACCATGGATCCGCAGTTGCAAGAGCTGGTGGAAGGAATGCAAGGGATGTTGAATGAATTTTGAGAGATTAAGATGACCATGGAGACATTACAAAGTCAAGTGCAGATCCTGAGGAATGATCAAGCCATGCAAGAAGAAGAGCCATCTCAAAACCCTATACCTGCAACTGAAGTGCTTGGAGAGGCACCCGTGCCTACGAACTCTATCAACGGTGAAGCCACATTGCTACTTCGGATGAAGAAGACCTGCAACATCAAGCCTTACAAGGGGCAGCGTACGATGGGAGTAGTGGAAAACTGGATCTCAAGAATGAATCAATATTTCTGATTGTTCTCAACAAAGATCATAGAGCATGTTGCAGGCGTGTTTGCATGTGGGTACTTGACCGATAAAGCCCTCACATGGTATGATGCTTGGGAACAATCCATGCTGGCAGAGAGAAGGGAGGTCACATGGACAGCAATGCAAGAAGGATTGTTGAAGAATTTCCAATTGGTGGATTTTGTGCAAATGGCTCAAACCCGACTATGGGGATTGAGATAGAAGAATAGCATACAAGAGTATATGGAGGCATTTCTGGATCTACAAGTTGCAATTACCGACATGAGTCCAGTAGAGGCTCTCAACAATTTCAAACAAGGGTTGAAAGAGCGGATTCGCCAAGAAGTCATGGTGCAAAACCCTTGCACGGTATTTGAAGCCATTGCTTGTGCGTAGAGAATAGCAAGAGCATTAGGTGGAGGTGAAGGAGTAGTTCCACCTCAACATTATTGTGCAGAAATGCCACACATGGGTGGACCAGTACCGATGGAATTGGGCAACCTTCGATTTCGGGATCAAGGAGCATGGCCGCTTCAAGGAGAGCGGGAACGGATAGAAGAACAAAGAGATGGAGTCCCACGAGGAGAAGGGACTCAAGGAGAACAACACCGTTGTTACAATTGTGGCCGTATTGGGCATATATCTACCAATTGTCGCACTCGTTTCCCTAGAGCCCCTCGGCCTTTGTTCAGGCAATCTTTGAACAACATGGAGAGGCACATTGAAGAAGAGGAGGTGGAAACCACTTCGGAAAACAAAGATCGCCAATAAATGTACCTTGCGGCCTTACTGGCTCAATAAGGAAGCAAAGAAGCAAGGGAAAGAAGAAGAATAATGCACAAAGATCCCGAAAGGCAACCTCACGATTGATTGTTGTGAATGGAATCCTAGAAGGTAATCAAGTGAGAGTATTAATAGATCCAGGAGCAACAGAGAATTTCTTGTCTCGCTCTATTGCAATCAGATTGGGAATGGATCTCGAGAGAGATAGAAGTGAAGAAGTAAAGTTACCAAATGGGCAAATAGAGAGGATTGAATCATTACCTAGACGGGTAACCCTCTCTGTAGGAGAATATCAGGAAGCAATTGAGTGGCAAGTGATACAATTAGCCCGTTATGATGCAATTTTAGGCATGCCATGGATAGAGCAGTACAACCCAATCGTGGATTGGAGGAAGAAAGTAGTGAGAACCCACCAATGGTCAATCATTGGGGTTAAAGAATAATCACACAGGCAGAAATTGCCTCTATATGTCGTAGGGACGACAACTGTCTGTAAGACCAATAGATGTTTTATGGGTCTAATAAGAGAAGTCCAGAGTGCACAACTTGCTGGACAAATTCCTGAGAAATTGAAGGATGTGGTGGATGAGTTTCAAGATGTCTTTCCCGATGATCTACCCTCAGGATTACCACCTAAAAGGCGAGTAGATCACAAAATTGAGACACTCCCGGGGAAGACACCTCCTTGTAAGGCCCCATATCGCCTATCACCTCATGAGTTGGAGGAGTGTAAGACTCAAATTGAGGAGATGCTACAAAAAGCGTTCATCCAACCAAGCATATTGCCATATGGGGCCCTTGTCTTGTTTGTGAAGAAGAAGGATGGTACAATGCGCATGTGCATTGACTATCAGGGTCTGAATCAACAAACAGTGAAGAAAAAATACCCCTTACCTCGCATGGATGACCTGTTTGATCAACTCCATGGAGCGAGATACTTCACCAAATTGGACTTGCGGAGCGGTTACAATCAAATCCGAATTGTAGAGGAGGATGTGTACAAAACTGCCTTTCAAACCAAGTATGGCCACTTTGAGTATCTTGTGATGCCTTTTGGCCTCACCAATGCGCCTGCCACTTTCATGAGTCTAATGAATGAGATATTTCTTCCATACTTGGATAAGTCTATTATCATCTTCTTGGATGATATCTTAGTATATAGTAGCACAATGACAGAACACAAACAGAACACAAACAACATCTACAAGAGGTCCTCCAAATTCTAAGACAGAATCAATTGTACGCCAAAATCTCAAAGTGTGAGTTTGGCAAGTCTAAATTAGACTACTTAGTGCATAGAGTAAGTGCAAAGGGCATTCAAGTATTGACAGATAAAATAGAGGTCATTAAAAAATGGAGTGCCCCAGAAGATCAGACTCAACTTAAGAGCTTCTTGGGGTTGACGGAGTTCTATCGTAGATTTGTCAAGGACTTCTCCAAGGTTGCACAACCTTTAACGGCACTACTTGGCAAGGGGAAGAAGTGGACATGGGGAACTACACAAGAGTTGGCTTTTCAAGAATTGAAGGCCGCCTTGCTACATGCACTAATCTTGAAGTGGTATGACCCAAAATGTCCAATCAAGTTGGCTATAGATGCATCAAGCATAGCAATAGGAGCAGTCCTACAACAAGAGTGGCATGACGGATGGCATCCAATTGCATATTTCTCTCGAAAGTTGTTATTGGCAAAGCGCAACTACCACACCACAAAACAAGAAGAGCTGGCCATCGTTCTAGCAACCAAGCATTGGAAGCACTACCTGGGCGAGAAGGCATTTGTAGTAGAGATAGACCATAAACCTCTAGTCTACCTCAAGACGCAAAAGGATCTATCTCATCGCCAAATTTGGTGGGCAGAGTGGCGACAACGCTTCAACATGACAATCACCTACGTGGAAGGTAAGAAGCAACTTGCAGATGCGTTCACTCGCATGCCAATGGCAAACAACTTGGTGGCAAAGGTTAAGATTAACCCTGAATTCTAGCAAGAGATTCTAGTTGCTACAAAAACTGATCCACAGATTGTCGAAGCGCAATCATCCAAAGGTGTAACCAACACCCAAGGACTCATCTTTCAGGATGGCAGATTATGGATCCCAAATGTCCCAGAATTATGCACCACCATTCTAGCGGAATGTCATGATTTGGCCATTGCAGCTCATGTCGGAGTGGACAAGACCTTGGATGCAGTCAAGCGCCATTACTATTGGCCCAAGATGAGCAACGTCGTGATGGACTATGTGCGTAGTTGCCTACTTTGTCAACAGAACAAAGCTTCTAATCAAGCTCTTGCAGGGCTCCTTCAACCTCTCCTCACTCCTACCCAAGGTTGGCAACAAGTGAGTATGGATCTTGTCTGTGAATCACCCAAGACCACCTCAAGGTTTGACTCCATTGTGGTCTTTGTGGACCAGCTCAGCAAAATGATTCATGTACGCCCTACCACCAAGGAGGTGACCGCTCCACAACTAGCTCAATTATACTTAGATGCAGTCTTTGCTCACCATGGCTTGTCTAGAGTACTCATCACCGATAGAGGCACCCAATTCACCATTTTGTTTTGGCGAACACTCTTTGGTTTCTTCAAAACCAAGTTGGCCATGTCCACAGCTTACCACCCACAAATAGATGGCCAAATAGAGCAGGCTAATCGCACGATTGAAGATATGTTACACAGCTTCACCTTCAAAGAGCAAGAGAGGTGGGACACCCTATTACCTTTGGTGGAATTTTCTTACAACAATTCAGTGTATGCGTCCACTCAAGTCACTCCGTTCTTCCTCATGTATGGTGAGCATCCCTTCACACCTTCTAGCTTGATGAAGATCCGTCCAGTGACTACCAAGGTTGATGCAATCAACACATTTGTTTCTAGAATCCAACAAGGTGTGGAGAGCGCTAAGCACAGCTTACACATTGCGCAAAATCGACAAAAGCAGTATGTTGATGCACACCGTCGACACATGGAGTTCAATGTTGGGGATCAAGTGTGGCTATCGACAACCAACCTCACATTAGTTGGATCTCGTAAGCTCAGACCTCGTTTTATTAGGCCTTTCTTGATTCTTTGTCGCATCGGCGTTGTGGCCTATCACCTTGAGCTACCACCACACATGAAGATCCATCCATTGTTCCATGCTTCCCTACTACGCAGATATGCTCCCCGATCAGGCCAAGGTCCTTCCACACAGGACATTCAACCTTGTCTGACATTCATTGATGGCATAGAGGAATATGAAGTGGAGCGGATTCTCCAAAAGCGCATGCGTGGTACTCGCCATCCGCGGGTGGAATATCTAGTACAATGGAAAGGCTACCCCCTCTATGAAACAACCTGGGAACCCGCAGCCAATTTGGCACATGCACCGATGTTGGTGCAAGCATTTGAGCAACAATTGCACAACGAGGACATTGCGTCTTAAAAGGAGGGAGGTCTGTAATACCAAGGGTTAGCCATATGATCTAGATGTGAAATTTGTTTGGTAACATCTGGAATGATGTTATACATGATGGTCAAAATAGATCAGATAGAAGTATCACCAAAAGAGTACTTCTACTAATAGGGCAAAAACCGAAGTAGACTTGAGAACCTTAGAACCAATAGCTAGACATATGATTTAAAGGTGAGAATTGGTTTGGTAACATCTGGAAGGATGTTACACATGATGGACTAAACAGATCAGAAAGAGGTATCACCAAAAGGGGACTTCTACTAATAGAGTAGGAACCGAAATATGCCTAAAATCTTTGAAGGCAATTTCGGAGGCCTAAATGGATGAATTAGGCCTCAAAAATGTGCAATTTTACCCCCCTCCTCTCCAATGGAGGAAATGCTGGCCTTCCCTTCCCCCTGCTTTGTCTCGTTGAGAGCTTTCCAACGGTACCTTAATCACGTGATTTTGAGATTCCTATAGGAAGATTCCCTAAAAGATTCCCTCTGGTCAAAGCTTGTTTGACCAACCAGATAGGACCTAGACCAGACAGGTCACCCATCCAAGTAAGTAATCCAAGGGTGGAGCTTGCTGACATGTCACCTATCCGTGTCTCTAATCCTATGGTGGAGCATCCTTGGAGGAGATCCTCTTTGTCTATATAATAAAGAGAAGGTGCTCCCTTGGGGCATCGAATGTTTGAGAGTGCAATATGTGTTTTCTCTCTTCTCTTGTCCTTGGAGTATTACACTCATGGTCCTTGTGACCACTCATTGTTGTGGTCAGTTCCTCAATGCACATTTAAACCTTTTCAACCTCTACATTGAGGGCTTTTTTACCACTAGCACTTTGGTTGTGGAGAACCTTTAGTTCTCACTTGAGAGATGCCATCTCCTCATCTCTAGCACTTAATTGCTCCTTGTGCTTGTTTCTCATCTCCTGCCCATGATTCTTGGACCTCCCTTTAAGTGTTAGTAAATTGAAGTCCAATCAAGAGATTTTTTATCATGCCCTTGATATCTACTTCTTCATCTAGTCCAACTCCTTGTCCTTGTCCTTGTCCTTCAACTTCTCTTCTTAGGCTGCTTATTAATCCACAAATGCCTATTTGTATTGGGCAGTACCAAACTTTATTATTGCAAGCTTGTCTTTCACTAGGCGTAGCTCTACTCAATACTATTCCAACAAGGTGTTATTATGTTTCTTCCACACCTTGTGGTTCATAGATAAGGCATCACACTCCTCTCTTGCCCATTGTAGCTCCAGATCCTTATCTATGAGAGCATCCTCCATTTCATGAACTCACAACAAGTTGGCACCTATGACCATTTATCTTTCTATGGTCCAACATGCTAGAGTTTGATCATGGTGATAAATTCTTCCTCTCACAACCACAGACCCTCTTCCCAACAGTGTGAGTTCACAAGCCTCTAACTGGTCCAACTTCCGCTCTTGGTATTGAAAATGTTTCAAAAGCTCAATAAGTTGAGCCTCCAAGCGCACAATGCTAGCATAGGCCTTGGTCAACTTCTCCTTTGCTCCTAGTGTCTCCCAAATAGCCTTTTGAATTTGATAGTGTAAAAACTCTATCAAGTGCTTGTACTCTATCACTGTTGGGTCAATATCTTGATACAAAAGCAACAAGTCTTCCATGGCTTTTAATATTGGCCCCAACATGTAAAAAATCTAGGTTGATAAGGGTGTGTAATTCATAGGGTAAATTAGGCCTAGCTCCTTGTAGGCTAGTGGGGTTAGACTGGCCATTTTTCCTTTCCTATTGCAGTGTTGGGACCACTTCCCATTCTTGTAGGTGATCATGAATAGATATTGTGGCTACCAAGGTGTGTTCTTCATGGGATCTTAGTGGACAACTTGACATTCCCTTCTTCTTCAGCAATCTTCCACTACACAACACTTCAATTGTTGCTATAATTTTAGGAGCAACCACTAAAGTTGCACTTAATTTATCCAGGTCTAAGGAGAATTGTCTTCTTAAACCTTTCCTCTTTTTTGCACTCAAGAACCTCCTCTCTTGCAATCATGGGGGGGGTGGTCTAGATGTCCTTGTGTACAGGTCCTTGGGGTGGATTCACTACCCATTGCCCTTTTGAAGGCAATGTAGGTGAATTGCTCATTGTTTCCACTCTCGGTGTTGGAGGAAGGATCTTCTTTAGTTGCAATAAGGGTATTAGAATATCCTCCTCCTTGTCTACCATTGTCTCTTCTTCTTTCTTGGTGGTGGGCTGGTCCCAACACCAACATAGCCATGGGAGTGGATGGTACTTCCATGCTTTGCTTTGCATCACTTCTCTCACATTCAAAGGACACTTTGATTTGGGAGAAGAAATTCTATTGTTCTAGAAGCACCACCTCCTTCAATGATGACAATTCCTTCTCCACACTCACTTGTGGTTCTTCAACTTGGGATTTCCCTTTGATTAATGATCACTCCTACCTTTACTTCTTGACCCCGACTCACCCACGGGTTCAGAATTCTCTTTGTCTAAAGAACTCATGACATGAAGATTATGCCAATGTCTCTTCTTTGACTAGGTTGGCATTGCGGTCACCTTTTCTTTGCTTGTGCTTGCTCTTGCAACCTTATCAATCGGCACTTATTTCCCTATCTTTTGGTATTGTAGGAAAGCATCCTTATACTTTCTGGTTTCTACCGCATCCTTGAGCTGGGCTTGATGGTAGCCCACTAGGTAGTAGTGTGTTGGAAAGAGTGTCTACTCTTCCTTCTTTACTAGCCACATCCAATGTAGAAGTGTCAAACAAATGGAGAGAGGAAGTCTGGGTAAACATGTTATTATGCAAGTCAAGCAAGTTCAGATTCTTTTTCTCCTTCATCTCTAACACTATCAAGAGATAAGTAAAACCCCAAATCCACAACAATAATCATAGATGCTTGGAGTTGAGGCATCCTCATAATAATAGTGTGCCCATTTCTCCACTCTTGGAATACATAGGGAAGTCACAAATAGCATTTTCTTCTTCTTGGGAGACATCATATTGCCTAATGCTTCAAAATCAGAGCTCATAGTTGCCTTTGCACTCTCTTGAATCTCAATCACCCACTCACATAGCCTCTTGTGCTACACCTCATGACTCAAGACTCTATACCATGAGATCACCTAATATGCCTAGTTGAATTGCCTTGTGAATTTGGAGGCGGCTCAAATTCAATTGATTGAAACTTACCTTCTTCTCGAGGTGAGATGTTTATATTCCTCAATTGGCCTTTTGCAGATTTTCATCAGTCACCAATGGTGGAATATTGTTATTCCCACATGTGTGAAGTGGCACAAGGACTGATGGTGACCAAAACCAATTCTGTTTACAACATGGCAGCAATTGCTCAAGGGAAGTTGAACTGCTAAAGAATGATGGCCAAATGCTGATATGGCATCCTATACCCATGATTATGATGGTGGTCATGTGATCATGCTGAGCTCCTCTACTTCGGCGCAACAAGTCCAAACATATTGCAACACAATGGTGGTTTACCCTTTACCTTTTCACTCCCCTGTGCAGTCCACCACACAGTCCACAAGTCCGCAAACGCTCAATTTGACAAGTTGGTTTTTGATGCCAAGCTCCTCTAGGTTGGCGCAACAAGTCCAAAAATATTGCAACAATGGTGGTTTACCATTTACCTTTTCACTCCCCTTGCAGTCCACCACACAGTCCACGAGTCCGCAAATGCTCAGGTCGATGAGTTGGTTTTTGATGCCGAGCTCCCCTAGGTTGGCGCAACAAGTCCAAACATATTGCAACACAATGGTGGTATTGATTCAAGAAAGTATTGTGTAGGCATGTTTTAGTCTTATTTTAGACCAATACATAGACAAAGGTTGGTCACATTGCAAATATTGTTTTTCCTTGATTTACTAGTAATTTGCATGGGTAATAGTAAAAGGTAAAAGTAGAAAGATGGCCAAAGTTAAGGTAAAGGTAGGACAAAATTGATTACCTTTTTACCTTTTACCTTACCTTGATGAGGCCTAATCAGGAGTAGCTTCACACCACAAGATTTGGTCACAAATTACATCAGGTTTGATCTTATTAAGGCTCTTTCTAGTTGTGTTGTATGTAGACGACTCAATACTTGAGTTGGAGTCACATTAAGGCATTCTAGGTTGTGCTTTTTGTAGACAATTAACCATAAGTGGAGAGTTGCTTGCATTGGAGTTATATGTTTGTGCACATTATCAAGGGAGAAGGTAGTATTTGAACCACATAGATCCAAAATGAGAGAAAGCCGACCTCATAAAACATAAAAGGATGGGAAGACACCATCAAGCCAAACAAGGGAGAGACAAAAGAGGTAGAATAGGGCTAGACCCCAATAGTACTGATATGAGAAATCTATGGATCTATGGATTGCACCAGCCAATGCTCTTGATAGAGCAATGAACACGTGCTATCTAAAGTATGCTACAAAGTATGAGAGTGAGAGTGGTATCCCTGGCATCTATTATGATAAGCTCTCGTGCAATCTCTAACAAATGTGTCGAATGCCATATCCATCACTCCATATAACTCCAAGACTAGAGGAACAAAGAGGTGACCTTGCTGCATATTCCCTATACTTGGGAACCTTACGTGTTGTAGCACCACTTGTTGCCCATCCAAGAGGATGAGTAATCACTCCCTCCAAAGCTGCATCATGTGTAGGGTCTAAAACCACAATATTTGCCATTGTCACCTGATCATCTCAGACCAAGTATAAGTATGCTATGACACATGTTGTCTGGACAAATTATGAATGCTCCCTCCAAGCAAGGCATCCACTCTCTTGTGCCATAGCAAACACTGTATCCTTGATGGCATCATGGGTAGCTATCATTTGTCCTTCATAAGGACACCGTGTCATATGGACTGCTACTGCATCTAGTGTAGAACCACACTCACAAGTGAGTAATAAAGATGCAAATTGGTGAACTTGTGAGACGGTCTATTTCTCACTTAGGATGAACCTCTAATGGCTCTTATGGTAGTGCACCGTGGACTAAGAAGGAAAAGAACCCCAACTCCATCATACTCCTCTAAGGCTAACACTCCAAGACTCAAGACATTTCTCACAAGAGAACTCAATGAGAGAGGGAGATAGTTGCAAATGAAAGGATGATGAGTACCTCCTCACCACTAGTTTATATACTTGTGAAATAGTTACACACCAAAGTTACTAATTACTAGAGTAACTCAAGTTACTAGGCTAAAAGTCAAATAAAGTCAAAAAGCTAAAAGAATATCCATGCTCATGGGAATATTCTCCTAAGCATATAGTCTTATCTTGACTCAATCACTAAGTCAAGGGTTCCTTCACATGGGTGTAATACTCCAAGGACAAGAGAAGAGAGAAAACATAGATTGCACACTCAAACATTCAATGCCCCAAGGGAGCACCTTCTCTTTATTATATAGACAAAGAGGATCTCCTCCAAGGAAGCTCCACCATAAGATTAGGGACACGGATAGGTGACATGTCAGCAAGCTCCACCCTTGGGTTACTTACTTGGATGGGTGACATGTCTGGTCTAGGTCCTATCTGGTTGGTCAAACAAGCTTTGACTGAAGGGAATCTTTTAGGGAATCTTCCTGTAGGAATCTCAGAATCACATGAGTAAGGTACCATTGGAAAGCTCTTGATGAGACAAAGTAGGGGGGGGGGGAAGGCCAGCCTTTCATCCATTTGGGTGGGGAGTATCTGCACATTTTCAAGGCCTAATTCATCCGTTTAGGCCTCCGAAATTGCCTTTAAAGATTTCAGGCATATTTTGGTTCCTACTCTATTTGTAGAAGTCCCCTTTTGGTGATACCTCTTTCTGATCTGTTTAGTCCATCATGTGTAACATCCTTCTAGATGTTACCAAACCAATTCTCACCTTTAAATCATATGTCTAGCTATTGGTTCTAAGGTTCTCAAGTCTATTTTGGTTTTTGCTCTATTAGTAGAAGTACTCTTTTGGTGATACTTCTATCTGATCTATTTTGACCATCATGTATAAAATCATTCCAGATGTTACCAAACCAAATTTCACATCTAGATCATATGGCTAGCTCTTGGTATTACAATGGGCTATCCTTGGACTATAGAAGAATCTGAAACAAAAAGGCTTGTGGGTCCAAGAGTTCTCAACTCTTTCCTCAAAGCTAAACACCTAGGAATAATACCAAGTCAACACACTAAAATCCAAAATAATAGTGCTCATCTTTTCTAGTTCCTCTAAAGTAAGGTCCTCTCTATTATTTATTTTTATATAAATTATATCTCGTAAGTACTTATCATACCAAAATAAATATCACAATAGCATATACATGCATAAATGGGTGTTACAAACCAAACCTAGGTGGAACTTCATTGCTATAGAGAAAGTAGTTGGTGCAAGTCAGAATGCCCTAATGCATGGTTGAGCTAGGATCCAAGAGCTTGCACCTTTGTCAGAGCAAGAGCAAAGATGTCCTCTAGTGGCCCAAGGAATAGACACGTCAACTAAGAAAGAATGTAGCATGTGTTGACATTGTCACTCCATCAAGGATGATTGCAAACCTTTGGTCCAATCTGATGGTAATGAAGCAAAAGATGGAAGATCCTCACGTGCTCATGAAGATAGACCATCTCTTGTCTACCGCAATAACACCTAGAGAGAAATGGATCCCTCCTCTACCTTGGTCACATAAGTCTCCAAAACTAGCCTATCAACAACTCCAAAATGGGAGGAAAGTAAGGATGATGAGAGCCCTAGTACCCAAAATGCTATAAGTGCCATCTCCTCCATAGACAAAATGATAAACTCAAATTTGTGATGATTTGTGATGATAAGTGCAAAATTATCCACTTCTTGGCAAGTAAAAAGAATTGTATATTCATAGCTTTGGTTTTGAAAGTTGAGGGTACTAGAGATTGACATTTATGTCTAATGTGTCATATATACACTGCTACAAAACATAAATCATTGTCAACATGAGACACTATAGAAACAAAAGTCATACAAAAGTCATACATAAACTCTTAAGTAACACAACCAACTCAAATCACACTCAACTCAAATCAAAAATCTATCTTCAACTCAATGAATCTACTGACAATGTGTATTGATTATAGTCAAGCCACACCCCTCTAGCTAAGAGACTCTAGGTTACACTTTCTGGCCTTTGTCCACCATAACCAAGAGCTCAAAGGCTCAACATCAAAGAAGTGTGCACTTTGAAGCTGCACTTTGAAGGTATACTCACTACTTGACCTAGATCTCTAGCCCTAATGGCGCTATTGATGGCACATTTGATAATGCAAATAGTGCAAGTGATAGTGGGTCCTATGGTGTAATCATTAGCCTTAATACAACATCTAGCTACCTCTAAGTAGTCTTTGATCAACTACTAATATAACTCTAACCACCAAGGTTATCACTCCAATGTCCAAGCAAACTAGCTTTGGAAATGCAAATATCATGACAATTGTCATTCACTATATGCATTGCTACATAATATACATGATGGTCAAAATCATACAATCTATAGAAGCAAAAATCATAAAAAAGTCATACATAAACTCTAAATTACTACAATTACCTCCTAGCTGGCAATAGGTACATCTAACTCCAATTAGCCATATACTCCTAGTATGTCATATGCCCTATGGTGGGCAAAGATCAAGAGGCCGGGTGCTATCAAGCCCCATCATTAGTTGCTTGTTTGCGTACTATATCACATAAAGAGTGAACTAGCTATAGGCCAAATACATCAAGGATATAACCATTGTCCTTGAGGAACCACCGTGAGAGGAGGAGTCAAACATACCTTATACCATCCTCTTGAATAGCTTTCACACCACCACCATAATAGCAATTCCATTAAAATAGCCACATAACATACACTATAAACTTGCAAGTATAACTATCAAGCTTGGATCCATAATGTCATCAAAGTTTGGAAGGTGGCATAGCGCACAATTGCGTACATGATATTTCCAAACAACACCATCATATCCTTCTAACATGAGGACTTTGGAATGCAAAACCTCATGCACTCTCAAGATAATGCAACTTGCAATCTCATCAAGTGTCGTTGGTGTAATCTACTATAGATATACATAATCACCCAGATGAAATTGATAGATTGAAGGTTGATAACCTCCTCCTCAAATAGTAGCATAATGTAAGGTATGTTGAGCAATTTATAAGTTCTTAAAGGCCATTAGCATCACTCTCCAAAAGGTGTTTTCCCATTGAGAACATGCACTTGAGAGGTAGGACATTGATCAATCAAGGCCTTGTTACACAAGATATGAAACTCTTCCAAGAACTTTGTACCTTGATCAGTCAAAGCCTTAACAGGTGCACCCAAATGACTAAGAACACAATCTAAGAACGAGTATCCCTTCATTGGACTTGTCAAGAAGTGCCACCAACTCAATCCACTTGGAGCAAGTGCTCCACCATAACCAAAACATATTGATGATGTCTCATAGGCAATGATAAGGGTCCAACAAAGTCCAAACTCCAATGGTAACCTAAATCCATCATAGGTAATGGGTGTAATTGTGGCATGTGAGTATTAAATGATGCTCTAACTTGGTCACAAACCACACATCTAGCAACAAACTATTATACATTTGTCTATATATCATGTCACCAATAATGATTGTGGAGTAAACTATATATATATGCTTTACTCCAAAATGTCCTTGCTCCTCATGAGCATGATATACCAATTCTAGTCTTTGATATGGAAGTGGTACTACTTGCACTCTACCATTGTCCCATATACAAACAAGGTTTCTATCCTCCAATCAAAATTTCCTAACTCGCTTAAAGACACAGTCTCTCTCCTTGGCACCAATTATGCCAACCACAACACCAATGTGGAGATAATCCATCACTAAGACATCATCATGAATGTCTTGTTGACATGTACCAATATCTCCACCCTCTAGATTTATGACCTCAACAACTTCTCTTGTATGTGCTAAGAGAGATACATACCATCAAAGCCTCAAAAAATATACATAGAAAAGTAGATGTAGGCCAACCTAGCACCATTGTAATACCATTAGCTAGGTAGATTATCTAGAGGTAGAAATTGGCTTACTAATATCTTGAGTGACATTATACATGATGGATTAAGTAGATCAGATAGAGATGTCACCAAAAGATACTTTCACTAATAGTGTAGAGGCCAAAAGTACCCTAAAAACTTTAGAGCCAATTTTGGAGACCTAAATGGATGAATTAAATGAAAAAGTTCCTTAACTTTAGGATGAAAGGCTTTTCTTTATCCTCCTCTTTTTTGTCTCATTGAGAGCTTTCTAATGGTACCTCACCTAAGTTATTTTGAGCTTCATACAAGAAGATTCCTAAAAGATTCTCTTTGGTCAAACTTGTTTAACCAAGCAAATAGGACAATGATCACGTGTCAAAAATCCATGTAGCTTATCTAAGGGTAGAGCTTGCTGACATGTCACCTACCTATGTATCTGATCCAAGGATGTAGCTCCTTTTGAGTGGATCGTCTTTACTATATAATAAAGACAAGGTGCTCCTTTGGAGAATCGGAGTATGGAGAAAAGAAACCTTGTGTTTTTCTTGTGTTTCTCTTGGGGTTTCTCTTATCTTTGGAACATTATGATGGTATAAGAGTAGGCATTTTAATCCAAGTGAATGGATCAAACTCTTGAAGAAACATGGGCTATTGAGATTCAGTAATTTTGAGGGGAAAAAAAGTAGTGCAATTGATAGATTGGAGGTGTTTTAGAGAGAGGATGGGATGCATACTCCTAGAAGACAATTTCCTACTCTTTGCTTTTTGTTCTTGAATCTGTTCCATATCAAGATTATGTACATCCAACATATGCAAGTGAGAGTATATATCATTTATCATTTTAGAATAGAGTTCATGGATGTAGTAATGAATTTGCCAAACCCAATGAATCCACTTGTGGTGATATATAATAGAGAGTGGGATTTGATAGTTTATACTCTATCATGATGCAATGGATTTGAATATATCACATCTTCTCCCTTTTAGCATTCAAGTAGAAATTTATTATGTAGTTAGACCAAAAGTGATATTTAGGGATTTCATAGTCAGCAATTTTGGTGAGAAATATTATCAATAAGTAATAGCCTTTGAAGTCCTAATCATTAGTGCCTCCTTTTGAGTGATCATATTAACCCTCTATTGAAGTAAGAAGTAGCAATTGAGTGTTTATTGTGTGTATGAATCATAGAGCCGCATTTATAAGATCTAATGCAAGGATTGAAAGGGATGTTGAACAAGTTTTGGGAGATCAAGATGAAAATAGAGGCATTGAAAAGTCAAGTGTGTACCTTTAGAACTGATCATGTACAGCAAGAAGGATAATCATCCCAAAACCCAATAATAGCAGCCAAAGTACTTGGAGAGTCACTCATGCCAACAACACCAGCCCAGATCAACAATGAAGGCACATTGCTACTACGGATGAAGAAGATATGTAACATCAAGCCTTATAAGGGACAATATTCCATGGGAGTAGTGGTAAACCAAATCTCAAGAATTAATTGATACCTTTGATGATTCCCAATTGAGATCATTGATAATTACATAAGCCTGTTTGCATGTAGATACTTGATTGATAAAGCCCTCATATGGTATGATGCTTGGGAATGATTGTTGTTGGGAGAAGGAAGAGAGATACTTAGACAACTATGCAAGAAGGGATGCTAAAGAATTTCCAATTTGTGGACTTTGTGTAGATAACTCAATCCTAAATATAGAGTTGATGTAGAAGAACAACATACAAGAATGCATAGTGGAATTTCTTTATCTACAAATTGTGATAAACAATATGAGTCTTGTAGAAGCTCTTGATAGTTTCAAATAGAGGTTAAAATAGCAAATTCACCAAAAGATAATGGTACAAAATCCTTGCACTATTTTTGAAGCCATTGCTTGTGCTCAAAGATTAGTAAGAGCATTTAGAGGAGGTGAAAGAGTAGTCCCAACACAACACTATTAGGTTGACACACTACACTTTGGTGGACCATTTCCTATGAAAATTGGCAACATTTGTTTCTAAGACCAAGGAGCATAATTGCTCCAAGGAGAATGGGGCGGGTCAAAGAAAGGAGAGATGGAGTCCCACAAGGAGAAGGCACCCAAGTAGAAAAATGATGTTGTTAAAATTTTAGCCAAGTTGGGCATATATATCATCAATTTTCATGCCCACCTTCCTTGTAAAAGACCAAGGTTGAGGAGAGAAATAAGAGAATGGAAGATCTGAATGGGAGATCACATTGGGATGCTTGAATAAGGGAAAGTCCAAATGCCTAGCATGAGGTTGGGCTTTGATATCTATAAGGAGCATACAAGGCTCTTGAGAAGCTTCTTGAAGCTATCTTTTTGGAGTGCAAGCCAAGTTAACCGAGAAGCTTCTCAAGAAGCTTCCTTCTAGAAATTGCCTACTTGGCATGCAAGCTAAGCTAGTTGGAAGCTTCCCAAGAAGCTTCCTTCTAGAAACTACCTACTTGAAATGCAAGCTAAGCTTACCAAGAAGCTTCCTAAGAAGCTTCATCCTAGAAATCACTACTTGGCATGCATGTTATCCAATACTTCAAAGGTACCAAGTAGCTTCCTATATACTTCTAGAATATTCTAGGCTAATTTGGCCTATTTTCTATTTCATTAACTTTTGATTAACTCATTGGTAAACTCCATATTGTTACATATTCCCCTACCACAAGTTGGTGACATCCTCATCATCATTGAAGCTTCAAACTCTTGGATGACCATTTGAGCATTTTGGAGATGAAAAAGAGGCTCCCAAGTGGCATCGTGAAGGGGATACCCTTTCTAGAGGACTTTGTACTCTATATGTTGTTGGCAACCTTGTTGAATGTGGCAATGCGCAAGGATACATTCAACTTCATGCTCCTCATGATCATTGATAGGGATGGGAAGAGGAGGAGGTTGGACACAAGAAGAAAAATAAGATGGATTAGGAACAAGGGTTTTAACTTGGAAATATGAAAGATAGGGTGGATATGCATCTGACAAGGAAAGGCAAGTTGATAAGCAATAGAAGAAATGATTTGAGTGACATCAAAGGGTCATATCCAATTAGGAGCAAGTTGATGGACTTGGGTATCAAGTGAGAGGGGTAGATTACTAGAAGAAAGCATGACCTTATCACCAAGTTGAAAGGTGAGATCATGAAGATGGTAGTCCGTATATTGTTTTTGAAAATTTTGAGCAACAAAGAGATGGGATTTGGCTTGTTGGAAGGAATGGGATATGAAGGTCAAGAAGGTGAATGAGGGACATGAGATGGAGGAGGAGCAAGAAGGGAATTTAGAACAAGTGGATGTTGGCCAAAATTAAGAAAGAAAGGAGAGAATCTTATGCTTGCCTATTTGGAATTATTGTATGACAACTCAACAACTATAAGATATTCATCCCAATTGGTATGGTGAATGTTGACAAAAGCACAAAGTATATCCTCCAAGGTGCAATTTACACATCTGATTTGTCCATCAATTTGAGGATTATAAGCCATAGACAAAGCAAGCTTGGTGCCAAGTATCTAGAAAGTGCTTGCCAAAAATTTTCTAGTGAATCAAGGATTACGGTTGGAGATGAGTACATGAGGCATACCATGATTCTTAAAGACATTATCAAAGTAGATATGTGCCAATGTTGGAGCATCTATGTTATCAAAGGTTGGTGCCAAATGGATTTGCTTGCTTATCTACAAACACCATGATTGTTGTGTGACATTGCTTTGTCTAGGGCAAGGATGTGATGAGATCTAAGCTCATGTGCTCCCATCAAGTAGATGGGATGGGAAGTGGTTGAAGGATTCCACTTGGTGTCCAATTTCTGGTCTTGTTGCAATGGCATATCTCACAAGATCAAACAAAATCTTGAACATCTTGTGCCATGTTGGACTACAACCATTGGCATTAGAGGGTACTTGTAATACCAAGAGCTAGCCATATGATCTAGATGTGAAATTTGGTTTGGTAACATTGGGAATGATGTTATAAATGATGGTTAAAATAGATCAGATAGAAGTATCACCAAAAGGGTATTTCTACTAATAGGGAAAAAACCAAATTAGACTTGAAAACCTTAGAACCAATAGCTAGACATATGATTTAAAGGTGAGAATTGGTTTGCTAACATCTAGAAGGATGTCACCAACATCCTTGGTAACATCCTTCTAGATCCTTGGTAACATCCTTCCAGATGTTACCAAGGATCTTGAAAATATGATAAAGATGCAAAAATAGATAACTTGTGACAAAGTGACACTATTTCCTTCATGATTAGCCATTTCCAAACAGTATCCTTGTAGGAATAACTTGTATTGATTATACTATCAATTCATTGACATTGGGTGGTTGATACATGTTTTTTGGCACCACTACCAGAGATACACTTCTTGGAGTGGTTGGAAGTCAAAGAGAGTGAGGCAATGGATGTCATTGGGGAAAATAGTACCTACCAATATTTCCACTCCTCAAGAGCAAAGGCCAACTCAATGACAGAGATGAAGAGAAGCTATGTGGTACTCTGCCTTGACCAAAATGCTCATACAACCTCATAGCCTGAAACAAAAATAGAGCATGATATGGAGCTTGTTGAGTAGTGATTATTGTTGAAAAAAGGAGAAATGGGAATCAAGCCCCTGCCCTAGGGCTTGTACTCATTTCCCCAGATTTCTTGATTCTATCTTCACCTAGCGCCATCAGCCAGACATCACAAGCCAAGGAGAGAAGTAAGGAGGTATCACAAGAAGGTTCTCTTGGATTGATTTCCATTCTCCACTTTGGCCAAGGAGAAAGAGTGATACTAACCCTATTAGTGGACCTTTTTTTCAAACTCTTTGTTGAAAGCCTGCATCTACAATCCCTACAAAACTAGGAAGCACACTACCTGATCAATCTATCTCCAAAAAGACCATTCCAGGCCTACCTATGGAGGAAGAGAAAGAAGATACATTTCCAAGCGGTATGATGGATTGGGACTTGTTTGATGCCACTCTCAATTTGCTTGTGTCCACCACTTCAAATTTTTCCACGAGCATGGCAAACCACCTTCATGAGACAAAACTACCAGAAGTTTAAATGGAAGGGTGTTGAAGAAGATCCTAATATATTCATGTGGGAGTTCAAAGCTATATTGGTGGCCAACAAAGAAGATGAAAATGTAGACCAACTTCAGATATTCCTGAGTCTCCTTTGGAAGAAAGTGTGAAATTAGTACACACATATTAGCCGAGATCCAATGAATATGCAAGATTGGCTGATAGTCCAATAATTATTTGTGGACCAATTTCAAGGATTGGAATATGAGACCAACATCTTCACTACTCTCAATAATTTGGAGCAAAAGACCAACAAAAAGCTGAGAGACTATATGAAGAGATTTCAAAGCCTACTAAGTTGAGCTTCCCACCAGAGGAGTCGTCTTAGGATACTTGGATGCACAAGCGGTAGCATGGTTCCTAAAAAGACTGCATATAGAGTTTCAAGTCTTTGCAAAGGAACAAGGACATGACATATTGGATCATGTGGTCCAATCTGCAGAATTGTATGAGGTGGCAAGGATGAACCCTATAGGAAGATCACACCAAAGCCACAACTTGAAGAAGCTACCAAAGAAATCTGCCAAACAAACACCTTTGGCATCCTCTAGCACAATATCATCTTCACAGTCCTCCTTGGAAGATGAAGAAGAGAGAAGAGAAAAGCAAGGTGTCTACAAGCCCAAGTAACTCTAAATGCTCCTGCTTAGTTACGAACCAATTTAGAGGAACTGATCAAGGAGTTTGCTAACTTCAAGGTGCAAATGGTTGGTATAAAGGAAATGAGAAAGTTCCCATCATATAATCAACCCAAAATATGGTGTTAAATGTGGGGGAAGCCAAGACATGCTAATACCAAGTGTTTCTCTAACTTTCCTTCTTCCTTTGAGCATCAAATGGATGGTTGCAAGAATGGGTGAAATAAGAGTATTACGTAGAGGAAGATGATCAATTCTTCACAATCCAAGAAGTACCTCCTACGCTACCTCATCCTTCTCTTTCCCTTGTCTATTTGATATGCACTTATAGGGTATGCTACAAATGAACTACCAAGAAAGGTTTTTCTCCCTAGGCAAATTCCCCTAACTAGTGTGTGCTATAACTATGGCATAGCGCACCATTGGGCATCAAGTTGCCTTGAGCTTAGGTGACCACTCCCATACAACTTTTTGTGTGGCAATTGCAAGGCTCCAAGGCAAATCAAGTCAACTTGTCCTCAGTTCCTTGTCCTTCAACCTTTGGTAAGGTTTGTACCTTACCCACTTCCTCCAAAAATGGATGCAGATTTTAACTACATGAGCTTGAAGAGCCTAAAGGCAAACGAGGTGGCATTAACTGATGATAATGGATGGCCAAATCTAGGAGTGAATCAAATAATGATACACTTGACCAAGAGACTTGAGTAATACTTCCTTGTCAAAAGCTTTGACATCAATAGAGTAGAAGAGGAAAACAAAGTATGATCATCTCAAAAAATTATTGTCAGATAAAGAGGTGAAGTTGCTGACTCATGCTAAGATAAGAGGAGAACCAAATTCTCCTTTGGTCAAGACAAGTCTAGATCCACCTAGCATTATGTGATAACCCGACAAGTATCACTTTTGCGGTAATTAGTAAATAAAGTTTGTTTTGACAAATATACTAGTCAGAAATGGTCAAATGCAAAGTAAAACAATAACACTTCAATTTTTCTTGGTTGTGTTTTTAATCTCTCAGGTAGAAACCACACCCAAAAGAGAGTAACAAGCACTTACTCTCAGTCTTGTCACAAATTGCACACTCATAATTACAATACTTCCACTTCTTTCCAAACAAACTTTAATTGTGATGATTCAGATTCTTCCAAAGAAGGCTACTTCACTACAAAATGATCTTACCTCAGAATTGTGTTCAACCCCTCCACTAAAGGCACAACTTCTTTGATCTAAATTGCTTTCCATCAACCTCAAACTGAGCTCACCAATGCAAAATACTACCAACACTACAATTCCTCCCGGATCTATCAATGCATTGCTTTGATTGCTATTCACTAAAGATCAAACCCACAAAATGAAATCAACAATATGGAATCTAACATCCAACACTATAACTTGCACTTCAAAATTCTCCAAACACTCACAAAAACACATACAAGATTGATACTTAGAATTAAGCTGAAATGACAAGCACTGAGTTACAACACTATGCTTTACTCAACTTCAAAACTATAAATATTGAACAACACAACATTGTGGAATGATTCCTTTAAATAGACTAAGCACTTTGATAATTACTAACTAATATACCATTCTACAACAACTTTATCAACCTACAGATCCAAAATGACAAACCACTTCTTCATATCTGCCTCTTCAAATCTCAAATCTATTTCTAATCCAATCCGATGTCAACCTTGACTTTGGCTTCCAAACCCTATGCTACTACAATCACTTCTCCCTCTTTGGGTCTCTCCAATACTTCTCCTACATCTTCTATTTCTACTATTTCTTTAGTCTGAACTACAAGTGCAGACATGGGTAATCTATCTACCTCTTTATCTTCCAACCCACTCTTCTCTAATATGTCAAGTAACTCACCCAAAGACACTCCATTCCTACTTCCACAACTTTGGACTTTATATTCATCTTAATTTCACTATGAAATCTATCTAGATCTGATCTAAAAAAATCTAATTTGAGACAAACATTGTCTCCTAATTCTAACATCTTCCTATCTACTCTATCTCTTAGGTGAGTTAGAAGATTTTTCAATTCTACATCCTTCACTCTCCTCTTCCAAGTTTATTGCAAAAGCAACTCCAATTCATGCAACCTCGCCTCTTCTAACTTACCCTTAGCTTCAGTACTTAACATCACTTTCAACTCCTTCATGACTTCTCTTATTGCATCCGACTCCACATTCAAAACTACATTCTCCTTACTTCTCTCCACTTCCAACTTGTTCCAATACAAAGTCAACTTGTTCTTGAAGTCAGGCTTTAGTGCCTCCTTCTCTTCTACATACTAGACTTATTGATCTTCAACTACTTGGAGCAACCTCCACAATTGTTCTTCCTCCCAATTATTCTCTATCAATTCTCGTTGCTAGGCTTGGTCCTTCTCTACTACACTCTTCTTCAAACTTTCTAACTCTTGCTCCATCAATGTTGCAATCACCTTTGAGTATATGAACTCTACTCAAACATCAACAACTTCAAATTTCATGTTCTCAACCAACGCCTTCTGCTCCTTCAATTCTTTGCTGCACTTTGCAAAGTTCTTTTGCAAGGCATCCAAGGTTTTCCTCCAAAGCTTCAGAGTTCTTTGGCTTCCTTCTTTCCTTGGGTTAGTTTACCCCTCAGCTCTGAAGTCTTCTCATGCCATTTCTATACTACATCCAACTCATCCCTTACTTCCAGGTGATGAGTCTTCATCTTTCCTTTCTTTTGTTGCAAAAGCACCAACAAAGGACAAACAATCTTTGATAGATACTCAACTTTGCCACATCTTCCTTCCTTGTCTCTGATGTCATTGTCTTTGGTAGGCTTTCTTCAGCTGGTGCCTTACCCCAAAGATGTGATCTCAATGTATCTATTGTTCATCCCCCTCTACTTCTCTTTGTAAATTGGGGTGAATATGTGACACCATCCATCCTCTCTCCTCTAAGCTTAATAGGTTTAGCCCAAAGTAGAAGTTGGCTATGAAGGGTTTCGAGTAGTGGGATTGCATCTCCATTCTCTAGCTGGTAATCATCTGCCCAACCCATTGGTGCAAACACCTTGCCCAGTCCACCGCCTCTCTTGCAAATATCTGGTGAAAGAAAAATATTTGTTGCATCGTTACATAGTTGGTTTGCTCTAGCTTGAACATAACCATCATCACACTCATGATCCTCTTTGTATTTGATCCTTGTAGCTATCCACCTTGTACTTGTTCTTGGTGCAAAGTCTACTGAAAGAATTCCTTGCCTTGGTAGTTTCTTCCAAAGCATCACACTTCCAATAGAAGGTGACGCCTCCTACCTCTCTTGCTTCTCTTCCCAACACTAATCTCCAATCCAAATCAGTCCATTAAGACGGATTTCCTCTCTTCTCTTCCTGCTTGGGCCCGTCCTTGCAATTGCTGGTAGTGATTTTTTCCATGAACCTTGGAAAGCTCAAATTCTAGTTCCAAGCCAAAAATTTGATGCAAATTTTGGACAAGACTTTGATCCTTGCCACTGTATCTAACCGATGAATTGAAAGACCCCTATTGCACCCTTCAGGACTATTGTGTGTTTTCTTACTCTCTACTTATGAAAGCTCAAACCCAAGACTCTAACCCACTCCTCTTACATACTCACAGTGTGCATTCCTTTGGGTTGACTCTGAATAGGAACAAGATACCATCTAGACATTGCAGTGCTTCCTTGTCAAAATCTCAATTTTATAGTCCTTTGTTGATTGGTCATTCTTTAGTCACTTCTTTGTTTACCCACTGATTTTCCGGGTTAGTTTCCTATCACTTTCAAGATCATCTTGATCCCAAGGTAGTCACTTTCTTCCCATGTACTTTCTTGATTGGTTGAACCTAAGGAGAAGTTATTATAGGTTCTTCAGATTGGGTTGTGCATCCTAATGCAAAGTCCTTTGTCTTTGGTTTCATACTTCTGTCTATCTGACCTAAGTCCTTCTGACTTTGATCCAAGGTCAACTTTGGGTTTATGCCAAAACATATGATTCTTTGTGTTTCTTCCCCATTTAGCCCTCCTTTGGCTTTACCAAGGCACTTCTTCTTTAAAACTTGTAAAAAAGCAAAAAATGTGGGTACCACACATTACTCCCTCTAAGGAGTCAACTCCTTTGTGTTAGACTACCAACCCTTGGTATTTAGCAAACATTCAAAGGAAAGTGTAAGACCTACTAGAAGGAGAGCCATGGAAGATCAACATCACTCAACAACAAGATAATATAGAGTCCATGCCTCCAAATGCACTCAATCACACAATTAAGTTCCAACCCAAGGAGATGGAAGGTGTGGCTTCACCTTCAAAGATAACAACATAGATTAAGAATGGAGAAGAACATTTGAAACTAGAAGCTATGCATCAAAAAAGATTCAACCTAGTGCTGGCTTAGGAAGACAAGACAGCCCAACATGCTAGACTTGAAAAGAAGTAGAAGAGGAAAGCAAATTTTCTTCTAGAAGTATCTCAATATGATATTATAGCTGACCTGGGATCCTCTAAGGTGGATGTTACCTTCAAAAAACAATGGAAGGACATTAAGTTGTACAAGATAGAGTTGGAAGACCTAGGATCCTTAGAAGTAGAAATAGAGATAAATGACTGCACAATTTAATCTGTCTTATTGACTCCAAGAATTAATGTCGTGATAGAGGAGACTGCAGTTATATGACATTCAAACCTACTCCATGCATCCTCAGATTTGTGGATCAAACATGAAGGCAACCATTGGAGATGTTGTCAAAAGTACCCTCAATTATCAATGGCATAACCTTTGAGGTGGACTACATTATTCTTTGTCCTATGACCCAAACATGTTACTCGGTGTTGATAGGATGGCCTAGGTTCTATGCCAAAGTTTTAATGGATTAGTACCAACACCACTTGAGTTTCAAAAACAACAAGGCTACAGACTTCAAACTTGTTATGGTGTTCTAGAAGAAGGTTCCTCATTTGGAAGAAACTCTAGCCTCTAAAGAGGATTACACAAATAGTTCTTTGAATAACTTCAAAGACTCCTTAGATGAAGATGTGGTGAACTACTTGGAATGTTATGAGATTGACAAAGGACAGGAGGTGAGTGATCAACTTGATGGTCTTGAGGAAACTTTTGTACTATTGGGGGTAAGCCCAGCAAGTCATGCCAGGGGTATTTTCAAGCCAAATGATTGTTAAGATGTGATTGTGGGAGAGGGGCAATCATTGAAGATTTCTAAAGGGTGAGCCAAGAGGAATGTTATGCACATATGTGCTATTCAAGGAATACCAAGATATCTTTGCTTGAAACATTGAAGAGATGCCTGGTATTCCTTGTCATTTTGGTGAACTTCTGATTGATTTAGAAGAGAACATGGTGTTTGTTAGACAATGTCAATATCACCTTTATCCAAAGTATTTGCTTTTGGTGAAGGATGAGATTGATAAATACTTACATTTTGGTATCATTTTTTGTGCAATAGCAAGTGGATATCCCCAATTGTGGTGGACCACTATGATGATTTGAGAATGTAAGACTTATAAGATTTGAGTGTGCTAAGATTTTAGGAAGTTGAAAATTGCACAAAAAAGGATCATCACCCCCTACCCTTCACCAATATGGTCCTAGACCAAGTGGTAGGACACAAGTGCTACAATTTTCAAGATAGTTTTTTAGGATAAAAGCAAGTTCCCATTTAGGAAGAAGATATAGACAAAACCACCTTCACCATCATATGCTTATAACCAAATGTTGTTTGAATTGTGTAATGTTCTTGCGCCTTTCAACAAATGATGACTATAATTTTCAAGGATTTCTCATGGAAATTTATAGAGATCTTCATGAATGTCTTTTGTATCTTTGGTCAAAGAACAAATGAGCTATCATTTTTACAACAAATCTTTGAAAATGTTCATCCATTGGATTGTCCTTGCACCCAAAAAAAATTGTTTGTTTGTGATGACCAAGAAGATACTCCTAGGCAATTGGGTATTGTCCAGAGGTGTGGAAGTGGATACAAACAAGGTGAAATTCATTTAGGCACTAGAGTCACCCAAGACTTTGAGAGAACTATGAGCCTTTCTAGGACACATGGGTTACTATAGAAGATTCTTCACTAACTCTGTGATGCTAGTAGCCACTCTCACAAAGTTGCTCAAGAAATCAGTGGAGTATACATGGGTGACATAGCAACAAAAGTCCTTTGTTGTGATGAAAGAGAAGCTAACAAATGCTCTAGTCATGATGGCATCTGATTGCAATAACACTTTCAACATGTATGTAAATATCTCTTATGTAGCGGTGGGGGTGGTCCTTAGCCAAAAAGATGAGCACAAATATTTTTAATCCAATGTACTATGCTAGTTGCTAGCTGTCTTGGGCAGAATGAAACTACACCACTATCTAAAGGGAAACATTAAGAATGTTATATGCTTGTAAGAAGTTTCCACATTATATGTTGGGCTCTGAATTTGTTTTTTATATCAACCATTACACACTACAACATCTGGTGAAGAAGGCTGACTTGCTAGGAAGAATTGCTTGGTGGAACTTTTGTGATAGGAATTCATGTATAGAGTGCAAGTACAAAAGGGATCGCAGCATGAGAATGTAGATTTCTTGTCCCAATGCAAAATTGAGGAGCAGTCAATAAAATCTCAATGACAATTTTCCCAACAAATTTTTTTTCACATAACAACCACTTAGAGTACCTAGTATGTTGCACTATACTAATATCTTCATATGATCTTGTGTCATGATGGTTGGATCAGTAGCAATGGGTGGTCTTTCTGCATGAGATGGGACCCTATTAGATTAAGGGGAGTATCCTATTCAAACTAGGAATGGATGAAGAGCTTAGGTTGTGTCTCAAAGAATATGAGGTGGGAAGAATGATACAATTGTTGCATATAGAAGTTGCAAGAGGTCACTTTGCCTTGAAGAATATAGTGAAAAAGATCCTAGCAATAGGATAGTGGTCTACCATGTATAAGGATGTGCATTCCTACAACAAGAGGTCTGATCCATATCAAATAATGGGACGACCTATGCTCTCCACTTAGTGGCTCCTTTAACCCATTCTGCTATTAGTACCCTTTGAAAAATGGGGGATTGATTTTTGAGGACCAATCTAGCCTACCACAAGGACTGTCAAGAAACTTATAGTACACACAAGAGAAAGAGAGTGGCGATAAACTAAGAAAATGATCTAGGTAGGCAGCGTCCCCTAGTATATATACAAAACTAAGAACAATGTGAAACCCACAAAGGAGGATAGGCACCAAGAACAAGTGCACCACATAGGCGGTGGCTATCTAACTAACACCATACTAAGTATACTAAGTGAGAACTCAACGCTATACAAGCTTAGTCTTACTCTTAACTAGTTCATACTTGTAGAGAGCTTGGAATCTCAACACTATCCTCAAGCTCCTATCAATACATTGCACATCAAAATGATCTTGAAATACATCAAATGTGTCTCCAAGCAAAGCTTTTATGAATATGTCAACTACATGCTCACTTGTACCTTAAAATACAAGATCTATCTCATTGGCTACTACCTTCTCTGTAATGAAGTGATGTTGCACCTCAAGGTGTTTTGACCTAGCATGAAACACAAGATTAATACTACGTTAATTGATGTTACAAAATACCAATGTCAAAAATTTATATACAAAGCCAGACTGCCTTTCATGTTGGGTTGGTCGTAGCTCTATACTCATACTTGCAATAAGACAAGGATACTATAGGTTGCTTCTTTGAGAATAATTAATAACTATACTTCCCAACTTGAAGGCACAACCAAATATGGACCACTTGTTGGATGAACTCCTTGTCCAATCTACATATGTAAATCCACAAAAATACATGCTCTTTGGGACTATATAATGAAGTCTAAATTGTATAGTGAACTGCACATACCACATAATTCTCCAAATTGTATCAAGATATGGCTTTCAAGGAGTCTGCATGAATTGATTCACAAGTACCACAACATAGCTCAAATCTGGCCTAGTGATAGTGAGGTAGCTCAAACTCCCCACCATGCATCTATACATAACTAGATCTGCAAGCAATTCCTCCTCAACAAGACTAAACTTCAAATTTTGTTTTAAAAATGTGGAGATTGGCTTTACAAGCCATCTTACCATACTTGGTAAGCATACTAGTAGGATACTATTTTTGCATCAGCCACATGTCTTTACCATCCTTGATGAACTCAACTGCAAGGAAATATCTCAACTCTTGCAAGTCCTTCATCTTGAACTCAACATACAACCTATGCTTAATTTGTTGAATCCACTTCTCACAATTCCCACTCAATTTTAAATCATCTACATAGATTGTAATGACAATGCAACAATTTGATTTACTCAGCACATAGAGTGAGAAGTTAGGATCGCACAATCTGAACCCAAGCTCCTCCAAAACACCAATGATTTTATTGTACCAAGCTCTAGGAGATTGCTTGAATCCATATATGGCCTTCTACAATCTGCACACTCAAGCAAAAAAAAAAAAACTTGGGTTCTTATACCCAAGTGGCTGCACTATATGCACCTCTTCTTCAAGATCTCCATTCAAGAAGGCATTCTTTACATCCATTTGATGCAAATTCCAATGCTTATTAATTGTTATTGCTTTTATTGTTTGAATAGTAGCCATTGTAGCAATAAGATTGAACATATCATCATAATGAATTTCAGGCTCTTCTGCATAACCTTGACTACCAACCTAGCCTTTTACTTTCTCACAAAACCAACTTGATTTCACTTAATCTTGTATAACCATCTGTAACCAATTGCCTTCTTATGAAGTGGTAAGTTGACTAACTTCCATGCTTGTTGTTGGCTAAGGCTAACAATCTCCTCAATCCATGGTTGCCATCCATTTCTTGTTTGACGATGTGTCTTGAAAAATATTTAGCTCATGTTCTTGGAGCACATTTACTATATATGCATGATGAAAGGCAAGAAAACTCTCATGCATGAACCTTTAAATTGGATGTTTGACTCTACCTAAACATTGAGGCAACTTGTTCACTCTAGAACTATCATCACTACCTCTTGCATCTCTAGGACAATCAAAAGTAGAAGCATCATAAGTTGCAATACTTCTAGGTTTTGGTCACACTCTGGTTGATAACATACTCCACTAGACCATGGACATCATACATCTAAAACTTTTGTTACTCCACTATTGTTAGAAGTGGATTTTGTCTATTGTGCAAAATGCTTCCCTCAATAGGCAACCAATAAGCAAGAAGAGGTTTTGATGGTGCATACCATACCTTCCACTCATCAAACACAACATCTCTAAATACATAGAACTTCTATGTGGATGGATGATAACATCTATATCCCTTTGCATGGAGAGCATAGCCTAAGAAGACACAACATAGAGCTTTTGGATCAAGCTTGCTATACTTTTCATTTGGAATGTGCACAAAACACACATAACCAAGGAATTTCATATAGGAGAGGTCAGCCTTATTTCCCATAAATGCCTCCATGGGAGTGTAGGAAGGAACTATAAAAGAAGAACATCTATTGATCAGGTAAACTGACCATGCAACGGCTTTTGCCCAGTAGATTTTGGGCATATCTATCTCATTGAGCATAGCACATATGGCCTCTATGATGTGTAGATTCTTGCATTCTACAACTCTATTTTGCAATGGCTTGCAACTACAACTCTATTGACATTGAATGCCATGTTTTTGCAAAAATGTTGTGAATTCCATGGATAGGTATTCATCTCCTCCATTGACTTGAATTGAAGGATATGGTGTCCAAATTGCTTCTCTACAAGGGTGTTAAAGGTTTGGAAGACATAAAACACTTCAGATTTTACTTCAAAAGGTACATCCAAGTGAATTTGGAGAAATCATCACATGAAAGATACAAAGTATTGAGAACCATTCAAGCTAGATGTCAAAGCTATCCATACATGGTTCCGCACCAACTCAAGGAGTTTGGTGGCATGTTTACCTTGGTGACTGAAGGGCTACCCAGCTTGTTTTCCAAACTGAGAATCAAGGCAAATATATATACTATCACTACATGTAAACTATAGAATACATGCAAGTACAATAGTGTTTGGTAGATTCTTCAATTTTTGGACATTCATTATGCCACTTCTGCATATTGGTCACTTAGAATCCACTTTATCCATATATTGCTGACTGAATTTTGAGGCATTGTGATATCTAGTTTGAATAGCCTACCACATCTACTCCTTGTAGCTATCATTATCTACATAGTTATACTTTGAATCACATAACTATCTAAAATGAAATTAAAAAGATAATCAGACTCTACCGGTTGGCCTACTAAGACAAGATTTTGAGTGATGGTTGGTACAAAGAGAACATCACATAATGCAAAAATATTGGATTTTGAAGCAATAACAAGCACTTTACCCTTACAAGTTATCTGATCTTGGGTATCATTGCTTGTAACATCAATAAAAAGATGTGGAATCGGTTTGAGATGGTTGAACCAATCTTGATGTGTTTTTATATGATTGCTAGCTCCAAAATCAATATACAACTCCTCAGCAAGCTGCACCATAGCCCCCATGACACACATAATATCAACAAGCTCTCTTCTTCAAGATCATCATAATCACTAAAATCATAGGCTGCAAAATTATGTTGAGTAATGTAGCCTCAACCAAGATTATGGTGTTATTGTTGCCACTTGTGACAATCACAAGCATAGTGGCCTGTTGCACCACAATGGTTACAATGCCTAGGGGGAATGTAACCTCTACTTTGATTCAAATCTTGACTCTTGATTGTGGTTGAGCCGATCAGTGTGTTTGGTAATAACTTGGATGTTGATGATGCGGATGTCTTCAACCACCTTCTCCATTACCATTATGATGAAAAATCCCACATTCAAATACACATCCATGGCCTTGACCTCTACTAGCACTTGCATACAAAGCCTAATCTTTGATGTTTCAAATTGGAGGAAGAATGTTGGTCTACTATTAATCACATCTCTTCACTCTAATCTTGTCAGATCTTGAAGTGACATGAAAATACTCATGCACATCAATTGATATTTGTAATATTGGTACTCAGGACCCGAGCATTGTAAGGTAATCATGATCAAGTTGTCTTCATTTATTGTGACTCCAATATTGCCAAGTTGATCAATAATACCCCTTATGGATAGAATGTACTTGTTCATAGATTGAGATCCCTTCTTGACAACATTGACCTTTTGATTCAATTGCACCTTGCATGCCTTGGTAGATGTCTCAAACCCCTTGCCAATTGCCTTCTATGCACCTTGTGGTGTCTTTTTATCTTGAACATAACCATACATAGAAGCATAAATGGAAATCATAAGGTAACGCAAGAATTGGTTGGCTTGCTTCATCCATTTCCTTACCTTTGGGCTCTAATCATCTCCTCCCCAGTGACAAGCTCCCATAGTTCTTATCCCATAAGGAAATAATTCATGCATAGTTTCCATACAACATAGTTAATCTTGTTAAACTTCTTGCCTATGATGGAACTCACATTGAATTTAGCCATGGTGGATCTATATTCAAAATAAAGAATCAACAACTCTCCTCTTTGCTCTGATTGAGCATATCTCCCTTGAGCATATCTCGCTTTTGCATGGTAATACCATATGCTCAACTCTATACCTCTTTGAATGCACATCTCCATCAATCCCAAAAGATGAGAAACCAAGAATCTATCATAAGACATAGGAAAGAAACCCATTTGAAGTAGAACTGACAAAAAGTGTCCTCCATGGTGGTGATCAAGGGAAAAACATGCCAAGAAGCTCCAAGAAAACTAGGATTTCTGAGTTTGAAGGCATAGAATCCAAGTGTACTCCTTAAAATGTGCGTTTTTTTGGCCCAATTTGCCTGCCTCCCACTCTTATTGCTAGTGTTATTTTCTACACAAGGAATCTATGGAGTTGTTGTTTGAAAAATATTTGCCTTCAAAGAATTAATTGTCAAAAGCTCCAATCGTGCTGAAATTTGGTGAGCAACTAAATTCAAGCCTTCAAAGAGAGACATCCCTAACAAGGCTTGGTGATATTATTTTGGCAAGGAAAAATTGTCTTGGCCCTCAAAAGCACATTGGAAGTTTTGAGCTCTTCACCTTCTTTGGCAAATAAAGCTTTGGTTCAATAGCACATCTTGCTATTGCACCGCAACAAGGATTTCTATCTCCAAGCACTAGCATGCATGCAAGGCTCTTTATGCTCCCTATAGCTTTGATACCATGTCAAGAAACTCGTAGCACATACAAGAGAAAGAGAGTGAGGATAAACCAAGAGAATGATCTAGGTAGGTTGTATATATATAAAACAAAGAGCAATATGCAACCCACAAAGGAGGGTAGGAATCAAGAACAAGTACACCACATAGGCATTGACTTTCTAACTAACTCCATACCAAGTAGACTAAGTAAGAAATCAATGTTATACAAGTTCAATCTTACTGTAAACTAGTTCACTCTTGTAAAGAGCTTGGAGTTTGTAATACCATTAGCTAAACATATTATCTAGAGGTGGAAATTTTCTGGTAATATCTGGAAGGATGTTATATGATGGTCTAAGTCAATCAGATAGAGGTGTTACAAAAAAACTACTTCCACTAATAGGGCCAAGGTTGAAAACCCCTAAAAACTTGAGAGCCAATTTTGGAGGCCTAAAAAATTGAATTAGACCACAAAAAATAATGGATCCGTATTGGTAATAAGCATTGCTTTCTCCTTCCTATGTTTGTCTCATTGAAAGCTTTCCAATGTGACCTCGCCCATAAGGTTTTGAGCTTCTTATAAGAAGATTCCCTCTAGTCAAACTTGTTTGACCAACCAAATAGAGAAAGGAACAACATGTTGCCCATCCATGCAACTAATCTAAGGGTGGAGCTTGTTAAGTTGTCACCAATCTATCTATCTGATCCAAGGGTGGAGATCCCTTTGAGGGGATCCTCTTTGCTACACAAGAAAGACAAGGTGCTTCTTTGGAGCATTGTAGTATAAAGGAATGAAGCCTTGTGTTTCTCTTGGGGTTCTCCTATCCTTGGAACATTATAGGGTCTCAACAATGACTACTCTATATCTTTGTCTGTACCAACTATGCAACAAGATGGTGGAAGCTGAGGCTACCAAGAGGAATGATGCATCAACGGTCGTAGAATTTTTCTTTTGTAACATCATCTCTTGGTATGGCTGTCCCCTATAATTGGTTAATGATTGAGGGGCTTCACTTCCTAAAAACTTTGATCAAATTTCTTATGGTATATTTTCAAATCAAGCACAAGAAAACTACCCCCTACAATCCCAAAGCCAGATTGCTGAGGCTACCAAGAGGGATGATGTATCAATGGTCGTAGAATTTTTCTTTTGTAACATCATCTCTTGGTATGGCTGTCCCCCATAATCGGTTAGTGATTGAAGTGCTTCACTTCCTAAAAAAATTGATCAAATTTCTTATGGTATATTTTCAAATCAAGCACAAGAAAACTACCCCCTACAATCCCGGATTGATTGAGAAAGCAAATGGACTACTATGAAAAACTTGAACAAGGTTATGGTCATTATGCTTTTGATTGGGAAACCAAAATACCAATAGCACTATGGGCCTCTAGAAGCACCAAAAGGATCACAATGAAGTAGACTCCTTACTCATACTTAATCCTATTGGTGGGATTTAAGATCCCTACCTACCAAATCCTTTTTGAAGACCAGATGTTGCAAGAAGATAGCCATGAGATCTTACTACAATAGTTGATGTTCATAAATGAGAAAGGAGATGACTCCTACAAAGCCACAAGGTGCAATCAAGAAAGACAAAAGGAGTATGATGACACACACATTCACCCAATATAGGTCACTACTGGTGACCTGGTTTTGCTGTATGACAATCATCATAAATCTTGTCCAAGGAAGCTTCATCTTTGTTGGATGTGCCCCTATTGAGTGCAAACTATTTTTGATGATGGATCCTTACAATTGATGCATTTGGAAGGTACCTTGTTTACCAGCCGTGTGAATGGTTGGCAGTTTTGTAGGTATTAGAATTACCCTCAAATGGGAGCATTAGTTCCTATTTGCAAGGATTTTCACATCTAGAGAGAGCATGTGTAGCCCACTCTACACCTCCTAACATAGATTTTTTATATTTTTTTGGGTACAATTGATTTACTATCCAGATTCACACTAGCAATTGGGATTTAGGGTTTATATCCCAATCACCAGAGAGATATACTAAAACATGCAGTCAAGAGATATCATCGGAGTGAAGCCATCCCAACCCACAAAAGAGATGATGTCTTGAAACCATAGGAAACCAACTTGTCAAACTGAGAGTTTGCAGACTGGTTAGGGGAGTGAAAAGGTAAAGGGTAAACCTTATCAGGTAGAGGTAACTCGATTCTCTACCTTTACACTACCCGTTACTTTACCCTTTGAAAAGAATTGGAAATTTTACCCTTTACCTTTACCAGGTAATTACCTTACCTTGCCGAGACCTACTCTTCATCACAAACACCGCGAAAGTGGACTGCAGTTAATTTCCGGCAGCTAAAGACACTCGATTGGACTGATTCGCCTTCACTTTCGGCTAAGTTTTCTCCGCGTCTACGCCATTCACGCGTCGTGACTTCTGTTGGATGTCCACCATCAACCACCAAACAGTACATGTGGTGAAGGGACATCACCCCTTGGCCCGCCATAATTCTCACTTCACATGTCAAATTTTTTGTGTTAACCTCGCATAAAATAAAAATATTAATTCCCGAAAAAGTAACACTCGTGAACATTCTTGATATCAGAGTCAAAAGTCAATTAGGAGAGACGATAGAATATTCAATAAGAATAATACTAACTAGTTAGAGTGCCCTACTTATGGTTCTTGGACACCACAGTCGATGGAAATACATGCGTTAAAGCTGCAATCAACGGGCGAGAAATTCCCGAGCAAAATTTGAATAGTTCTCTTCTCTTTGTTTAATTGTATAGTTGGATATTTATCTGTTATATAGTTCTCTTCTCGTTCATTCTATAGCGGTGTTCCTGATTCACCAAACGTTGAGATGAGAGAAAGCAAAATCATGATTTACAACAGGAGATTTATAGCTGACATGGAATGCGTTCAAGGACCTGGAGACACACCTATGACTTAAACTCAACAAAACGTCAACTCTGACGGTCCAAGATAAATCCCCAGGGATGAGAGTTAAGCTAATACAGTAACCAGTAGAATCTACTCCTGATGAAAGTTTGCTACAGCACCACGTCGCCCACGACGAAAACTGCAAGCGTAATTTCCGAGCAACATCTCTCCACAGGGTACTGTACGGCAAGTGAGAAACATTCCGGATAGTAGATTGGAGAATCTCCTTTACGACTCATGCGCAAATTAAAGCTGGTGAAAGGTACCGTTTACGTTTATGTTGTACAATTCACTGCACGACCAGCTTCTTTTTCTTATAGGCCTTGGTTTCTCTTTGCCGGTCATATTTTTATTGGAGTATTGGACTTTTCCTCTCATTTTGCACTTCCTGGTGCCCCTTTATTTCCTTATTCCCGTTCATTTTTGGGCCGGTTGGTCTTTCACTTTTGTTCTCGTTCAGTTTTAGTGTGCCGCTCAATGACCTTTGCTATGAACAAGGTCATTGAATACTCGAGGTTACGAATTTCCAGCTGAATCAGTTGTTAAAGCAGTTCCCGTTTCTGTCCTCGCGAGTCGGTGTCTCGCGAGGATCGTCACAGACGATTGGACAGAACCGGCCTGATATTGCATTGTAGGCCGATTTGTCCTCCGGCCGACAATTGTTTGTGAGGAGGACATAGCCTAGCGAGGATATAAATGGCATCCGTTGTTAAACATTAGCGGGATGCCGACGGATGCCATTTGGGAGAACATTAGCGGGTTCCAGTTATAGCTTAGACGAATATTTTTGGAAAAATAACAAATTTCGGAATTATTATTAGTGAATTTTGGTAACACGACGAGATGTTAATAAATGATCGCATGAATTTCGTAATTATCTTTAGTGAACTTGTAACACTAAGATATGTTAATAAATGAACGCATAGTATAGAAGCCAATGTGCATTCATTTATATATATATATATATATATATATATATATATATATATATATATATATATATATATATATATATATATATATATATATATATATTTCATTTATAAAATTCATGCATATCGATACGGATGGTTAGGAAGTCCCCTGATGAAATAAATACTGTGCTATTGAACTACCGTGGTTTAATAATAGGATAGTCCCGTGGTTGGGTGGGTGTGTTTTGGAGGGAGATATTTCAAATTTGATTGCAGATCCCAAATTCAACTCTCAACCATTTGAAATCCCAACTCAAATTCAGCATCCCAAGAGTGCAAATGCTCTTTTTGTTAATCGACTAAACTACGGTTTTGTAATTAGTGTGGTTGTTCATTTCCATAGATTAGTGCGACACCAGATAGCTCGCGGAATGGAAAATGATTTGTGTTGCCCTAAGGCAAACCAAGAAATTGATTGGGGGTCGAGAGATTTACTCCAAAAGGGCGGTGATAATATAGCAATGGGAGATCAGATACCTTGTTGTAGTGGAGGAGGTTCACTTTTGGATGCAGATCTAGGATTTATAAACTCAAGTTTGGATTTGCAATCTGAACCATCATTAGTGAAATTTGGAGAATTGTTGAAGATGGCTTTTTTTGTGCCTTGCAAAGCTAAAGAGGGTGAGAGGTTCTGCATGGCAACACATTATTATGGACAAATATTAGATTATTTGGAGTACCTTGAGCATTTTGGACAGATTCATGGTGTGAATTGCAAAAAGCATATTCAGAAATCCACCGCTTTTAGTTTCATGGCTACATTATTTATACAAGAGGTGCAAGGATTTCCTAGTTCTATGACAGGTGACAAGCTTAACAAGAAATGGTTGTGGTACATGAAACAGTACAAAGAAACTAGGGAGTTGAAGATGAAGGTTATAAGAGAGGTCTCACCGAGAAGGAATACGGCAAAGTGTGGAGAACTATAGAAGATAAATTGAATGGAATGTGCACGCATTTTGCTAGAATGGAAGCCATGTTCAAGAATAGAGCAAACATTAGTCCACCCGCTATGGTAAGTTTGGGAGATTTAAATTTCAATCTGAGAGAGGTTGGCTTGGAGGAGGTCCATGAAGGTGCACAAGAGGGCTTTCAATTTCCCATCTCCCCCAAAGGTGGTGCTCCTTGAGTCATGGCCCCAATTTGTCCCGAACACCCAAGGGGTGGAAAATGTACCTACTATTTATACGGATAATGGAATTTGATCACCCAAGGAAGAGTCACTATTTGTGGCGCCTATAGAGGACTCACCTTTTGTTACACCACCTCCACAAACTTCTACAAAAGTGGATGGATCCGAGGACAGTTTCTTGGATCAAGAAGAACCCAAGAGGAGAAAAGATTGAATTTCAGCAAGTAAGGTAAAAAGGATGTCTCCTAGTATATCATTGTCTCATGATATGGCAAAAATCACCATGTTCAAAGCAGATACTATAGAATCACGAGAGAGGTTACGACTAGCTGAACTAGAATCCACCAACATGAGCAAAAGAGAGAAAACACTTCTGAAAATGGAAGTTGGACACGTTAGATTAGAGATAGAGAAACTAAAAGTTGAAATTGAGAAGGAAATGAATGCAGACAAAAGGAAGCTAGTGCAAACAAACACCGGTTCAAGGAGAAGAGTTTAGAGTCAAAGCACACTCATGAAATCAAAATGAGTCTCCTCTGAGCAAGAAAATCTTTGGAGGAAAAAAGCATGTATTTTAAAGTGCTAACTCAATTGCCGCATGAAGATCATCCATGTACTTTGGATGGAAAAACACTACTCCAAATTCATCATATTCTAGTGATAGCAAATAGCATGTCACAATGTAACCCTACTAAGTGTGTAATAAAGATGAGTTTTCTCAAAAAATGTTATGGTTTAAAATGTAAACCAAGTTTTGGGGAATGAAACATGAATGAGTTTTCTGAAAAGACAACACTTGTTGGAGCACGTTGCCGCTCATGTGCGCTCATCAAAGCTTGATCTGAAGGCATATTGCCTCCTGATGCCGCTTGTTGCCACCTGGTCCTGCCAAATGGCACCTATTCCTACCCAATACACGTATAAAAAAAACCTATAGGTGCCTAGTGTCACGGGATGTTGCCCAATGCCCCGAGTGGCATAGGGCAATGGTGACTGTTGGTGGGATGGCACTCAAAGCTGCATGATGGTGCTTGAATAGTGGAGGTGGCACTTGTAGGTGCCATTTGATGCCCAATCAAACATAAAAGAAGTGACACATAATACAATAATGATCCACAATAGTTTGACAAGGAGATTTAGAGAAAATGTGATAAAAGGTGTGAGAGAGAATATGATACATAAGATATGTAAAAATGTACATAAGATGTGTATAAAAGGGGAGCCACTAAAACATGTAACTATGCTAGAGGAGAAGGAGGTGACAAAGAAGAAGGAGGTGAACCATGGTGTAGAGGTCCTACTAATGCATCCTCAAGTCTATGCCGGTATACATGATGTTGAATCCAAAATGGACTCAATGACAACCAAAGAAGTCACTCTCTTTTATCCAAGAGTTGGTGCCTAATACCGGTAGCAAGAAGTGAATATGAGTCACTACTATAAGAACTCAATCTACCTGATGTCCACTCCTCTTCTACCCAAATAATAGCAAGTCTATCATCATGGACAAATCTATCAAAAGCACTCATCAACGGGTTGAATGAGCAAGTGTATGAAGTTCTCTCTACTCTGTAAGGATGGAATGGGTTGGATAGATAGCACTATGTGCATGGTTCCTATAATAAAAGAGTGAAAAATATTCTAGGATAAGAAGATCACAAAGTGGTAAACCTAATGAAGTAAGATGCTCATATGATCTAACTCTAAGTCCTCTAAACTCATCATCTTGCCAGACATCTGCAAAACAAAAGCATGCCATGAGGCAAGACCCGGTGTGAAATCCCTTGGGGAGTTTTGACCACTGCCACATGCTCCAAAGCAACTACTTCACTCCATCTAAAGTGAGATCTATCCACAAGATTACCTCAAAGCGTAGCAAACAAAACTAAATGAAATGGAAAACCCTAGGGTGTGCAACCTACCCTACAGGCCTTGACTATGTGTGAGGTTACCAACCATACCTAGTAGTTACAATCTCCCATGCATGGAAACCAAAGCTTCCATGCACCCAATATGATGCCAAACAATAACATCCACAACAATAATCTTTTTTCTGCATGAAGCCAGGGAAGAGAATATGTGACATATACTCTCCTAATAGACAAAGCCTCTCTCTATACTCAGTCTGAGTCTTGTGAGTCTCCACATTGCCCGATGATGCAGAAGTTTGAGTCTCTCTAGTCATAATAGTGTGTGGTAACACATGGGTGGCATCAATTTGGGATTGCATCTCATGGCAAGTATGGGTCTGGTGGGCAATAATACGTAGTCTAGGTCCAAGATAAGCCACACAAGCCCTCACTTGAGCTAGACTACACTCACTCTCCTCTACTTGAACATGTGCACTCTCACACTTCTCCATAGCAAATGCTAACTCTCGTGCCTCATTTTGTAATTAAACCCTATAACCCTCAACCATGGCAACGGCATCTAGTATGTCCAAGTCCAAGTTAGCTAATCTCTACTCTCTCTTTCTCTCTCTCCATCTCTACTAAAAATCTACCATGCTCTTCTACAATCTCCAATCTCCTCTCCCGCTCAAGCACTAATCTCTCTTGCTCCTCTATATCCTCCACTCACCTCTCGCACTCAAGCACTAATCTCTCATGCTCCTCTACACTCTCCAATTGCCTCTCATGATCAAGTAGTAATCTCTCTTGCTCCTCTACTCTCTCTAATCTATGCTCACGCTCAACAAGAAGTCTCTTTCCCTCCTCAGCCGCTCAAACACAATCATCTAGAACACAAGTGTTGTTAATTGAACAAGAAGAGGGCAAAGGTACTATGATAGAAGTGGGGTGATGTTCCCCTCCATATGAGGAGAGAGGGGAGAAGGGGAAGAAGAGGGAGATGGAGCTTTCTCAAAGGATGAAGGCGGAGATCTCACTACCGATAAGGCATATGTCTCAACACAAATGGGTTGAACACCTATTCACAAGTGGTACATTCAATCGTCCATCAAGTAAAACTCACTCTTGCATAAAGATACACAAGTTTATTAATTAAGGCATGGTAAATTAACATATTTATTAAATCCAATAATGGTATGTGCAATATATATTTTAGATATTTGTATATTTTCAAACAATGAAAACATATAAAAATCAATGCCAAAATTGAAATCTAATCATTCACTCACTATCCTCATCCTCTCCCTCATCCTACCCATCATCAGCACTTGTGTCCTTGTCCTCACTATCATTCTTTGCATCTTCATGATCATCATCATCCTTCATCATGTATAATCTCCTCCTCTCTATCACTCAAGTACATCACTTCCTCCTTTGGAATGAAACTTCTCTCCACAAACAAGTGAGTGAGTATCTACTCAAGGAAGCTGACTCTGAACCTGCGCCCCTTTGGTCTCTACAATTGGCTTTGCAAACTCCCCACCTTTGCAATGATAGCTCAAAATGCTAACTCCTCCCAATCATAATCCTCCACACTAAATCTCCTCAACTTTGTCTTAGTGTTAAGAACCAAATCTCCATGTCCAATCTTGGGCCGCATAGTTGGTGCCACAAGTGCACCCATCAATTGAAAGAAAGCCCGGAAAGCAAGATACACACATTGCCTTGCCAAATACCTCTTTGCAACTCTATCTCTCTGTGGAAACCAATCTGAAACTGCAGTGTAAGGAACAATCCTCTTCCTTGGCATTGCAAGTGCATCTCTCATTATATCAACTGTCAATTTGAATTGCCTCCCCTTGACCAAGCCAATGCATAGATTCTTGCCCAAGACCTAACAAACTCAGTACATGGAAGAACCTACACAAACAAGAAAAGAAAAACTTATTCTTCACTATGAAAAAAGACAAGGTGCCCGGGGGACGCACTAAGAGGCACTAGGGGGGGTGGTCCGGGACAGGAAAAATGCAAGGGATAACGGAGCACTAGGGGGCGCTCCAGGACAGAAAAGACAAGGAGACGCCAGGGAGCACTAGGAGCTATTGTGAGGTGCTCCAGGACAGGAAAATAGAGGGAGGCATGGGGGTGTGGGAGGCATTCCAAGATAGGAAAAAGGGGAGGCATGGGGTTGCGGGAGGCACGAGGAGTGTTGGGGGCACTTTGGGACAAGTAAAAAGGGAGGCACAAGGATGCGGGAGGCATAGGGAGCGCTGGGAGGCACTTTGGGACAGGAAAAAATAGGGAAGCACAGGAGGAAGGGAACGTTGTGAGGCGCTAGGGAGCACTATGGGGCAGAAAAATTCAAGGAGGTGGCACCGAGTGGCACAAGTTGGCACTAAAGGACAAGGCAAGGGTTTAGGGTTTTGCGCTAGGAGCCATTGGGTGGCACCCATAGGTGCTAAACATTGAGGCTACATTGTCACAAAAAACAACTCATAACTTTTGAAAACTGAAGCAAACATGTAGAAAAAATGTGAGGAATGAAAGATAAATACCTCTAGACATGGGTAATGCAATCCAAGTGTGATTTTGAGGCCAATTACATCAAGATCAACCTCCCTGATTCCAGCAACCGCTGTTCAAATTTGATGTTTTTCCATCTAGCACCATTTGATGAAATTTGCCAAGTGTTGAATTGTGTGGAAACCTATAAGCCAATCTCCTTCCTTAGTATTCCTCATGTCTTCACCTTCAACAATCTTCTCATAGCCCCAGACTTCTGCCATGGAGAATATTGGAAATGTATGACTGAAATGAAATGGAAGAAGAATGGCTCCCAAACCTCTCTTCAACCCTTCAACTCAGCCCCGAATCCAGGTCCCAAAAGCACAATCTCAAAACTGGTCTCAAAATGGACTGTCTAAACCAACCCCACCATACTCTCAAACTTGCACTACTCTAGATCCTGACAGAGTGTATTTGAAACTTTCAAATTCCTAAACTTTTCAAAATTCACTAAGCTGAATTGCTCCCAAACTTCTAGAAATTGCTCTTGGAACTTCCAAAAATGCTCAAATGTGAAATTTAACTACAAGGAGTAGGGTTTATATAGCCTCCACCTCACAAATTATTTGTATAAACTGATTTCACTATAGTGAGATCATATAAACTGGTCTCACTAGATCAGTAGTGCATGAAGAAGAAGATCAATATTTCATGAAGAAGAACCAGAGTTTGATGAGAAAATATACAAATCATGAGCGGCAACATGCATCATGCCACCTTGCAAACCGGCACACTCGACAGCTCAACCGGCGCACCCGACAGCTCACAGTGATGGCTGGCACCTTTGAGCACCAATGTGATCACCCATCTAAATACAGCACCTCCCAGTGTCTGTGAGCGAGCTTCAACCAATGCCACCCCCTACCAACTACCATGCCAAAATACACCAATGTTCCCAGTGCCATCCTATGACTCTTTGGGTGTCAACCAGCACCATCTGATAACTTCTATTGTTTTGGGCGTCATCGACAAGTACCCAACAACTTAGAGTGCACCTAGGGCTGAGTTTCATGTGTCCGCATTCTTTATATTCTTATTTCAGATCTAGAACAAAATAATTTTTGAAATCTTGGAGTTTGTCAAAGCAGCATCATATGAAAAATAGTTTAAAACTATAAAAGAAATACAACATATGAAAACTTATGAAGATGTTTTTAAAATCATAGAAGAAATACACCGCTCATTGCTCATTACTTACAAAATATGCAAAAACAATGAATGATATTTTTATTGTATTGAACCATGATCTCATTTCATTCCAATATATGATTCACATGATGAGAGAGGCATTGTTGCATCACCCATGATGTACTCTCTTCTCTATCCAAGCTCTATTCCATTAAAAGTCATATATGAATCTATTTGAGTTTCCTTTGTAAATCTGCCTTTGTCCTTTGACCAAACGTCACACTTGTTGATTAAGTAGTTATGTAAAATAGTACAAAATGAAACCCATTTTAACAAATATTCATTTCTACTATTATCTTTAAGTTCACTCTAAGCTCATGAAGAGAATGCCATCTAGATTTCAATACTCCTATACAATGCTCATTTATCACCCTTGCCTTTGCAAAATATTTTTTGAAGTCTTGCTTGTCCTCTGTTCGGGCTTGCTTGCTTGAACGCAGGGACAAGGTGATGCATGGGTACATAACCAGAATCACCTAAAAGGTACTCTTTGGCCTCAAAACTACAACACACCCCTCCTTGGTTCAAATCATTCTAGAGTGATGATTTCTTCAAACAAGTCATGTCGTGTCATGATCCAAGTATTCCTTCATATAAAAAACCAACCACCAACCTTTAATATTGTCATGCAATAATAAAAAAATGCAAATATACAAAGAAGAGCACCAATGATAATAAACAATTCCGTTGCTAATAAACAAAACAAAGAAACAAAACAAATTATAGAACATTTACTTGCTATAAAATGTATAATTCTTCTTATATCATTGCAAATCACTTGACCATTTATGGAATAGGAGCCCTTTCTGCTAAAATAAATTTCTCCATCCACATTGGGTCAAGTTGCAAGAGGAAACAATGTTCCATCTACCAAACCAACACAACCAGTGGAACCTCTTTGTGCAAAGAAAGTGAATGCTTCTCCTCTCCTTATGCTCAGGCCATGCAACTTGACTCATCAAATCTAATATGGCAATCATCACTCAGTCAGTAAAGGCAATAGTTGAACTTGCACAAATGCTCCAAATGTTTAACCTCCTTGCAACACATGCTCCATTACCTTGATGCACAACTCAATCGAGAGCTAGAGCTACTTGGAGCCACACTTGTGTTTGTTCCCTCCCAATAGGGCTTCTCAAACACAAGGTGTGTTCTAATCAAATCTACCAACGTTGAAAATTAATTAACATCCATTCTAGTAAGCTATCAAAAGGCTTTCGGATCTAGACTTCTAAAATACTTTATCTTGACTTCGAGGATAAGTTACTCGAGGTTCCATGTATCTATGCTTATGTACATACTCCCATCCACTAATAAAAAATTCTAGCATATTTAAATCAAATTCTCTATCTTCGTCTTCTAGTCTTTACGTTGAAATCTCCAAATCTAATTGTATACACCATTGTATACATCTCCTTATGTTTTGAGCTAATTCTCCACAAGTGCTTACTCTTTGCATGTTATACCAGACTTTGTCCTCCTCTATTGTTATATCATCAAAAATAACACTTGATCGGGCATGCTCTACTCTTCTCACTTCAAAGATGGTACCTGCACAATGAACAAGGTCTGCCATATGAGAATAACATTCCGAACTAGTTTTTAAATGATGAAATTGAAAATCTTCAAACTCGGGAAATAAGAATTACATTTCAAACTCAAAAGATAAGAATTACGTTTCAAGATATTTACATTCCTAATGAGATTTCAAATCTTTGCACCTTCATACAAACCAATGAACAAGGTCTGCCATATAAGAATTACATTCCAAACTAGCTTGTAAGTAATGAATCTTCAATCGCGTTGTTCATCATCTCGTTGTCTGGATCAAATTTTTGCTTCAATTTTCTCTTTCTCATCCTCTTGTGCGGTTCATCTCATTCTCTAGTATATCACCTATTTTGTGGCCCCACCTATCTTTGTGGCCCCACCTATCTTCAATTTTGTGTGTCAATTTTCTCCTTTTCATCTCGTTCTCTCATACATCACTTATCCTTGTGACCCCCCCCCCCTTTATCTTTGTGCTACCTTCGTGGCCCCCTCTGGTTGCCCCCCTTTTCACCCTAATCTAATCTTAATGTGTAACTAATTAATGCAATACGGAGTGACAATATTTATCTAGATATTCTTTATTTTCTCCAAACCACCTACTAATAAAAAACCACCTACTAATAAAGAACCACCTATTGCTATTGCGGAGTTCGGTAGTACTAAGGAACTTGATCGGAATTCCATAGTCAGACCTTTTCCTCTACTTCCCCGAACCCTTATCAATTTAGTCAACGCCTTGTAATAAATTATAAGGATAAAGAAATCTACATAGCTTCGCAAAACTATAACTGAAACCCCCCTATTACATTCCCTTCAATTCAAATCCCTTTATTGGAATGAGACCTTGAGTCACTTCAGCGGGTTTAACCGTTGGAGAGATTCGACCGTAAAGCTCCTCGCAGATTTACCACCACCGTCACTAGCTGGGCACCCCCCGTGATGCATTGTTATTACTCGGATTGATCAAAACCTACAGTAATTGTGTGCCATGCTATGCATGTGTTTGTGACTACAGTAGTACAAAATCTTGGCGAGCGTGTGTCGGTGAGAATGTTAATATAATCCGGTAATACTTGCTACACTCATGTCGGATTAACAATTCATCAATTCAACGGAGTCATAGGCATTTTTTAGGGGGTCTCTAATAAGAAATTGACAGATTTCTAAGTTAACCGTTCTGTAAAAAACTTTAGAGGTCATAAAAGCCTCAAGAGCTTCCAGTGCTTATAATTACTGGATTATGTTACGGCCTCGATTCTAGAGAGGAGAGGATTGCGTATCTATCCGACAAATTGATACGCGGTCTATGCCAGTAAAGGGACAACTAAATATCAATGGTAAACGTAGACAAGAGTGGACAAGAAAAGACCTTAATTCATACCTTCATAACTCACGATTTTCGTTACCCATCAAGAGAAAAAGGTGACCGTGGAGACAACATGAAGCACCAAACAAGGCGTATAAGGATGGGACAAAAGACGAAAAACTGGAACTAAGCACCAATAGTATATGTGTAAGAGATTCGCTCTATTCCACCTAAAATATCCATAAAAGCTATCCATGAATTTCCTTACGGATGTCTATGGGATTGCAGAAAAGCTCATTTGGAACCCCCTTATAGGTCCACTCTTATGGTGGGCTCGTCTCTAAATCTCATCTTCGGTTTTCAATAAAGACAAATAAACAGTACGAACTCTTTTAACCTTCTGATCTTATTGATTCTTCGGATATTCCAAAATGCAAGTTTCTTATATGAAACGAATACAATAGTTGTAATTATGTGGATGATATGGGTGCCCAATTGGATCATCAAAATAACATGATTAAATCATTTTTGCTCAAAATATGATAAAATGCCGTATGAGCCATTTTATTATACTTTTTCTTAATCCCTGTTGTCCATCTTCAAAATATGTAATTGATTTTTAACCACTAATATAGTTAAAAATTTCATTTGAAAAATCAAATACAAAGAAGTTTGGGAGAAACTCAACCTGGGTAAAAAACCACTAATATAGTTTACTAGCCAAATTTCTTTGGCTAATTCAAAGCCAACGATGATATAAATCACATTCTCTGTCATGAAGTGATTGATACAAGCATGTACCTTCCAAGAACATTGTCAAATGCTTCAAATTTGTCTATATCAATCGTTTTGGTTGAGTTTCATTTCCACTACCTGCATCTCATAAATCTTTCTCAAGCATAACATTTTGGAATCATGTCCATTTACGACATTTTATGAAACTTTCTCGCTCATGATGTTTTCAATCTTAAATTTGTCACATATTGTAGTTATTTGAACCTTCAAGCTTGTTATTAACAAATGTCTTCCAAAGCTAAAATCCTCGCAAATTAAATCAATAATCTTCAAGATCCTATCATGAACCTTCCTCTAATATTATGTCCACAATTCGATGGCAAATCCATTTTTCAAACAACTCTATACTCATGTATTACAAATAATACCAAAAATTTAAAATAACTAAGGATTATAAATATCAATATCATTATAAAAATAATAATTTGAAGAAAATATAAAATTTAGTTAAAAAAGATATTAACATTATAATCATGAAAAGCAACCGCATAAGAACAACTAAGGATAGGAAACCCCATCTAGTCACACAAGGGAGAGACAAACAAGGTAACATTGGGGCTAAGCCCCAATAGAGTCTATATGAGAAATCTGCCCTACTCTATCTATAATAGAGTAGCCCCATATTACCTGCTTTGTCTTTTCCTTGTAATGCTTGATGGGGTCTTCCCATCCTTCGTTTTTCCTACACGGTCGCCTCTTTCACATTTAAACCAGTGAGGTAGTAACGATCTCATGAGAGCCGGCTAGCCACGTATGGGGCAAAGCCCCATACGGTTCGATGGGTTTCCCATTCTTCGTGTTGTCCTACGCGGTCGCCTTTTTCATCTCTCTTTTTGTTTAAGTATGGTCATTGATACTTTAACTGAAGATGGTAGAGGTTTATCTATGAGCTCTGATTAATTGGTTGTTATAATCTGTCAGTGAACATTTCATACACTTTCTCTAGGGTGACTCCTATCATCAATGCAAGTCATTCTAAGCAAAAGTGCAGTCAATATGGGAACCCTTCTTCAATGATATTGAAAGTCCTCCGTTGTTCCCAACGAAATTTACGATTCTCGTACTTAGCCCCATGTTACATAGTATGTTTTATCCTTGTAACATTGGGGCTTAGCCCCATGTTTTTTTTTGGTCTCTCCCTTGTATGGCTTGATGGGGTCTTCCCATGTTTTTCCTACACGATCGCCTACTTTTCTTGTATGGTTGGATAGGATCTTCTTATTATCCTATGCGGTAGGCTTTCACTCCAAACGAAATTTCAGAGGTTGAAGATGTAGCTGCCCAATTATTTTTCATCTAAAAGTATGCTAAACTTGTAGAGCACCAGAGACAAACACTCTAGGTGATGTCCTCGAATTTTGCAAATCTTACGATCTACATAGCTCGAATATATTATGTGTGGTGGGGTATTTCTCGATTCTATTGGGATCTAGCACTATTCTACTTTTGTTGTCTTTCCTTTGTACGGCTTGACGGGTCTTCTCATCCTTCATATGTGTTCTCTGTCTCATGTGTTCCATGTTTCCCTTGTAAGGTTTGACAGGGTCTTCCCATCCTTCATGTGTTCTATGTCTCCCTTGTACGGTTTGACAGGGTCTTCTCGTCCTTCGTGTTCTCTACCCGGTCGCCTATTTCGCGCAATCAAGGGAGAGTTTAGGACAAACACTAAAAGAGAGAAATATAGTAAACGACTCATACATCGTATACTGTAGTCCGACGTCTCGTCCGTCCGCTGCTTCTTGCACAATCCAAAGCACAGAAGCATTGAATTCTTTAGTAGGCTTGTGCATCATTTGTGGCCTATTAGGCCGGCAGAAAGCCATAGCACTACCTCGCCATGACCTTTGGAAGGCCAACCCGAGATGCCATTCGTTTTAACACTTGTCATTCTTGGTTTCTCCACTCTGAGAATTCCAGCAACTCACAGAGCTTTATTTGTTGGGAGTGAAGGCGTCCACATAGAAAAAACGAATGAGGGGAAGACCCCATCAAGGGAGAGAAGGGAGAGAAAAAAAATAAAAAATGGTACTAAGTCACAATAGAGTTTAGACGAGAAATTTACCCTAACGCACCTAAGGTAGCCGAGCTATACAAGTTCGTTCAGTTTACACTCCGTTGCACTTGAAATATTCTAGCTATGCAAGTCGCAAACCTAAAATATCCGAACTATGCAAGTTGTACCATCTACACCCCACTGGAGCATCCACACTCCATTGGAGCGTCGGAAGCTTTATTTGTTTACAAATACATCTTTTCATTAGTTATTTCTAATTGTTATTTTGGCATAGTATCTTCCATCATCCTGTTCAAGAGTAATAGGGCAAACTCACATTTCCAAGGTGCTGTTAGCGGAGTGCAATCTAATTTGGAGATGAAAGAAACGCATGAAGACCTTAACATTGAAGCAAATATACTGGAGCAAACCTCATGACCTTCGTGTGACTGCAGCTCCTGAGATTACCTTTCTTTTTGTTGTGCACAAGGGATGAGCAGATTTAGAGAACAAGGAAAGTCAATGCCATTGAGACAGTCCAGTCTTTCACATCCCATCCTTCCAATATTGAAAACATATACAAGCAACTCCCTGGAAATCGTGTTCGCTGACGGTCTTGGATCTCTGCACAAAACAATGCGTTCTCGGAATCTTCTCAAAAAGACACAAATTCAGGCGAATAGTTGACTGCAGTAATCTGAGCGACGAGAAGCACGCACCAGTAACAGCAACGCGTCAAAAGCTATAAAATTTTGGCGTGGATCACAGGTTCCAGGTAAGAAGCCCCTTGCACCTTCAACGAAGAAGCCAGGGACAGCATCACTGCTTTACTCTATCGATATCCCTGCCGCAGCGGAGCTCTTAAGATAGATACCTATGAGATTCAAAGATGACGTTCATGCACTAGTGCAAAGCCTCTAGGAACTAAAGTATTTATAGCTGGCGGTAGACGCAACTCTGCACGTTCTCTCATTCACAGGTTGGATTACACTCGACCAAAAGAGTATTCGATATTCGACAACGTTCGACGAGAGAGTGTAACATGAGGGATCGCAGTGTAATGTATCACGACGTTGTATACATGCCTACTCAAGTGAAGGAAATTGTCTTGCTGTGAGTTTCTTTACCACTAGTGAGAGTACTTTCCACAAAACTAGCTATTAGAAGATGAACTACGATAGGTATCCCACATCCTCAGAGAATTGTCCAATTCAGATTTCTAATAAATGCAACTGATTTTGAACTCGACTGATTTTGAACCCTTTTTGCTCGTGGTGGGATTTGAATTGGAAAGTGAATTCGAATCCCCTAGAATTTGAGGACAGTTTTAGTAATTCATAGGGCGGTGGTGGGACATATGGGTCATAAGTATGTACTATCGTAGAATGGGTGATGCCTCAAGAGGGTTCATTAGGTTTGAGTAGAAGTCTTTGATAAGGACGAGATGGGCGTGATTTGAAGAAGTGTTGCGTAGCACGATCCAATAATGACATGGATAAGTAGTTGCAAACTACTTCAGATAGAAATAAAATAATCTATATACTTAAGGGGATCCGACTTTAAGAGGAGGAAGGTAGTTTGAGTGTATTGACGATGAATGAAAGGGAAACTCTTGGAAGAAGGGTTCAGAGGAATGGAGTGACAAAGAGGACATCGATGATATGGACAGACTTTTAATGTGGTGTGAATTTATCCATGGGTTTAGAATATCAGAAGGAAAGAATGCCATTCATAGTTTGTGATCAAATTTTTTGAGTGTTTGATTCTCTTGTGTTTAAACAATTGATGAGAATAGATATGGAAATTTTGTAGTGCTTTAGTGTAAATGCATAATAAGCACGGTGTCTTTAGAAAGAGGGATACAAGAAGAAAGCAAAGAGAAGGAGCAAATTGAGAAAAGAGAAGGGACTCAAGCATTTAAGAGAAAGAGGACTAAAGAGAGCATGTTCAAATTGACAAAAGCATTTTTTGAGTTCTCGGAGAGGAAGAGAGAGAAGGAACAAAAGATGGAGGAGCAACATTTCAAAGGGTAGTCTAGCTGGAGCAGAGAGAAGAAGGGACAGAAGAGAATAGGGAGACCAATGAAAGGAGCTCAAAATATCTAGTTGGAGCAAAGAGAGGAAAACTTGTGAAGATGTTAGTGTTTGTGTAAATGAACCAAAAGAGATATTTTTGAGGTAAAACATCAACATTGCCGAGCTTGGAGTAACATGTAAACCTTGTACTCTACGGGTTCACAATAGCATGCAAACATTGTTGAACAAGGTTGCAACTTTGTAATTGAAATGACATTTTAATCCTTTGATTGTGGTGGAACTGAATTCCTTGATTGCTCTAGACTTTGATCAAAAGATGACAAATGCAACAAGTAGTCTTCTTTTCACTTATGCACCATGGCTCACGCTTCAACTTTAAAAGCACAAATTCGTCAAGATATGGCGTGTGAAGTGGATGCAGATTGGGTGTCTACATCCTCTTATAGGGTAGGGTAGCTTGCAAAATCTTCAAACAACAAGCAAGCCCCCGCAAATGGTGAGCAAACTCCTACCACAAATGAGCAAAGCCCATGAGGGCTAAGCAAACCCACAAGCAAACATGCCAACCATAAGCAAACCCCATGAGGACCGAGCAAGCCCAAGCCGCCAAGGCCAAGCATACCCAACGAGAAAACTCCACTAACCCAATGATAAGCGAAAAACTCCTTTGGGAGAAGCGAGCAAACTCCTATGAGGGATAAGTGAATCCTTATGCAGGGCGAGCAAAGACCTTGAAATGAACTTGCAAATACAAGAGATACAAGAAAACCCTTTGAAGAAGTGAGCAAACCTTGTGATAGTTGAGGAAACACATGAATTAACCAACTCGTCAATTATAAATTAAGTTTAAGCAAATCAATTCAATTTTTATCAACAGGATAACTTCTCTCGTTGAATCTTACAACAAACCTTGTCATGGTTGAGGAAACACATGAAATTAACCAACTTGTCAACTATAAATTAAGTTTAAGCAAATCAATTCAGTTTTACCAACCATTTTTAACAACGAGATAACTTTACTCATTGAATCTTACAACAACGAATTGTTATCATGTGCTCTAGAATTGCAAGGAGTGCATTCATGGAATGGATCACTAATACAAGTACCATAAGGTTGTACATTTATTCCCAAAAATATAGTGATGATGTTCTTAATTTCCTCTAGTGTTTTCCGTGCTTTAGCTAATTCTAGGGTCATTGAATAAAAGCGTTTTGATTTAGCATTCCTCTCCTTGAATCTCAACTTATGTGTTGTGTTGTAGATGTATCTTCTGCTCCAATTTAACTCTGAGCTTTCCGACCTTTGTCATTTTTTGACCATTGATCTCGGCTAATTTACACTTCTCCATGGTCTCTACTAAATCACTCTTCAATCTTGTATGGTTTGCCATGTCCTCCACAAAAGAAGAAAATGAAGGGATAATCTTTGGATTTCCTTTAGAGCATTTTCTTTCTTTCTTGCTCTTGCTAGAATTTCTTCTAATGTTCTTCCAATTTCCTCCTGTGTTCTTGTAGTAATTTGAATTTACTAAAGAATTGCTTAGTCATGTTTGCATCATAAATCAATCTAAAGTTCAAATGCTTGTACAAAAACAATGTTTGAATAGTAGAATAGCTTAGTGAAGCTAGTAATGTTGGCATCATCAATCAAGATCTAGTTTCCACCCGTAAATGTAGCGTCCAAAAATGTTTGACTAAGATCTCTGATTTGCAATCACCCTAAATACCACAAACTCACCATGAACTATAGGATGCTATTCAAATTTGGACTCAAAATTTTGAGATATGTGCTTGTGACACACATCAGGTATTGACATTAATTCGTAAATGGTAATTACTCAAATTCCTGGCCTAATCTTTCCCGGAACCTCCGGAATTCAGACACACACTCAAAAAATGAAACAGACCCTCACACAGTAAAAATACTTTACAAAGCGTTCTTTTTTTTAAATGTTTTTTCATATGGGATCCCATAAAATATTTTATGGAAATGTCCCGCAAAGATCATGTAACTTTTGTTTTTAAAACCGCCTATTATATAGATACGGAGACAGAATTTTCTTTTTGTTATGGGATCTCATAATATATTTTATGGAAATTTTCAGTCACCATAAAGATCCCATCAATTTTGTTTTGGAAACCCCTTATTATCCCATACGGAGATAAAGACGGATACGTTGTCTTAAAGAGGCTCGACCATCTTAATTTGTTTAAAATATTAGTTTTTATAGGTTTATCACATATGAAAAGGCTTTTTATTGATAAATTTGATATAAATAGTATGTGTACATTGAAAAGTATTTTTCTTATAATATTATTTACACACAATCTGGATTTAGCATTTTTGTCCTAATTTATTTTTATATTTGTTTCACTTTTAGTATTTATTATTAAGTATGACCATCTCTAGAGACTAATGATTTGAAATCATGATTCTCTGTATTTATTTTTCGTACACATTCCGTATTAAATTTCCTAAAATTCTGGAAAAGCAAGAGTTGTAGTTTCACTAAATCAAAAAAAAAATCTGAGCTGAAGTAATGTAATAGATGGAATATTTTAGTAGCGATCCGAAAAATATTTAAAGCTAGACTAAGATTCTAATAAATAAAGACCCTTACTGGAAATAAGATGAAACTATATTTATGTTTGAAACTATATTTTTCACTTTATAGGTCCATTTTGTCGCTCTAAGGAGAAGTGAGGGTTGTTATTGTTACTAAGAGGTTAATTAGAAATCAAGGTTGGAATTTCATATCCAGTTAAACTGGGTTATTAGATGAAGAAGTTTTGATTGTGAAGAGCATTGAAAGACCGGTAACCTGCTATTAAAATGCAGAATAAATATATTGCTGAAACGATGGATAGCCAAACAGTAACAGGCGACTGCGTAGGAAAACTATAAGGGTAGGAAGACCCCATGGATTGCCGGAAAATTCAAGTGCCCTTTACGAATATGATGCATGTCACATACTTGCGTTTTCTAGATCATGCAATACATCACAATACACATAAATATTTATATGTGCTTTATTTATTTACTTATTCCTATTTCTATTTTGTGTGTTAGTTTACAAGGAGAAACCGTTGACCATTCTCCGGTTGATTGTTTATTCCATTGGGATCCAGATTCTCGCCAGCGGAATAAAAGGAACTAATCACACAGGCCTGTTACATAGATTCCGATATTCTCGTCCATGACGGTAAGTGAAAATTATGTGCCGGTTCTTACTGGGCATACGGTAGGCAGCTGCGAGTCTCAGAAAGCTGAATCAACGATTTCTTTTGGGCACCTCACCGGTGTGGACATGGCATGGCATTGTCGTTGTGCCTAGAGAGCTCCATAACATGCGTAAGTGTGTTGGGTGTGCATATCGTAACCTAAGGTCTTTCATCTCCTGTGAGCTTGGAGACAGGTCTCGATGTAGTCCGAGGCATTCCTGCTTAGGTGCTAAGAATCCTCGCGTGTTCCTTCCAAACATCTTAAAACATAGCTTTAATAGAAGAAGATTGAGAAATAAGTAGTAGATAATGTCTGTTAAGATGAATTGCTCTTGCCATGTCATGCAAGCCCAGTTTGGACCCTGAAATCTTCGACGCATGTGCAATTAACACGACTCCTGAATTATTGGGAAAAGTCTCAAGGGCACAAGTACTTAGGAAGGGCTCGTCATCTCGCAGATATTCTCGTGGTCTTCTCCAAGCTGTAGATGAATGAGATGGAGGTTGCAGGGCATCCAGCGCACCTACAGTTTCATGGTGTTTTGAGATTAACTACCACTTCGACCGAGTATAAACGTCGAGTTCTAGTGCATGTTCTCTAAGAAAGGCCAACGCACACCTCATGCATTGGTGTCCCTTCAAAGAAGCAGCAATGTACTTATAACAGGTGTCCTCGTCAGAACAAACATCACTGCTCATTCAAAATACAGGATGGTGTTCAATGTCCCGGAAATTAGAATCAAGTGTTCACAGAAATTATGTACAGAGGAGACACACAATCGCGCCTGACAGCAAGCTGCATGTGCGCACACCCCAAAAATAACGAAAGAGGCTGTGTCTAAAAGTAGGTGCCCTATAGAATGCTTGAGCTGCAGCTTCTGATAAAGATCTATCAGCTGTAGTCAAAGTACTTGGGATCTGCAGGAAAATCGTACTCCACTTGCAGCTGCCACATTGACCAATACCCACCGCAAGATCCCATCAATAACCTCCGACACACTGGATAAAGATCGCATACACATGCATGTGCTTGCCTATTCTCTTGCTTCCAATCTCAAAACACAAATTGAACGACAACCCTAGCCAGGTTTCTGAAAATCGACAGTGACGTTGCACTTTCATCATTCAAGCAATCATTGAACGGCGCAAATATTGCTAGATAAGACTTACTGTCGCTGGAATCTGCAGTTGGTGGGAATTGTATGGAAACTACTCTAGAATGCATGGCACACAAAGACCATACTTAAGTGTCCTCAGGTGTTTTACGTTCACTATCAAAAGCGAAAGAAGCAGACCACGTGATCTCACAGATGAGGAGCCCCCACTTCGATAAACAGTTCGGATTAGATCTTAGCCTTCCTTCTCTTCTTGATATAACTTTAGGCTCAACTATGCATTTGAAAGGCTTTCATCGTTACCTAAGAAAGCATCGACGTCAGCCAGAGCCATCAAACAGCCGCGAAATGGCTATTACCGTAACAAGCCGTATAATCGATAAACGGATTTTGACAGGAAATCCAAGTGGACGGACCAGTTCCTTAAAGCAGAAGTCTGGAGATTGTTCTCTTTGCAATCTCATCAAAACAGAAGCATATATACAGATTATGGCCGGTTTGATTTCAGATCCTTCTCTGCCTACTGCACCAGCTACTACTTCCATTTCCCCACAAATTCAGATGTTTAGATCCTGACAAAAAGCTCCCCAGATCATGTCATTTTGCCGAGCGTATCAGCGGTATGTAAAGTAAACAAAGAGTAGACAAACAGGCTCCTAATCATCTCTGCATCATGTACTAAATCCAGCTGTCCGATATTAATGGGGCGCTGATAAAGACAGATAGTCTGCCATTCTGCACTCTGCTTGTCCTCAAATATTTCACTCAGATACTTACACAAATCGTTTACAACAGCAGAACAACATGGCCATGGACCACCATGAACCAGTCAGTTACACATACCCAAGAAGCCAATCAAATCAAATCAAATCAGACGACCATAACCAAGTCTAGGTATTAATTTTTTCATCCACCTTACTCTGGTTCTAACTTCCAGGTGAATGAGGCCGCAAAAGCGGAAAGCGGAAATCTTCTCACTGGTACTCGCGGACTATCAACGCATACACTCGAACCATGAACATGCAGAGTAATCTATCTCAAAGTAGGATGCAGCAACCGCCCACTAAACTTCGTATCAAGTCAGCTTATATCACCAATTTTAGAGCAACGGACCGACTAAACAGGATAGCCCGTTGAGACATTGATAGGCATTTCTCATTAGAATATTTCCCAGAAATCATCACGAAGTATAAGTGATATAGACTTTACCTTGCCCTCGTCAGAGTCGGACTGCCTTTGAGGAAAAACGACGCGTAGGTCTTCATAAATGTAGAAGCGTCGCTCATCCTTCGTCTCAGGGCCTTCATTCGCCCCAGATGGAGGTACTTTAGAGGCCCCTGGCATTTGATTTGAAGAAAGTCCAGGGCTTTTCTCCTTCTTCAGAGCTGGGCACATGAAACGGAGATGAAGGGCATATCGTAATGAGTTTCCTCCACCCTCTGCGTTCTTCACACCTCCAGATATGCTAGCGTGTTTCATTACATTTTCCATGCGATCACCCGCATCTGAGGCAGAATTGGGTCCGCTCCCTTGTAAGTGCCTTTGGTTCCTGGGGTCAGAATCTTCTTTCTTTCCATATACATCAATACTGTTGCTGCGAAAGAGGACTCCATCTTTCGTGCCATCGTCTCTTATCTCCCTGAACTTACTAAAATCAAGCAGGCCTGAGCACATTCCTCCACCGCAACCAGCGACACCTACTGCTTTATTGGTACAACTTTCCGGGTAGCTGCAAACACCTTTGATTAACGTCCTTGTACTCCCGGTAACTACATCAAACGTATTCTTGCCCGAATTGACCCTTTCCTCCCAACCTCGGTTGCTGTACACTCCCAACCCTTCTTCAGGGTTGCTATTGGCTCCATTGAAACTAGAGAAACTACATCTGGGACCGGACCGTATAGAAGCGGAGGTCTGTGAAAATTTTGGACCCCCTGAACCAGAATGAATTTCTTTCTTAGAAGGGCTGGCAGCCAATGACACCTTGTGCCGTAGAAAGGTCTGCAATAGTACGTCCGTGCCATTAGAAACCAACACAAAAGTCAAGCACACTCCAAATTGATGAGGAGAAGAAGAGCAGGTACTTCCGCTAATTTATTCATCTAACATACCTTCGTGCCCGGTGGCATGTCAGACAGGTCGTAACTGCAAATGAAGGTGTGGACCGGGGTCATTTCTGGGTTGCTCAAAACCTGTCCACAATATACTGCTTTCATTGTAAAAACGAGCCAAAACTAGAGCAGATAATGAGCATGAACACAATTCTCAGTACTAAGTGTCATATGAGAACTTCCTGAGGTACAGTCCAGAATATAAACTGAGGAATGAATACCACAACCAGTTCATTAGAACACGGCTCCGGACCCACGTAAGACTGAGGACAAGACAAGATATGACATTGTGATTTAGATGGGGAAGAACCCTCAACCACCATAGTAGTAGCTATCATAGTTAGTAGGTGGTGGAGGGCATACCAATTGCACTCGCCCTCGTACAGGAATCCGGAAACGACTTTTGCTTCCTCGGGTAGTGTCACTGGAGCGACCCTTGACTGGCTTGGGCTTACTTCCGGGGGCATTTCTGGCAAGATCAATGGATGCTGCATAATACAACAGGGAGCTATCTCCGTCGACACAAGTGACCGAAAATGGAAGCCTTTTCATTGGAGGTGACCAGCTCCCACCTGATACTGTCAGCAAAGCTAGAAAGCCATCTAAACGCTGCGGATTCAATAACAATACCATGTTACAGACAACGGCAGACAACTTTGAGCACCTGGTCCCTACTTGACGGAACCACGGACGTCCTCCATCAAGAGCCTAACTCGATCCCGTCAATGTTAGAGCAAGTTTCTTTCTATCTCAATATTAGAAATGCTAAACCAACATTCTTTAGGAACAAAAAATTTTAGCAGCTGCATTAAGCCCTTTAACATCAGACACAACTGGAGATTTGTATATTTGAGGTAAAAGTTAAGATAATAACACGACGAGTGTAACTATTAAAATTTTATGCTAGACTGTCGTGAGAGATCGAGGCACAATGGAAACTCGTACCTGGCAAGGTTTTCCAGTAAGGAAACGTCCTGAAAGCAAAGATTCCTCAAAGGAGCCCACCAGCGAGCGCCTGGTAGCCAGCAAAGCTGCACCTCCTGCATTTCGTTGTCCAACCATCGAAGGTGCAGAAGCAGGGTCGAGTCCCCAAATGGACCCACTGTATTTACCTTGCTTTCGAGGTGTACTCCAAATATATTTACACTCGTCTCGGAGTTCCCCGTCAAGCGAATGCCCATATCTGTGATTCCCATTTCTTTCATCGTCCACTTCTCTATGCAAATCATCTCCTACCCATTTCAATCGCGTGGATCTTGGGGGTGACAGCACGGGGGCGAATTGCTCCCAAATCCTCCCATATGCATGTTCAGTTGCTAACGGAGGTAAAAGTCCTCGTGGGCCGAGGGGAGATAAGGAAAGAATTGGAGACAGACCTGGCCGCGGAGAGGGAGACCACCTTGACTTGCAATCTCCAAACCCAGACCTTTGCTCTGGAGTCCTAGGATTCAGCCGCATTGGAGAAACAAGAAGGGATTGCCGTCCCCCATGATCAATCCTCTCCGGTCTGTCAGTGAGCACGGGCCCATCAGTTTGAGTGCGGACATACTCGCCAGTGGCTTCTCGATTTCGATCCCTCTCAAGAGCTCCAGGTATCGGGACAGGGTTACTTGTTCCTGTACTTACTGAAGTGAAACCAGTGTACATACAGTTACTACTATCAGTGGCAACCTCTTCTTCGTCATGTCCAGCGTGCTCTAACGATTCTTCAAAATCGGTTGCTGAAATTTCCAATATTCCAGCATTTGGGCCAGAGGCAAGCATGTCAGTGAGGGGTGACGACGTTCTCCTCCGCAGCCCATTTTCAATAGCCTCGCCATTTATGGTTTCATTCAAGAGAGTAAGCTTACTGGGCAAATCATGTGACAAAACGTCAACATCCTTCTCCCAGCTTGCTAGTTTCGAGGCTTTGGGAGACGAACCAGACCGGGAGTCAAAACCCACGATCGTTGAGGATGCAGGTATTGCACTACTGAGGGATTTGACGGGACGTTGGCTATGAATGTGTTTGATACCAAGACCTCTTCCTCTGCCACCACCACCAGCAGTAGCAGGTGGGTATTCCCACACTTCTTCCTCAATCTCTCTGTCCCTAACATGCTGCTGCATAGAAGGACTATTAACGCTTCCACAATCACAAAACTCGTTAAACCTATTCCGTCCTGGTGGACTTGCGTCTGCCAATGACTTCAAAGCTACTCCTTTCACTCCTACCACAGGCAGAGGTCCAACAGCAATCCCATCTCTAGCAATAATAGTCACACCTCTGATGTTCTCCTGGCTATTGCTACGGTAGAATTGAGACACGGATGCGGCAGAACTGTGCTGCGAAAGAAGTGTTCCTCCGCCATTGTCCCCTGCATCTCCTTCACTCGATACTTGAGGCAACCCCATGGTTGCTAAACCTGTTCCTCAAAGACCGCTCGCACACACAAAGTTCAGTTTGATTCAAGACTTCCACGTCTCTTCAGCTTCAAAGAGGAAACCACCTATCACCGGCCCTGTATTACTTCTCATCAATATACTATGACAGGGATCCACTGTTTGCACAGAGCATAATCCTTCCTTCCTGTTAAACCTTTCCAGAATGAGACTAGAGCTTACAATTAGCTCTATCAGCTTTCAAACTATCAGAACCGGTATGCCAGGGTATCGTCCAGAAAAACCCTGGGTGCCAACGAGAGTAATCCTGCTGAGACATTCAGCGCCAATACTTCAAAGAAACGCTAACAATCCGAATTGTGGACATTTCTGGAACACAAACAAACTGCAACTGTAGGCAGGTGCACAAAATCCGGATGTTCAAGAAACAGCGTCCCTGAGCACTCCCAGTTTTGACAGATCACCTTAGACGAGAAAGATTGCCGTAGGTTTCTTAACAAGAAGCAGTCCGGCAGATCAGAATCTTCTCAAATCATATGTCTCCAATCGTGTAGACATCCGTTCACAAAGAAACGCCACTTCTAGTTTTGTACGCATCCCATCAACGAGACTCCACATCGTCCTCAATGCAACCACACATCCTTTTCAATCCGCACTCAGAATTTCAATCTCTAGTAGCTCTGAACCGCCCATCGAGTACTTTGGATCCCAGCCGCCTCCCCGAAGAACCCAAGATTTCCATTTCAGCCTCCGCCGAGTTTACCTAACTAAAATAGGATAAGCCATAGATACAGCTACACTCCATGCAAGAGTAGCAACAACCTTATGCTATCTCATTGCCACGACTGATACACAAACAAATACACCCGCTATAAGGGACTAAAAATACTCGAGGAAAAAGAAAGGAACTCGTGTCGGAAATCCACGGCTGGTAGCAGCTCCTAGGCTTCCAGAGTACTGTCTGGAATAGAAAAACATGTTGAGCCTAAATCAATCTTCCACTGCACTATCCTCGCAGGCAACTCACATAGGAATCGTTCAGATGTTTGATTGCTCTGTTTCTTCAGCCCCAAGAAAGCAACAAACAAATCTGCCTCTATTTCTTGCTTGAACCTCCAAATACCCTCCCATCGCCAGGTTCTCTCCAGCAATTGGTCTCACTCAACTTCCTCCGTTGCAAACTAATCAGTACACCACTAAAGAAACCCCTGCGTCCGCCTATCTTCCACTTAGGCTATCATCCCCCTCTTTGTCACTACCACAAGCGAGGAATCATGACCTTACACGCCGACATGAAGAAGACAGGAAGAATAACCTCTATCCCTACTGCAGAAGCAACAACAAAACTTCCTTCCTTCCTTACTGCCGTATAATCTTTCCAATCCATTCTGCTCCCCAATCCCTCCACTCCACCTCTGCACCAAATTTGTTACTACCTAATGACAACATAGCGCTGACTATTTTAAGCCCTCTCTCCCCTTCCTTGTCCTGACTTCTACACAGGCCCTGGTAAGCCTTACCGGAGCGCCCCTCCTCAACCTACGATCATTGCGGCCGCTCAATGCTCCTCACAGACTTCTATTCTCTTTCTCATCACTCTCTCTCTCTCTTCTGCATTCTAATCCCTTCCCGTCCGACTACGAACCGATCGAATCCAATCTTCTCACTAGTTTCTTGGCTGTAATCAGGTCGGGTGTCCGGTCGGCTCTGGTCTTGTCCACCTCGAAGTTACGGTGATCAATCAGCGTTTTACGCTGCTGAGTCGAGTTGAGTCGAGACGAGAGAGACCGTCTACTCTCTCCTGCTCTTCGTCCTCTGCTGGCTCTGCGTCTCGATGTGGTCCCTCCCCCCTCCGCATCGGAAGGAAGGCTCCTCGGCTGCATTCTATTACTCCCAGTCACTGCCCCACCAGGTCGGAAAGCGCTTAGCATCATCCGTCCATTAGCCTAATTTAATTCCACTGTCCTGCGTGTCATGCTGAGCTGGGGGCCATTCCTGGCTGACATGTCACCACTTGGCATCAATAGTGCCACATCGGCAGAGATAGTTCATCTGATCACCGGTTAGTCCTCGCGCCGTGGCCCACCGGCGCCGGGTACACTTTTGTCTAATTTCCCTTATCCTACGTGGCATTTTGCCATAGCTACTTGCAAATACAGTCCAGTCACTCCTCGCTGGGGCTCCATCCGAACTCGGGATCGCATAAACACAATGATTGTTCCGGATCCGTCCCTATCTTCCAACATATATCACGCAAGTCAACTGGCAGTGGACTAGATTAACTAAATGTTGTATCCTCCGGCTCTTAGGAAAGACTAGGTTGGCTCTTGACTGCTGCGGTGCTGATGGTAGACCTGCGCGAAATGCAACTGCGAGGAATACCCATTCGCTTACCAGTGAGCGACATCTGTTCTACAGCACACCATCTTAATCGGTGGGATATATCTATATAGTGCATTGTGGGGGCTTGTTGCTCATGTGAAATCTGGGGATTGCAGAAGCCTGTACTGTTACCACCGCTACCGTAGATAAAACCATGACCACGGAACGGCAGAGGGTGAACCAATGCATGCATGTGAGCTGGGGTGAGAACGAGGCGGCGTGCGCGGTGTAGCTGCGCGCGTCAATAAGACAAGGTTTCATTGGATGGATGTATGAAGAAGATCATCCCTAACGTACCTGTGAGGATCAGCACACACTCTACTCTACTACAACTATGTACACGATACAGTTTTACCCTTGCCTCGCTGCCTGTACTGACTGGGTTAGAGGAAACCGCGGCTCTTACTGTAGTTCTTCCCGTCTGCGTGTTGTGCACCTTGTCAAACCAAGGAGGTAAATCTGAGCCCACAAGCCATCTAACCTTATTCAGTTCGAGTACGAGTTTCTATAGAACTACACGTTCGAGTCAGTCTGCCTGACCCCACAATACTCCAAGGTCGTCACATACACTAACTGCTTGGTGGACGCGAAGCTGGTATGGTGGGCCCTGGATTGAAAATTATTATTGCACTGTGCTCTTCGATCTTAGCCAACGCTCGGGTTTAGCTATGAATTATTTTGTGAGATATTGATTATATGAAGGTGTGACTGCAGGGAAAAGGAGCTAGATGCTTATCTACGACCTTCTTCCCCATATGATTTACTAGTATCTTGACAATAACCCTTAAAAAAAAAAAAATTTATCATGTCAGATATATACAGACTGTTGTTGCGACAGTAATGCATGTTCTACCATGACGCCCTGCTATTATCATCCAACTACCGGACAGTAATGCACACCCAAGGCTTGCTAGTCAAGTTCATGAAGTGAGTTTGGTTTCGTCAATAGTTATGTAGGTAGAACATGTGGTCTCTTTCCTTCCTAGCAACTGCAAGTCACTACAAGACTTCAGTCAGCAAAATATTTTGATGTTAAATACTCTCTTTTATCTTGCTTTTATTTTTCCGGGGTTTTTGGGTGTTATCTTTAGAAGATAACACCAGAATTTCCATTGTTTTACATAAGTGTCTTTCATCCAAGAAAATATTTTTCTAGATGCTCTGCATAAAAATATTTTAATAGAAATATTTTTGATCTCGGATTGTTGCTGCTTCAAGTAGAAAGGTCTATCGATCAGATTTAGCTAGCTATTATAGCAAATTTCTTTCTTCTTCGTTGTAACGCTAGAAAACTAGCTGAAGACTTTGGCTTACTCAAGAATAGAAACTAACCTGCTTAGCGAGGTCTTTGGCCTACTCAACTAACTTAAGTAACTATTTACAATCAAAAAAAGAAAAGTGACCATTTTTTTGAAATTTTATTAATATACAAGTAGCTCATAACGTTTTTAAGCTGTTTGATCTGTTTAATTATTATTTTACTATTACTTCTTCTTTTTCTGTAGAAATTTCATAGTTATATTAATAGTACTTAAATGTTAAATCTTGTCTTCGTTACAAACTTGAGCAATTATGAAAAATATGATGTTTTCCTATAATTTTTATATATATATGTATTGTATCACTTGGTGGAATGCGTTGAATTATGGAACAACCTTGATAAAGTAGTAGGAAAAAATGACACTTTGGAGGAACTCACTTTGAAACTATCAACAACTCTTAAGCCAGTCAAATACTTTCAAAAATAAATGTATCAAATATATAAAGAAGTCAAATTTTGGATATATATATATCATGGTTCTCTAGATGATCAAACGTCAAACTTATTTGAAGTTTACTTTTGCTTTATGACTATCAATGAGAACCATTCTCAATTAGTCTTGTATAGCTTGATTGATAAAAAAGAAATATAATATTAAGATAATATCATAGCACTACTTCCTATAATGGAAATTTAGATGTGTACCAAAAACTTCCATTCAATTGCTCAATAAGAAAAAAGGCGACCGTGTAGGAAAAATGAAGGATGGGAAGACCCCATCAAGCCGTACAAGGGAGAGACAAAAAAGGTAACATGGGGCTAAGCCCCAATAGAGTCTATATGAGAAATCTGCCCTACCGCACCTAAGATATCCGAGCTATGCAAGTCTTACGGTCCACACACAACTGGAGCATCCAAAGAAACATCACCTAATGTGATTGCTCTCCTATGGATTGCACCAGCCACTGCCCTCTGTAGAGGAATGGACACACGTTGTCTAGAATATGCTACAAAGTATGAGAGTGAGAGTGGTACCCCTTGACGCCTAACATGATAAGCTCTTGCGCACTCCCTGACAAATGTGTCAAATGTAGTGTCCATCAATCCATATAACTCCAAGGCTATAGGAATAAAGAGGTGACCTCGCTGCATGCCCCTATACTTGGAGACCTTGCGACCTACTGCTGCACTCGCCGTCCATCCAAGGGGATGGGTAGTCACTCCCTCCAAAACTATATCCCACGTAGGGTAACCATAACAATAACCACGACATCTGCTATTGTCACCTAATCATCTTGGACCAAGTATAAGTTTGCCTTGACACGTGTAGTCTGCAAGGCATACAAATGCTCCCTCCAAGCCAAGTATCTACTCTCTCGTGCCATAGCAAACACTATGTCTCCAATGGCATCATGGGTAGCTATCCTCTGTCCTCCAAAAGGACACCATTCCATGTGGACCACTGCTGCATCTAGTGTAGAACCACACTCACAAGTGAGTAATGAAGATGCAAATGGGTGGACCAAACCTAGGCAAAACCTCATTGATGTAGAGAAAGTAGCTGGTGCAAGTTGGAAAGCCCTAATGCATGGTCAAGCTAGGATCCAAGAGCCTGCACCCTTGCCGGAGCAAGAGCATAGATGCGCTCTAGTAGCCTGAGGAATGGACTAGTCAACTAAGAGAGAATGTAGCATATGCTCACACTGTCACTCCATCAAGGAAGACTGTAAACCTCTAGTCCAATCTGACAATAGTGAAGCAAAGAGTGGAAAATCCTCTTGTGCTCATAAGGAAAGACTATCTTTTGTCTGCCACAATAACATCTGGAGAGAAAAGTATCCTCCCTCCACCTCTGTCACATAAGTCTCCAAAACTGGCCTATCAACAACCATAAAACAAGAGGAAAGTAGGAGTGCCAAGAGAGCTCAACTACCCAAAAATGCTATAGGTGCCGTCTCCTCCATAGAAAGCAAGCCAACCCCACCACATGAGATTGGCAGAGCCGTCTATCTACATGCCAAATCCCTTGTCACACACTCAAAGGTCCTTGGTCCAATAATATCACCAAAGACTCCCATAATCCTCCTATCAAATGCTCTCAAATGTGATAGGAAGGACGGTGAGGAGGGAACTGTACGGATGAGGTAGGATGGTCGACGAGCAATACTGGAAGAGAGTATACCAAATGCCACATGTGGATCTCCTAGTAATGGAAGGTCATCTACATGGAGAACATCCTCTGCAAGGGCAGCGTCTAAGAAGCATGTGACAAAATCCTCCAATCCTACTAGCACTCCAAGAACACAAAGTCCATTTGTGGATGTGATACACCCCTCTGGAAGCTCAAGGTGTGGAGGGATACCTAAAGGGGACAATGCCCTACACTTTGACACCTTGACTCTCAAGCCTACTAGATGTAGCTCGGTAGTCTAGAAGTCAAAGGCCTACCTAATCTGATCTACAAGGCCTACGATGTGTGTATCATCTACCAAGGAGGGAAATACACAACCTGGCATGGCCAAAGTAGTAGATAGGAGAGCTCTAAAGTGAGCCATGGCAAATAAGGGCCCTTCCAAAGGATCTCCTTGATGTGTACCAACAATTGACTCCAAGACGGTGACTCCCTCCTGTGAACCACCATGCTGGTAGTAAAGGGAAGCAAGAGACCCATAAAAAGACCGCACAAAAGGAATGAGACTCACCAAGGATCCACCAGCCTCCCTAAGCTCTCTAAAGATGGATGCACATGAGATGCTATTAAAAGTGTTTTCAACATCCACTTGTAGGATGACCCACTCCGGATGGATATCTAGGAGTACTCTAATACCTAGAGATATAGCCTCACATCCTACAGGTGTAGCTACTCCAAACTGATGTGGACTAAGGGGTTGTCAAAAGTGAGAACAATGTTGAAGGACAATGGTACGACTGACCAAACATAAAAAGATCTCTCCAATAGCAATTGGTCTAATGCCTCTTGTGTCTTTCACCATCACGAGAAGTTGACTAGCACCTAACACCAGACTAACAAACATAGGAATGTCTCTCCTCACTACTGCTGCAATTACTTGAAACAACTCGATAAAACCACTAAAAGGATCATCTGCTTGGAAGCAATCTCTAAGGTGCTCATAAACCATCCCTGACAAGCCTCCTGAGGAAAGGCGAGGGGCAGTGCACAATGCTTGTGCAAATAGCGACCTATCAAGACATAAAGGCTACTCAGGCTGATAATCTAAGACCTCTAGTGGTAGTCCCTCTATTGTTCTAGGATGCAATGAGTGTAAGGAAGAGATGGTCTCATAAGTAGGACTTGCTAAATATATTACTCAATATAAGCATTACATTATACAAAAAGAACACAACATTAAGCAATAAACCCATCTCATCTTTTTTGCTCATTCACCTTGCCTTACAATACTAGCAAATCAGATTGTTTGATTCCCCATATATGTTTAACAAAAATCCAATGTGGCTTTGTGTTTGTACTTATTTGCTCCTACCATTGTTCTTTCATTATTATCACTTTTTTCACCCTTCTTGCACCTTACTCCTTGTTGTTACTGTCATGCCTCTAAATTTCACTCCTTTGTGCTTTTATACCACTCTTAATGAAATAATATGAACATTCAAAAAAAATTGTACGGTATGGTGAACAAGTATAAAAGGTGAGGTGGGATTATTGCTTCCCTAAATCTAATACAAGTTAGTACTAACTCTACTTAATTTGGGACTAAGTTGTACTTCAAGCTCAACAATTTACCAAAAGAACCCAATAGGTGTTCCAATAATTCCTTTTTCACTTCTAGTAAATATCATGTAAAATCATTTATGGATACTGTTAGGATCTTTTATGGATAATGGGTGGCAGGGTACTTGATAAATTTATTGGTCTTCACCCATAGGTGTGAAATATTTATGGGCAGTCAAGGGGGTTAGAATAGATTCCATAGATGTCCATGGAATAAATAACAAACTTCAAAACTATTTTTAGTGCATTTTGTAACCCAATGAGCTACTAATTGGACCTCCCTTAATTCTCAAAATGGAAAATGTGTGCAACTTGCGTTCATTTATAAAAATCAAGCACGTGTTTATGGATGTTTAGGTGTGCTATAATCAGATAAATATAAGACAAAATAGGTAACATGGATAACAAAATGGCTGGCAATGTCTCTAGAAGGTCACTTGCATGACTATATTTGAAAGATTGTTTGGTGTATCGTGCTCCAAACATGTCTTCCCCCTTGAACTTTATCTCTCACTTTGTGTTCTAATACTCTTGTCACTAAGCATATGGCAACAATGGTTTTCATTTTGGTGGTGTTTTTTAATACATTTACTGCACAACAAGTGAGGTTGAGAATTATGGAAATTATACACAATCGCCAATAGCAACCAAGAAATTGATTGAGGATCAATAAATTCCACTACAAAGTGTCAAGGAAATTTGGCAATGGTAGACATTTAAGTTCATCTCTAGGTTGTGATACAATTTTAGAGTCTCATTCAGACTCAAAACCAAGACCTTCATTAGGGAAGTTTGGAGAATTATTGAGGATTTCATCTTCTATTCCTAGCACAGCAAAGAAGGAAAAATGGTTCTAAATGGTAAACCATCACTATGGATAGATCCTTGATTATTTGGCAGACCCCAAATAATCAAGGATTATTTAGGGTAATTCATGGTGGTAATTGCAAAGAGCCAATTCATAAGAGCATAGCTTTTAGTTTTATGGCCACAACTTTGATTAGTGAGGGGCAAGGATTTCCAACTACTATGACATGTGATTGACTCTAAAAGAAATAGCCAAAGTGCATGAAATCTTATAAGGAAGCTCAAGAGTTGAAAAAATAAGTTGATTGGAGAAGTGCTCACCAAGAAAAATTATGGCAAAGTGTGGAGAACCATAAAGGACAAATTGAATGGAATGTGTTCTCAATTTGCTAGATTGGAAGTCATGTTTGGGAATTTTGCAAACATTACTCCACCTACTATGGTAAGTTTAGGTAATTTCAACCCCAATTCATGTGATGGCATAGGCCATGGAGTGGAGGAGTTTTTAGAGTTTGAAGAAATCATATTTCTTGGCACTCAATTCTCCTCTCCTCTAGAGATGGTGCTTATCAGATCATGCTTTCAATTTGTCCCAAACATCAAAGGAGTGGAAGGTTAAGCTAACGTTTATATGGACGGCTCAGAAAATGGAATAAGACAATGCACACAAGAAGAGTCATTTTCTTTGCACTACCTCCACTAGTCTCAACAAGGGATAGGTCGGAGAGAGCTTCATCGACAATGATGGAGAATGTGACCCAAAGAGGAGAAAAGGTGCTATTGCAAAGGAAATATCAAGAATATCACCAAAAACATCTATGTCTAATGATTTAGCAAAGATTACCATGTTGAAGGTAGACAATATAGAATCTAGGGAGAAGTTGCTAAACTAGAAGCCTACTAACATGAAGAAAGGAGAGAAGACTTTGATCAAGCTAGAAGCTAAGCATGCCCGATTAGAGATTAAGAAAATGAAAGTAGATATTGAAAAAAAATTGAACAACAATAGGGGGAAAGCTATAGCTGACAAGCATAGGTTCAAGGAGATGAGTTTAGGGTCCAAGCGCATCCATGAAATCAAAATGTGTCTCTTACAAGGAGGAAAAATTACAAAGGAAAGCATGTAAATTTTTTAAGTTCTTGCTCAAGCTGATAAGGAAAACTAGCCTAGTGTTACAAATTTAGTCACGAGCAATAATACCATATACCTAACTTATATTGCTCTAGTGTAAATGATAGCAAAAGTAATACAAGTGAAGGCACTTGCATGTAATGTTCAATGTTCATAAATAAATTTTGAGTCCCCTTTCTTGGTCATCTATGGTGTAATGGTGTAATGTACTTTATTGATTGTTTATAAGTGCTTGATTTTTTATCAATATTTGAATAAAAAAAATCTTTCACAATTTCTAAAATTAGGTCTCTAAAATTACAAGGTGTAGCTTGGAGCCACCCAAGCATAACTAGTGGTGCTCATTGGTGGTAGATTGCCTAACAGTGCAAATCAAAGGCACCAATGACCACCAACCAAACCCCAAAGAGGTACATGTTGGCACATGATAGTACACAGAGCTTTACTTCAAGGTGCACATTGGTGCTTGATGGTTGTAGTAAGCTCTTGGTGGCACTCAAAGTACATGAGAATGAGCACCAAGTGTGATAGTGAAGTAAGGGGAAAATGTGTATACATATGGTATGTTATCATGTACAGTAGTTATCATGGTAAAAATGTATATACATGTGGAGAGCTAGTCATTATGTGTAATTGGAGCTAGAGTTAAAGTGTGAGCCAAAGTCAACATGTAATTGCATCCTCAAGTTGTAGTTTATATACATCATGTGGAATTCTAAATGGGCTCAATGACCACTATAGACTACACTCTCTCTCATCCAAGGGTTGTGCATTGATGGAAACAACTAGAAGGTCATATAGATTGCTATTGTAAGAACTCAATAGTAAAGCACTATAGCCCCATAGCTTTTATGGGTTGCGGGTTGATCTCATAAATAGTAATTCCCACACATTAGTATCAATCAACCATTTGAAATTAAGGCCCATGTAGCCAATATGAAAAGGAGATTGTTTAGATAAGCATGAGCAAAGAATTTGATTCAAGAGGTGGGTCTTGAGAAATCAAAAGAGATGAGATATTTACAAATGTTGAGAGTCATAGAGAAACTTAAAACTTAGAACTTAGTTTTTGAAACTATTGAGAAGTGGAAGAGAGAACTCCAGTGTTATTTGGGAAACTACAAGAGAGTCATGAAACTCATGAAACTCCTAGATTTTAGTTGATACAAAAGTGGAAATGTTGATAAAGCACAAAGAGATATAAAGAGTTCTTTGCATTTGAAAAGATTGGATCAACGAAAGAATATAAGAAAATCATAAAAAAAATTCATATTAAAGCTCAGGGGCAAAGAGAGGGCTCTGTGCACATTGGCCAAGAAGAAAAAATAGTGAGGTCAC